>CM062804.1:371951485-372321405 GCA_031772625.1 Pinus tabuliformis
TTACATATGAAATATGTCATCTTTTCATGCTGCAAGGTTCCATATTTCCAATAAGTTCCATTTTGAAGAATCATACCATTTTTGAAGAGTTTTACAGTTAAGGGAAAGACAAACAGCTTAATCTTGGCTTCCCTAGGTTTAAATTGCTTGTTTTAGAAGATAGAGAATGAATATCTCTCCAAACAGTTCAAGCTTGGCAGATCACTAGCTAGGTAGAGAAATTAAGGAGCCCAACTGCTTAACCTGGGCCCTTGGAAGAGATAAGGGTAGATTTAGATAGGAGGGCAGTCAAAAGAAAAGAGGATAATCAGGGTCTGCAAGTCTAAGTGCACCCTTTCAAAAGGAAGAAAAAATGCTAGGTAAGTAGGCTGGGTAAGTAGTTTTGTGGTTGTAGAATCAAGCTATGTGATCCATTTCATGTTTTCAAGTGTTATATCTATTCACATCACAATTATGAGGCAGTTTTCCATTTGGAGGAGCTCAAGCGAGGCATGTCTAACTCCCCCTTCTTCTTATTCCCCAAATCATTCACTAACCTCCCCAAAGAGGTCAAGATCTGCTTGATATCTCTTAAGTTTCATCATTTGTCATATCATTGGCCTAAGTAAAGGTTTTCTTTGCTTAGGAGTACTCTTATTCACTCTATAAGTCATTTTCCCCAGTTAAGTAGCCTAAGATCTCCAAACTTAGCGCTTTCTTGTCATTTTCATATTAACTTCTAACATTATTATGTAAATCCCTATCTATTTTTCCTTCCCCTTACTAAAAAGCACTAAATAGCTCCCCTATGTACATATCCCCTCCCTCTGGTTGAAAGATAACCTTGACTATGCTTGGGAATTGCTAAGTTTGCCTGAAACTTAGCTAGAACCCTCAGTTGCCTCTCAAACCATCTTCTAAATGCATTAGGACTCATTCCTATGCATAAAATTCCCCTCCAAATGTATAAAATCCATCTTTTGGCCTTGTTTTACCTTTCCCAAGGCATAAACCCCTTTTTTTTGGCCTTAACCCTTCTCAAAGCACATAAAACCCCTCTCAAGTGCCTTTGAACTCCTCCAAAGCGTGAAATTCCTTTTTTAGGTTATCGGACCCCTTCCGAGGCCTCAAAAACCATATTACCCAAAATCTAAACCCCCGCACATAAATAAATCAATATAATATTCGGCGGGCCCCCGTACATTAACCTGCCGCCAGCTCCGCGCTCCGTCCACCGTCGGATCGGGCCCTCCCCATCCAAACGATCTCACCAATTTCGGAGCTGCCCCGACGTCCGACGGTTAGCCTCCGATAGGCTAGCGGTTTCCCCCCGTACAAAAGACACATGTCTTCACGCGATTGCATCAGAGCCCCTCTCAGACCTACCGCTCTCGTACAGAAGGCGGTCCGATAAAACCATAAACTGCCTTCTGTCTCTCCGCCCCTGACCTCAGTGCCACGTCACTGATCACGTCACCTCTGTGTCAACCCGCCACTGCTACGTGTCACTGCCACTGCATCTGCCTCTGTCCCTACCCCACCACTGTATCCTATGCCACGTCACCTTGCCGTACTACCATGTCACACTGCCACGTCACCCTGCTGGTGAGCTCCAGTATTGTAGCAATAATGCTACAACTCCTGGGGCTTCCTGTCTCTATTTTTATCAACCCGGTAGTTCGTACAAACTTGGAAGCGACGGTGCTGTATGCACAAGTACTAGCTCTTGTTGCAGCTGTCACTTGGTCAGCTGGCACAAGTCCGCTAGGGCTCAAGCCAACTTCTATAGGCTCTCAGAAGAAGCTTGCTAAATGATGGACGAAAGCTAGCTCAAAGAAAACTAATCTATTTGGCAAAAATGAACTGAAAGCAAATCAAAGCATGGAAACCCTAGGAAACCCTAATTTGACTAGTCTAACCTCTATGATGCAAAGAATGTGAATGAAACTCCTACCAATGATGCCATTACTTCTAATAAGTGAAAATGCATGAATCTAAGCTACTTGCATCTTAAAAGACATGTTTTTGTATTTTTTCTTTAAGTGGATGGAGTGATTGTGATTTTGTTCTTATTAGGGTTTGGTTGTGTAGAGGTGGTGCAGAAGGAAGGAAAGCGTGGGAAAGGTTGGGGGGGCTAGGAGAGGTCCCCAGGGATCCTTAGCATCCGTCCATAGAGGTTCCTCACGTTCAGAGGCTCAGCAACCGAGTGAGTGGCCTCCTACAGGATGTCTGCAGGGGATCCTACAGGAAACTCAGGGGTTTCTACAGGAAGTCTACGAATTGCTACAGGATGTCCTACCGTGGGTGTTTGAGGTGATGGTGGAGTGATGGAATGGTAGGGGGAGATATGTAGGGTAGAGATAAAGCTGGTGATGGCTCAGGAGTGGAGAAGTAGGATGGAGAACGAGTGTATGAAGTTGGTTGGAAGATGGAAGGCTAGAACAACGAAAGGTCTAGAGAATGAAGTTACGTGGGGAGTGGAAGAGTTTGGGAGATAACCGAGCGGAGCAGAGGTCAAGGATGTGGTTTTATGCGTGATCAAGACGAAGAAGAAGGTAATGGAATGATGAAGAGCAGTGTAAATAAAAAAAATGGCTTATGACTGTCACCAAGACGAAAATTCATTAACCTATGCTACCTGTGCTATGAACTCAATGAACAGCAATATAAATCGTGAAAAGAAATGTGCATGAAGCTGTGATGAAGGTGTATGGTGCAAGTGTGAAGTGCATGGAAAAATCTATCATAAACGTGACTGTGTTGCAGCATGCATAAAGTAAAGAACTGCGTTTTTTTGTGGTTGGTGTAGACTGCACTCCAATCTCCAAACAGAGATGGCAGTGGAGGCTCTCTCAACCTTTTTCTTGGAGCTCCAATGTATTATCAACCTGCTAGTCTAACTAGACAACTGAAAGCAATTTAACCATAAGCTAAACTCACTCAATCTCATAAAAACTAACTCAGCAGACTGTAATTTCGAATTGCATGTTAAAGCAAGGAAATAAAGTGCTGGAACAAAAAGTAATTAACATTACAAAACAGAGGAGGTCTATTGCTCTCAGGTTGGGCCCTAACCTGAGAGCTATAGCTCCCTTAAAAGCTCAGAACTAGATCCAAATCTGCTTGCCTTTATTCATATCAAAAATCTAATGTCATGCCAAAACTGGCTTACACAAAAACAAACACCAAGCTTGCAACTCGTGCACAGCAATTACAAATGTAATCCCAAAGTTCAAAAAGCTCCTAACATAGGCTACGGCCTGCATATTTATACAAAATGATGATCAGGCTGGCTTCCTTCATTCGTGGGGCTTGGCTGTCCAACTGAAGTCAAACTGCTGATCCTGTAGAACGTGTTGGCTGCCTTTGAGCTCGGTGGGGAGAGCTGTTGGAGCTCGGAGTTGAGGTGATAATTACGAGGGAAGTCATTTAAGGCCGTAGACAACCTCCCTATAAACCTGCAATGTCCTCCTTGCTGTCTCCTTGTCTCCATTTACGTGGTCTTTTGCTCTCTTTAATGCCAAAAACCTGAAATCACCATGTATTAGCCACACAAATATAATGCCTGCCCTTCTTCCTACAAACACACGAATATACTAAGAAATGAATGCATAAGCAGTAAAAGATGAATGGTTGAGCAAGTAAAATAGGCCAAAATGAGCCCAAATTGTACCAAAAATTGGGGCTCATCACCTGCCATACCCGAGACCCGCCGCTAATGTCATGCTGACGTCATCACAGAAAAGGCACAAAGGGCGAAAATCGCGTTAAAGGATGCTTGGAATGAGAAACAGAGGCAATTTTTGATGCCACATCGCTGAGAAAAATTGCTCAAAATGGAGGGCTTAAAAACTAGCTCAGCCCAGCACAATTATCAGGTTGCATTCCTCCGTCGTTATTTGACAGGATTTCTTCATGTATGTTCATATTCAATCGGCCAGCGCCGATAGCATTCTAGAGGCCACAAAAAGCATTTGCAGCAGTTATTTTTGCCTTGAAAGGGCAGAAAAGGGGCGATTTGACAGTTTCAAGCATATCAAGGGAGAGAAAGTGGCCCGATTCAAGTGTTAAAGAGTATCAGAGGAAAGATAAAGCCCAGATTAAATTAAAGAGTATCAGTGAAGCGGCAAAGAGTATCAAATCGGCAATATCAAAGTAGGTGAACATTAAAGGCCTCCATCCAAGTCAAAGAAGCAGTAAAGGCCATTCAAAGCTCATCAGATCGGGATTAGTGCACATTAAAGCCACCTAAAAGCAGCAGAACCACCTAAGAGGTGCAGATAAGAGATTAAAGGCACAGTTATTGCAGAAACACTGCACCGAGCCACCAAGGACACCATATTAACTCATTTTGATGCAGCTGCCTCCAGTTCAGCTCAAATAAATATCTTATTGCATTAATTTCAAGACAAGATTAGATTAAAAAACTCATTTCCCTAAGATTTGTTTAAGATCTGCTGTAATAGATATTTTTGGATATTTTCTCTATATAAACCACCCTAATTCATTGTTTAAAGGGTTGGTTGGTTGATAATCCTCATTCGAGACTTGCACTGTATCTTTTGAAAGCTCTATAATCAATGACTGCTGGAATTCTTTGGATGAAGAACTGACTGTTGTGTTATTTAATGGCCAAAGAGTGACTGTGGAATTCCTATGCTACTACATGGCTCAATAAGTGTTTTCTTACCTCTGTTTGCAGTTTATATATGTTTACTCCACCATTGTGTTACCATCTAAATAGCAAGAAACAAGAATAGCTTAGGTTTTGCTTGACTGCACTCTATGCTCACTTCTTGTTATTTCTATATGTTCTCTTCAGAAATGGTTATGAATATGCATACTTAAATGATCATGTTTACCCTGTTTCTTTCACATATGACTGTTATTTAGGAATTCTTGACTGCTCCTAGACAAACTTTCATTCACCTTCCCTCTCTGTTAGCTAAAGAAAGATTCTTAGTTGCCTTTCATCTCTGACCTTCATTCCATCTTTATTCTAGCCTGATATTGTTCTATGTGTAGCTATCCTGCTCCGTATTCCTCTTGTGACCAAGAAAACGCAACTGCAAGCCCTAATCCATGACTCCATGCCCAATGGTTTGAACTTCTCACTCTATGCATCCCAACTCTGCTTGAAAACATCATCCTTCCCACAAAAATATAAACAAAACCCATGTACACCATAACTAGCCTAAAATCAACCCAAAACAAAGTTAAATTTTAAAGAGAGAGCCCTCTTTGACTGCAGGTAGGCTAGGACCTGCAGCCCAAAGATTGGTTTGTGGTTACCTCGGCCATATCCCTTAAGGAGCCAAGGGACAACCTGAGTGATAACATCATTGGCGACTCCACTGGGGACTTATGCAGAAAATTCCAAAAAACAAGTTAGAAGCTGTATCCCAAGAAGAAAACACATAATACTACGTCAAATCCAGACCCAAATCCACTAGCTGATTTTGAAAATCCCAATTTAATCTCTAGAAACCTTAGCAAACAAAAACAAGAAGAGTTTGCTGATTCTAGTCCTGAAATAGTTCAGCCAAGTTGTTTTCAAACCCCTGCTAAAATTTTGTTTCGTTCAACCCCTACTTCCCCTTGTTCGTCATCCACCCCTCCAAGCACCTTTTCCACACCTCCATTTACTGCGCATACTACCACAACCACCACTGTTATTATAGCTGTTCCAGTTGTTCCAGTCGTTCCACTTATCCCTGTAAATATGGCTAACAGATATGCACCTTTACAGTTACCTGCAAATCCAGGGGCTATGCCTTAGGATTATCAAACCAAAATCACATATTTTGAAGGTACTGGTTCTGGCACAGCCCTGCAACATACCAAGAAAATGCAGGACTATTTTGAGAGTTATGAAATAGATGATAATAGTGTAAGAATGAAGATTTTTGTCCAAAGTTTAACATGAGATGTAAGGCCATGGTTTAGAGCTCTTCCTGCAAATTCCATAGTTGACCCAGAGGCCCTTTACCAAACATTTCTTAACAGATGGGAGAAGAAGAAGGACCCTCTGCACATATTATCCGAGTATGACACTATCAAAAGAGGTCCTCAAGAAGCTGTCTTAGACTATTGTGCCAGGTTTAACAATGTTTACAACGCTATTCCACAAAACCTTAGACCTCCACTTGATCTTGCTTTATACAAATTCACTGACGGATTTGATTCAGACATGGCTTATCAGTTAAGGGAAAGAGCCCCTCAAACCTTAGCAGACATGCAGAATGTAGCTGTTAGTGTGGAGGCAAATTTGATTGCCAAGCGAAATAGAGCAAGAGCTGATAGAAGAACCACTTTTAAAGATGAACCTTCAGCCTTTGAGCAAAAATTGGACACAATCATCAAAGGCATGGATAGCTTTGAAAATAGAATGGGAACTATTGAAAGAAAAGCCTCATGGGAAGGACATCAAAACAATCCTATCATAAATCCAAACTTTAGAAAAAATCAGAACCCAAACTTTTGAAGGGCAAGTCCTGACCATGATATAAGACCTCCTTTTCATGAAAACTATGCTGAAGCATCCACATCGAGTGAGCAGATAAAGGACACTCACATAAACTTGATGGGTTTGAAGAGTGAACAACAAGTATTTCTAACCCACCATGATATAAAGCAATTTCAGACAAAGTCTGGAGAGTCATTTGACTTCAAACAAGGATATGATTCAGCTGTCTACGAAGTCCATAAACAATACAAATTGAGAACAAGAACCATTGATGTGTCTGATCCCATCAAGCCAAAGGATGCCAAGCAAGCTAAGAAAGTAAAAGACAAGGCCGCTATCACAGAACCTGCTGATAAAACAAACCCAAAATTAAAAGAAGTGACCATAGAGGATGTATCTGACATGCAGCCCTCTAATAACCAGCCTTTTGTATCCTTTCCCTCAAAAGAAAATGTAAATAGCACTCCTCAAAGCCTTTCCAAAACAGAACAATCTCAAGAAATCACTGATAACCAAGAGAAGATCACTGAAGATACAATTGAAAAGGGAAAATTTGCTAGTCACAATACTAAAACACAGTCAGAAAAACCTTTTGATTTAGAAGTAGAAATTGGTAAATTAAAGATATCTATTCCTCTCTCTGAGCTTGCCAAACATGATGTGTATAGACATCAAATCAAAAGATCACTGCAAATGCCAGAGAACAGGGATGATGTTAATGTCTTAGATAATCAACCTGAATTACTTTTTGGTCCTGAAATCAATGGTAAATCAGGACATGGAGTTGTTCTACCCTTTTATGTCAGTTTGCACAATGCTATGTTTGATTCAGGCACTTCACACAATCTAATGCCCAAAGCTGTAATGGAGAAGCTAAACCTTGATGTCACTAGACGCTACAAAGACTTATTCTCATTTGATTCTAGTCAGGTCAAGTGTTTAGGCTTAATCAAAGACCTTTGTGTGTCTTTAGTCCAATTTCCCAACAAAACGATCCTAATGGACGTGGTGGTTGCTGACATTCCACCAAAGTATGGAATGCTCTTATCAAGATCTTGGGGAGAAAAACTCCAAGGATCTCTCCAACTAGACCTCTCCTATGCCACTATTTCAGTCTTTGGGCAACCAAAGAGACTGTATAGAGAAATACTGATGAAGTATGTGGTAAGTAGTGAGGAAAAACCCCAAAACTTTCCCATTTACTCAATCTATTCTGATATGGATTCCTTTATATTGTTCAATGATGATAGCTGCCCTCCCACTGATGAGAAGTCTTTGCCTTTAGAACAAGAAACATGCATCAATCAAGAGTCGGTTGCCCATACCCGTGAAACTGTTAAAACAATTAGTGCAACCAGCATACAAGATGAACCACATGAAGCACAAAACCTAGGTCCGTCCAATCCTAAAATGACTGAAACTCTTAATACTAACAACAAGCAAGAAATCACATGGTATTTATAGTTTGATGGTTCTGTTAATAAGCTAGGAGCAGGGGCAGGAATATGGATTCACAATACACATAACAACCATGCAGAGGGTCATGCTTACAGACTAAACTTCAAATGCACCAACAACATGGCAGAGTATGAGGCTTTCCTTTTAGGCCTTAAAATGCTCAAAGCTCTAGGAGCTGCAAAAGTGTCCATTCTAGGTGACTCCGATTTGATCATTCAACAGATGAAAGGTAACTTTGTTACTAATGACAATAGGCTAAGAGCTTATAGGTCTGCTACCACAGAAATACTCAATTCCTTCACCGAATCCAAGCTTGCTAAGATTTCTAGAAGCCATAACATGCATGCTCATAGTCTAGCTACTTTTGCTAGCACTTGCAGCTACCCTTTGAGCCCAATTACCACTTTACTGCTGAGATAAAGCACAGGCCTACTGTCCCTAACAATATCAAAGATTGGCAAGTGTTTGAGGATGATGCTCAAATCAAATATTTTCTTACCTTACAGCAAGAATTCTCAAGCTTAAACATTGATGAAGATGTCATGAATGACCCACAACAGCAAATGAGCCAAAATGAGCAAACTATAACAGCTGAAGCAACAAATCAAATGCTGCACCCAACCATTTTTTATGAGAAAAACATGCAAGAGTTGAAGCAAATGCATTTAGATGAAATAGCTG
Source organism: Pinus tabuliformis (assembly GCA_031772625.1). Classification (NCBI taxonomy): domain Eukaryota; kingdom Viridiplantae; phylum Streptophyta; class Pinopsida; order Pinales; family Pinaceae; genus Pinus; species Pinus tabuliformis. The sequence goes on from CM062804.1 coordinate 371,960,070, forward strand.
AAGCAGAGGTCGAAGTGATTGATTTAAAAGACAATTTTCTACCTGCTGGCCTCACTCCATTAGAAGACATATTTGATTCAAACGATGTCCCCAAAAAGCCAAAGATGCAGCCCTTAAACGCTGCTGTGGAAGACTGTAATATTGGGACAACAGAGAAGCCCAAAATGATTAAACTGTCCAAGTCTTTGCCTCCCGATCAAAAACCAAAATATGTTGATTTATTTAAAGAGTTTCAAGATGTATTTGCCTGGAGTTATGAGGACCTTAAGTCCTATGACACCTCTGTTATTCAACATACCATTCCCTTAAAGCCAAATCAAAAGCCCTTCAAACAGAAACTAAGGAGAATCAATCCTGTGCTTCTCCCTTTGATTGAGAAAGAAGTGAAAAGAATGTTTGAGGCTGGTATCATAGCACCCATTATATTTTCAGAATGGGTATCCAATCTTGTTCCCACAAGGAAGAAAACAGGGGAGATTAGACTGTGTGTGGACTTAAGAAATCTGAACCAAGTCTCCCTTAAAGATCACTACCCACTGCCAAAAATGGACCACATTCTACAAAGAGTAGTGGGGTCTTCAAGAATTTCTTTGCTAGATGGCTTTTCAGGTTTTAATCAAATACTTGTTCACCCGGATGACCAAGACAAGACAGCCTTTACAACACCGTGGGGAACATTTAAATATGTGAAAATGCCTTTTCGACTAAAGATTGCAGGTGTTACCTTTCAAAGGGCCATGAACATTGCATTTGCCAAGGAAATCCATGATTTCCTAGTGGTTTACCTTGATGACCTTACTCCTTTCTCAAAATCTGATCAAGAGCACCTTAAACACCTAAGGCAAGTGTTCCTAACCTGTAGGAAATATGGCATTTCCTTAAATCCTAAGAAATCTCTCTTCGGCCTAGAAGAAGGCAAATTGATAGGCCATATCATTTCAAAATATGGGATTAGAATTGATCCTGAAAGAATTCAAGCCATCCTTCAAATCCCTTATCCAAGAAACATCAAAGAGTTGCAAGCATTCCTAGGAAAGATCAATTTCCTAAGGAGATTTATCCCAAACTTGGCCGAGCTGATAAGAATGCTAAATAAAATGTTAAAGAAGGATTCCAAGGTAAAATGGACTTTAGAGGCCAAGCAAGCCTTTGAGGGCATAAAATCTGCCTTAACCCAAGCCCCAGTCCTCACAAGTCCTCAATTTGATAAGGATTTCATCATTTTCTCATTTGCATCTGAACACACCATTGCTGCTGTCCTTTTGCAGAAAGATGATCAGGGAAATGAAAATCCAATTGCATTTTTCAGCCGAGCCCTTAGAGATGCACCCTTGAAGTACCAAATCATGGAGAAGCAAGCATATGCCCTTGTTAAAGCAATCAAAGATTTCAGAATTTACATTTTATATTCACATGTGATTGCTTATGTGCCAAATGCTGTTGTAAAAGACATATTAACTCAAGAGGGAATAGAAGGCAAAAGGGGCAAATGGATTGCCAATATCCTTGAGTATGACATTGAGATAAAACCCACCAAGCTGATAAAGGGACAAGGTTTAGCCAAACTGATGTCCGAAACCAATTTTCAAGCCTTAGACATTAATCAACTAGACAATGAACAGGAGCTGGCGACTCCACAGATCAGTGAAGCTTTTTTGCAATCCCCATGGTATGCTGATATATGTTTTATATTGTTAAACCTGTGTGCTCCTCCAGGGTTGTCCAGAACCAAAAAGAGATTTTTAAAGATGAAAGCATCAAAGTTTTGTGTCTTAGATAGTGCCCTGTTTTGGAAAAATCATGAAGGAATATTGCTGAATTGTCTAACTATGAATGAAACTGACAGTGTCATGAAAGAATTCATGCAGGGGACTATGGAGGGCACTTATATTGGAATTCCACTGCTGATAAGATACTAAGGGCTGGTTTCTATTGGCCCTCTTTGTTTGCTGATGTGAGAAAGTTTGCTGTTTCATGCCACAAATGCCAAATCTTTGAAGGCAAAAGAAAGCTTCTGCCCTTGCCCCTTAAGCCCATTTCAACCGAGAAGCCTTTTCAACAATGGGGTCTTGACTTCATTGGAGAAATCCATCCATCCTCTTCTGGCCAGCATAAGTGGATTCTAACAGCCACAGATTACTTTACCAAGTGGATTGAAGCCATCCCATGTAGGCAAGCCAATGACTCCACCATCATCCAATTCCTTGAAACCAACATTTTGTCCAGATTTGGCTGTCCTGAGAAGATCATTACAGATAACGCTGCTGCCTTCAAATCCAAGAAAATGATCAGTTTTTGCCACAAATTCCACATTACCTTAGGTCACTCCACAACCTATTACCCTCAAGGTAATGGCTTGGTCGAATCATCCAACAAGAGTCTGATTAACATCATTAAGAAAGTCTTGGAGGAGAACAAGAAGAACTGGCACAAAAAGCTTGTAAATGCCCTATGGGCAGACAGATTGTCAACCAAGAGATCCATTGGGATGAGCCTATATGAGTTATTCTATGGCATGGAGGCCAAGTTCCCCTCTTCTTTGGGAATCCCTGTTATCAAATTGCTACAAGAGATTCAGGCAGAGCCAAATGATATCCAAAGAAGAATAAACCAAACCATCCATTTGCAGCAAACAAGAGAGCAAGTGTACGACAGAGCTCAGATTTTACAAGAGAAGCTTAAGAAAATGTTTGACAAAAGAACCAAGGCTGAAGATTTCTACATAGGAAACAAAGTCTTAAGATGGGATTCAAGAAGAGAGGACAAAGGAAAGCATGGCAAGTTTGATTTCCTGTGGAAAGGCCCCTTTATTATTTCTGCTGTTCAAGGCAACAACACATATTTTCTGAAGAGTTTGGATGGCATCACAGCTGAAGAAGGCCCTGGCAATGGCTGAATGCTAAAGCACTATCATGATCCCTTTTGTTGAACACAACACAGCTCTGTATACTATCTGTACATTAATATTTGTATTTTCAGCACTTTTTCTTATAGCAGGCAAATAAGAGGGAACAACGCAGCAAATTTTGAAGGAAAGATCAAAGAAAGCTCTATTTCAGATCTCTGTTTTTAAATAATTCCATAGAAGTGCTCAAGCAGATTTCAATATGTTTACAAGCACCAAAAGGCAAGAAGCAAAGCTGTAATTCTTCTGCAATTCAGCTCAAAAGGATACTGCAATTCAGCTTATAAGAATTCAGTCAAAGGCATTGAGAAGAAGGAGAATTTCAGTTTACAACAACAATTGAAGATCAAGGCATTCTGACCTGCTGTTCTTGGCTTTTCATCTTGAAAAACCATCCCCAAGTGGAGCCACTGTTAGCCTCCTATTGCAATAGGTTTCATATTTCATGATTGACTGTTTTACATGCCAAATATGTCATCTTTTCATGCTGCAAGGTTCCATATTTCCAAGAAGTTCCATTTTGAAGAATCATACCATTTTTGAAGAGTTTTACAGTTAAGGGAAAGCCAAACAGCTTAATCTTGGCTTCCCTAGGTTTAAATTGCTTGTTTTAGAAGATAGAGAATGAATATCTGTCCAAACAGTTCAAGCTTGGCAGATCAGTAGCTAGGTAGAGAAATTAAGGAGCCCAACTGCTTAATCTGGGCCCTTGGAAGAGATAAGGGTACATTTAGATAGGAGGGCAGTCAAAAGAAAAGAGGATAATCAGGGTCTGCAAGTCTAAGTGCACCCATTCAAAAGGAAGAAAAAATGCTAGGTAAGTAGGCTGGGTAAGTAGTTTTGTGGTTGCAGAATCAAGCTATGTGATCCATTTCATGTTTTCAAGTGTTATATCTATTCAGATCACAATTATGAGGCAGTTTTCCCTTTGGAGGAGCTCAAGCGAGGCATGTCTAACTCCCCCTTCTTCTTATTCCCCAAATCATTCACTAACCTCCCCAAAGAGGTCAAGATCTACTTGATATCTCTTAAGTTTCATCATTTGTCATATCATTGGCCTAAGTAAAAGTTTGCTTTACTTAGGAGTACTCTTATTCACTCTCTAAGTCATTTTTCCCTGTTAAGTAGCCTAAGATCTCCAAACTTAGCGCTTTCTTGTCATTTTCATATTAACTTCTAACATTATTATGTAAATCCCTATCTATTTTCCCTTCCCCTTACTAAAAAGCACTAAATAGCTCCCCTATGTACATATCCCCTCTCCTCTGGTTGAAAGATAACCTTGACTATGCTTGGGAATTGCTAAGTTTGCTTGAAACTTAGCTAGAACCCTCGGTTGCCTCTCAAACCATCTTCTAAATGCATTAGGACTCATTCCTATGCTTAAAATTCCCCTCCAAATGTATAAAATCCATCTTTTGGCCTTGTTTTACCTTTCCCAAGGCATAAACCCTTTTTTTTGGCCTTAAACCCTTCTCAAAGCACATAAAACCCCTCTCAAGTGCCTTTGAACTCCTCCAAAGCATGAAATTCCTTTTTTAGGTTATCGGACCCCTTCCGAGGCCTCAAAAACCCATATTAACCAAAATCTAAACCCCCGCACATAAATAAATCAATATAATATTCGGCAGGCCCCCATACATTAACCTACCGCGAGCTCCGCGCTTCGTCCACCGTCGGATTGGGCCCTCCCCATCCGACGGCTCTCACCAATTTCGGAGCCGCCCCGACGTCCGACGGTTAGCCTCCGATAGGCTAGCGGTTTCCCCCCCGAACAAAAGGTGCGTGTCTCCACGCGATTGCATCGGAGCCCCTCTGACACTTACCGCTCTCGTACAGAAGGCGGTCCGATAAAACCATAAACCGCCTTGTGTCTCTTCGCCTCTGACATCAGCGCCACGTCACTGCTCACGTCACCTCTGCGTCAACCCGCCACTGCTAAGTGTCACTGCCACCGCATCTTCCTCCGTCCCTACCCCGCCACCGTATCCTGTGCCACGTCACCCTGCCGTACTGCCATGTCACACTGCCACGTCACCCTGCCGTACCCGGGACCCGCCGCTGACGTCATCACAAAAAAGGCGCAAAGGGCGAAAATCGCGTCAAAGGATGTCTGGAATGAGAAACAGAGGCAATTTTCGATGCGCGATTAGCTTTTAGTGCTAATCGCGTATCTCTGAGAAAAATTGCTCAAAATGGAGGGCTTAAAAACCAGCCTCAAGCCAACACAGTTATCAGGTTGCATTCCTTCGTCGTTATTTGACAGGATTTCTTCATGTATGTTCATATTCAATCGACCAGTGCCGATAGCATTCTAGAGGCCACGAAAAGCATTTGCAACAGTTTTTTTTGCCTTGAAAGGGCAGAAAACGAGCGATTTGACAGTTTCAAGCATATCAAGGGAGAGAAAGTGGCCCGATTCAAGTGTTAAAGAGTATCAGAGGAAAGATAAAGCCCAGATTAAATTAAAGAGTATTAGTGAAGCGAAAAAGAGTATCAGATCGGCAATACCAAAGCAGGTGAACATTAAAGGCCTCCATCCAAGTCAAAGAAGCAGTAAAGGCCATTCAAATCTCATCAAATCGGGATTAGTGCACATTAAAGCCACCTAAAAGCAGCAGAACCGCCTAAGAGGTGCAGATAAGAGATTAAAGGCACAGTTATTGCAGAAACACTGCACCGAGCCACCAAGGACACCATATTAACTCATTTTGATGCAGCTGCCTCCAGCGCAGCTCAAATAAATATCTTCTTGCATTAATTTCAGGACAAGATTAGATTAAAAAACTCATTTCCCTCAGATCTGTTTAAGATCTGCTGTAATAGATATTTTTGGATATTTTCTCTATATAAACCACCCTAATTCATTGTTTAAAGGGTTGGTTGGTTGATAATCCTCATTCGAGACTTGCGCTGTATATTTTGAGAGCTCTATAATCAAAGACTGCTGGAATGATTTGGATGAAGAACTAACTGTTGTGTTATTTAATGGCCAAAGAGTGATTGTGGAATTCCTGTGCTACTACATGGCTCAATAAGTGTTTTCTTACCTCTGTTTACAGTTTATATATGTTTACTCCACCATTGTGTTACCATCTAAATAGTAAGAAAGAAGAATAGCTTAGGTTTTGCTTGACTGCACTCTATGCTCAGTTCTTGTTATTTCTATATGTTTTCTTCAGAAATGGTTATGAATATGCATACTTAAATGATCATGTTTACCCTGTTTCTTTCACATATGACTGTTATTTAGGAATTCTTGACTGCTCCTAGACAAACTTTCATTCACCTTCCCTCTCTGTTAGCTAATGAAAGATTCTTAGTTGCCTTTCATCTCTGACCTTCATTCCATCTTTATTCCAGCCTGATATTGTTCTATGTGTAGCTATCCCGCTCTGTATTCCTCTTGTGACCAAGAAAACGCAACTTCAAGCCCTAATCCATGACTCCATGCCCAATGGTTTGAACTTCTCACTCTATGCATCCCAACTCTGCTTGAAAACATCATCCTTCCCACCAAAATAAAAAAAAACCCATGTACACCATAACTAGCCTAAAATCAACCCAAAACAAAGTTAAATTTTAAAGAGAGAGCCCTCTCTGACTGCAGGTAGGCTAGGACCTGCAGCCCAAAGATTGGTTTGTGGTTACCTCAGCCGTATCCCTTAAGGAGCCAAGGGACAACCTGAGTGATAACATCATTGGCGACTCCACTCGGGACTTATGCAGAAAATTCCAAAAAACAAGTTAGAAGCTGGCTCCCAAGAAGAAAAAACATAATACTACGTCAAATCCAGACCCAAATCCACTAGCGGTTTTTGAAAATCCCAATTTAATCTCTAGAAACCTTAGCAAACAAAAACAAGAAGAGTTTGCTGATTCTAGTCCTGAAATAGTTCAGCCAAGCTGTTTTCCAACCCCTGTTAAAGTTTTGTTTCATTCAACCCCTACTTCCCCTTGTTGGTCATCCACCTCTCCAAGCACCTTTTCAACACCTCCATTTACTGCGCATACTACCACAACCACCACTGTTATTACAGCTGTTCCTGCTGTTCCAGTCGTTCCACTTATCCCTGTAAATATGGCTAACAGATATGCATCTTTACAGTTACCTGCAAATCCAGGGGCTATGCCTTAGGATTATCAAACCAAAATCACATATTTTGAAGGTACTAGTTCTAGCACAGCCCTGCAACATACCAAGAAAATGCAGGACTATGTTGAGAGTTATGAAATAGATGATGATAGTGTAAGAATGAAGATTTTTGTCCAAAGTTTAACAGGAGATGTAAGGCCCTGTTTTAGAGCTCTTCCTGCAAATTCCATAGCTGACCCAGAGGCCCTTTACCAAACATTTCTTAACAGATGGGAGAAGAAGAAGGACCCTCTGCACATATTATCCGAGTATGACACTATCAAAAGAGGCCCTCAAGAAGCTGTCTTAGACTATTGTCCAAGGTTTAACAATGTTTACAATGCTATTCCACAAAAAATTAGACCTCCACCTGATCTTGCTTTATACAAATTCCCTGATGGATTTGATTCAGACATGGCTTATCAGTTAAGGGAAAGAGCCCCTCAAACCTTAGCAGACATGCAAAATGTAGCTGTTAGTGTGGAGGCAAATCTGATTGCCAAGCGAAATAGAGCAAGAGCTGAGAGAAGAACCACTTTTAAAGATGAACCTTCAGCCTTTGAGCAAAAATTGGACACAATCATCAAAGGCATGGACAACTTTGAAAATAGAATGGGAACTATTGAAAGAAAAGCCTCATGGGAAGGACAGCAAAACAATCCTATCAGAAATCCAAACTTTAGAAAAAATCAGAACCCAAACGTTGGAAGGGCAAGTCCTGACCATGATATAAGACCTCATTTTCATGAAAACTATGCTGAAGCATCCACATCTAGTGAGAAGATAGAGGACACTCACATAAACTTGATGGGTTTGAAGAGTGAACAACAAGTATTTCTAACCCAAGAAGACCAAGATGACCATGATATAAAGCAATTTCAGACCAAGTCTGGGGAGTCATTTGACTTCAAACAAGGCTATGATTCAGCTGTCTACGAAGTCCATAAAAAATACAAATTGAAAACAAGAACCATTGATGTGTCTGATCCCATCAAGCCAAAGGATGCCAAGCAAGCTAAGAAAGTAAAAGACAAGGCCACTATCACAGAACCTGCTGATAAAACAAACCCAAAATTAAAAGAAGTGACCATAGAGGATGTATCTGACATGCAGCCCTCTAATAACCAGCCTTTTGTATCCTTTCCCTCAAAAGACAATGTAAATAGCACTCCTCAAAGCCTTCCCAAAACAGAACAATCTCAAGAAATCACTGATAACCAAGAGAAGATCACTGAAGATACAATTGAAAAGGGAAAATTTGCTAGTCACAATACTAAAACACAGTCAGAAAAACCTTTTTATTTAGAAGCAAAAATTGGTAAATTAAAGATATCTATTCCTCTCTCTGAGCTTGCCAAACATGATGTGTATAGACATCAAATCAAAAGATCACTGCAAATGCCAGAGAACAGGGATGATGTTAATGTCTTAGATAATCAACCTGAATTACTTTTTGGTCCTGAAGTCAATGGTAAATCAGGACATGGAGTTGTTCTACCCTTTTATGTCAGTTTGCACATTCATGATAAAGTGTTGCACAATGCTATGTTTGATTCAGGTGCTTCACACAATCTAATGCCCAAAGCTGTAATGGAGAAGCTAAACCTTGATGTCACTAGACCCTATAAAGACTTATTCTCATTTGATTCTAGTCAGGTCAAGTGTTTAGGCTTAATCAAAGACCTTTGTGTGTCTTTAGTCCAATTTCCCAACAAAACGATCCTAATGGACATGGTGGTTGCTGACATTCCACCAAAGTATGGCATGCTCTTATCAAGATCTTGGGGAGCAAAACTCCAAGGATCTCTCCAACTAGACCTCTCCTATGCCACTATTTCAGTCTTTGGGCAACCAAAGAGACTGTATAGAGAAACACTGATGAAGTATGTGGTAAGTAGTGAGGAAAAACCCCAAAACTTTCCCATTTACTCAATCCATTCTGATATGGATTCCTTTATATTGTTCAATGATGATAGCCGCTCTCCCATTGATGAGAAGCCTTTGCCTTTAGAACAAGAAACATGCATCAATCAAGAGTCGGTTGCCCATACCCGTGAAACTGCTAAAACAATTAGTGCAACCAGCATACAAGAAGAACCACATGAAGCACAAAACCTAGGTCCGTCCAATCCTAAAATGACTGAAACTCTTAATACTAACCACAAGAAAGAAATCACATGGTATTTAGAGTTTGATGGTTCTGTTAATAAGCTAGGAGCAGGGGCAGGAATATGGATTCACAATACACATAACAGCCATGCAGAGGGTCATGCTTACAGACTAAACTTCAAATGCACCAAAAACATGGCAGAGTATGAAGCTCTCCTTTTAGGCCTTAAAATGCTCAAATCTCTAGGAGCTGCAAAAGTGTCCATTCTAGGTGACTCTGATTTGATCATTCAACAGATGAAAGGTAACTTTGTTACTAATGACAATAGGCTAAGAGCTTATAGGTCTGCTGCCACAAAAATACTCAATTCCTTCACCGAATCCAAGCTTGCTAAGATTTCTAGAAGCCATAACATGCATGCTCATAGTCTAGCTACTTTTGCTAGCACTTGCAAGCTACCCTTTGAGCCCAATTACCACTTTATTGCTGAGATAAAGCACAGGCCTACTGTCCCTAACAATATCAAAGATTGGCAAGTGTTTGAGGATGATGCTCAAATCAAAAATTTTCTTACCTTACAGCAAGAATTCTCAAGCTCAAACATTGATGAAGATGCCATGAATGACCCACAATAGCAAATGAGCCAAAATGAGCAAACTATAACAGCTGAAGCAGCAAATCAAATGCTGCACCCAACCATTTTTGATGAGAAAAACATGCAAGAGCTGAAGCAAATGCATTTAGATGAAATAGCTGAAGCAGAGGCCGAAGTGATTGATTTAAAAGACAATTTTCTACCTGCTGGCCTCACTTCATTAGAAAACATATTTGATTCAAACGATGTCCCCAAAAAGCCAAAGATGCAGCCCTTAAACGCTGCTGTGGAAGACTGTAATATTGGGACAACAGAGAAGCCCAAAATGATTAAACTGTCCAAGTCTTTGCCTCCCAATCAAAAACCAAAATATGTTGATTTATTTAAAGAGTTTCAAGATGTATTTGCCTGGAGTTATGAGGACCTTAAGTCCTATGACACCTCTGTTATTCAACATACCATTCCCTTAAAGCCAAATCAAAAGCCCTTCAAACAGAAACTAAGGAGAATCAATCCTGTGCTTCTCCCTTTGATTAAGAAAGAAGTGAAAAGAATGTTTGAGGTCGGTATCATAGCACCCATTAGATTTTCAGAATGGGTATCCAATCTTGTTCCCACAAGGAAGAAAATAGGGGAGATTAGACTATGTGTGGACTTAAGAAATCTGAACCAAGTCTCCCTTAAAGATCACTACCCACTGCCAAAAATGGACCACATTCTACAAAGAGTAGTGGGGTCTTCAAGAATTTCTTTGCTAGATGGCTTTTCAGGTTTTAATCAAATACTTGTTCACCCGGATGACCAAGACAAGACAACCTTTACAACACCGTGGGGAACCTTTAAATATGTGAAAATGCCTTTTGGACTAAAGAATGCAGGTGCTACCTTTCAAAGGGCCATGGACATTGCATTTGCCAAGGAAATCCATGATTTCCTAGTGGTTTACCTTGATGACCTTACTCCTTTCTCAAAATCTGATTAAGAGCACCTTAAACACCTAAGGCAAGTGTTCATAACCTTTAGGAAATATGGCATTTCCTTAAATCCTAAGAAATCTCTCTTCGGCCTAGAAGAAGGCAAATTACTAGGCCATATCATTTCAAAAGATGGGATTAGAATTGATCCTGAAAGAATTCAAGCCATCCTTCAAATCCCTTATCCAAGAAACATCAAAGAGTTGCAAGCATTCCTAGGAAAGATCAATTTCCTAAGGAGATTTATCCCAAACTTGGCTGAGCTGATAAGAATGCTAAATAAAATGTTAAAGAAGGATTCCAAGGTAAAATGGACTTTAGAGGCCAAGCAAGCCTTTGAGGGCATAAAATTTGCCTTAACCCAAGCCCCAGTCCTCACAAGTCCTCAATTTGATAAGGATTTCATCATTTTCTCATTTGCATATGAACACACCATTGCTACTGTCCTTTTGCAGAAAGATGATCAGGGAAATGAAAAGCCAATTGTATTTTTCAGCCGAGCCCTTAGAGATGCACCCTTGAAGTACCAAATCATGGAGAAGCAAGCATATGCCCTCGTTAAAGCAATCAAAGATTTCAGAATTTACATTTTATATTCACATGCGATTGCTTATGTGCCAAATGATGTTGTAAAAGACATTTTAACCCAAGAAGGAATTGAAGGCAAAAGGGGAAAATGGATTGCCAATATCTTAGAGTATGAAATTGAGATAAAACCCACCAAGCTGATAAAGGGACAAGGTTTAGCCAAACTGATGTCCGAAACCAATTTTCAAGCCTTAGACATTAATCAACTGGACAATGAACAAGAGCTTGGCGACTCCACAGATCAGTGAAGCTTTTTTGCAATCCACATGGTATGCTGATATATGTTTTATATTGTTAAACCTGTGTGCTCCTCCAGGGTTGTCCAGAACCAAAAAGAGATTTTTAAATATGAAAGCATCAAAGTTTTGTGTCTTAGATAGTGCCCTGTTTTGGAAAAATCATGAAGGAATATTGCTGAATTGTGTAACTATGAATGAAACTGACAGTGTCATGAAAGAATTTCATGCAGGGGGCTGTGGAGGGCACTTATATTGGAAGTCCACTGCTGATAAGATACTAAGGGCTGGTTTCTATTGGCCCTCTTTGTTTGTTGATGTGAGAAAGTTTGATGTTTCAGGCCACAAATGCCAAATCTTTGAAGGCAAAAGAAAGCTTCTGCCCTTGCCCCTTAAGCCCATTTCAACCGAGAAGCCTTTTCAACAATGGGGTCTTGACTTCATTGGAGAAATCCATCCATCCTCTTCTGGCCAGCATAAGTTGATTCTAACAGCCACAGATTACTTTACCAAGTGGATTGAAGCCATCCCATGTAGGCAAGCCAATGACTCCACCATCATCCAATTCCTTGAAACCAACATTTTGTCCAGATTTGGCTGTCCTGAGAAGATCATTACTGATAACGCTGCTGCCTTCAAATCCAAAAAATTGATCAGTTTTTGCCACAAATTCCACATTACCTTAGGTCACTCCACAGCCTATTACCCTCAAGGTAATGGCTTGGCCGAATCATCCAACAAGAGTCTGATTAACATCATTAAGAAAGTCTTGGAGGAGAACAAGAAGAACTGGCACAAAAAGCTTGTAAATGCCCTATGGGTAGACAGACTATCAACCAAGAGATCCATTGGGATGAGCCCATATGAGTTAGTCTATGGCATGGAGGCCAAGTTCCCCTCTTCTTTGGGAATCCCTGTTATCAAATTGCTGCAAGAGATTCAGGCAGAGCCAAATGATATCCAAAGAAGAATAAACCAAACCATCCATTTGCAGCAAACAAGAGAGCAAGTGTACAACAGAGCTCAGATTTTACAAGAGAAGCTTAAGAAAATGTTTGACAAAAGAACCAAGGCTGAAGATTTCTACATAGGCAACAAAGTCTTAAGATGGGATTCAAGAAGAGAGGACAAAGGAAAGCATGGCAAGTTTGATTTCCTGTGGAAAGGCCCCTTTATTATTTCTGTTGTTCAAGGCAACAACACATATTTTCTGAAGAGTTTGGATGGCATCACAGCTGAAGAAGGCCCTGTCAATGGCTGAATGCTAAAGCACTATCATGATCCCTTTTGTTGAACGCAACACAACTCTGTATACTATCTGTACATTAATATTTGTATTTTCAACACTTTTTCTTATAGTAGGCAAATAAGAGGGAACAACGCACCAAATTTTGAAGGAAAGATCAAAGAAAGCTCTATTTCAGATCTCTGTTTTTAAAATAATTCCAAAGAAGTGCTCAAGCAGATTTCAATATGTTTACAAGCACCCAAAAGGCAAGAAGCAGAGCTGTAATTCTTCTGCAATTCAGCTCAAAAGGATACTGCATATCAGCTTATAAGAATTTAGTCAAAGGCATTGAGAAGAAGGAGAATTTCAGTTTACAACAACAATTGAAGATCAAGGCATTCTGACTTGCTGTTCTTGGCTTTTCATCTTGAAAAACCATCCCCAAGTGGAGCCACCGTTAGCCTCCTATTGCAATAGGTTTCATATTTCATGATTGACTGTTTTACATACCAAATATGTCATCTTTTCATGCTGCAAGGTTCCATATTTCCAAGAAGTTCCATTTTGAAGAATCATACCATTTTTGAAGAGTTTTACAGTTAAGGGAAAGCCAAACAGCTTAATCTTGGCTTCCCTAGGTTTAAATTGCTTGTCTTAGAAGATAGAGAATGAATATCTGTCCCAACAGTTCAAGCTTGGTAGATCACCAGCTAGGTATAGAAATTAAGGAGCCCAACTGCTTAACCTGGGCCCTTGGAAGAGATAAGGGTAGATTTAGATAGGAGGGCAGTCAAAAGAGAAGAGGATAATCAGGGTCTGCAAGTCTAAGTGCACCCATTCAAAAGGAAGAAAAAATGCTAGGTAAGTAGGCTGGGTAAGTAGTTTTGTGGTTGCAGAATCAAGCTATGTGATCCATTTCATGTTTTCAAGTGTTATATCTATTCAGATCACAATTATGAGGCAGTTTTCCATTTGGAGGAGCTCAAGCGAGGCATGTCTAACTCCCCCTTCTTCTTATTCCCCAAATCATTCACTAACCTCCCCAAAGAGGTCAAGATCTGCTTGATATCTCTTAAGTTTCATCATTTGTCATATCATTGGCCTAAGTAAAGGTTTGCTTTGCTTAGGAGTACTCTTATTCACTCTATAAGTAATTTTTCCTTGTTAAGTAGCCTAAGATCTCCAAACTTAGCGCTTTCTTGTCATTTTCATTCATATTAACTTCTAACATTATTATGTAAATCCCTATCTATTTTCCCTTCCCCTTACTAAAAAGCACTAAATAGCTCCCCTATGTACATATCCCCTCCCTCTGGTTGAAAGATAACCTTGACTATGCTTGGGAATTGCTAAGTTTGCCTGAAACTTAGCTAGAACCCTCGGTTGCCTCTCAAACCATCTTCTAAATGCATTAGGACTCATTCCTATGCATAAAATTCCCCTCCAAATGTATAAAATCCATCTTTTGGCCTTGTTTTACCTTTCCCAAGGCATAAACCCCTTTTTTTTGGCCTTAAACCCTTCTCAAAGCACATAAAACCCCTCTCAAGTGCCTTTGAACTCCTCCAAAGTGTGAAATTCCTTTTTTAGGTTATCGGACCCCTTCCGAGGCCTCAAAAACCCATATTACCCAAAATCTAAACCCCCGCACATAAATAAATCAATATAATATTCGGCGGTCCCCCATACATTAACCTGCTGCCAGCTCCGCGCTCCGTCCACCGTCGGATCAGGCCCTTCCCATTCGACGGCTCTCACCAATTTCAGAGCTGCCCCGACGTCCGACGGTTAGCCTCCGATAGGCTAGCGGTTTCCCCCCCGTACAAAAGACGCGTGTCTCCACGCAATTGCATCAGAGCCCCTCTGACACTTACCGCTCTCGTACAGAAGGCGGTCCGATAAAACCATAAACCGCCTTCTGTCTCTCTGCCCCTGACGTCAGCGCCACGTCACTGCTCACGTCACCTCTGCATCAACCCGCCACTGCTACGTGTCACTGCCACCATATCTGCCTCCGTCCCTACCCCACCACCGTATCCTGTACCACGTCACCCTGCCGTACTGCCACGTCACCTTGTCGTACCCGGGACCCGCCGCTGACGTCATGTTGACGTCATCACAGAAAAGGCGCAAAGGGCGAAAATCGCGTCAAAGGATGCCTGGAATGAGAAACAGAGGCAGTTTTCGATGCGCGATTAGCGCTTAGCGCTAATCACGCATCGTTAAGAAAAATTGCTCAAAATGGAGGGCTTAAAAACCAGCCTCAGCCCAGCACAGTTATCAGGTTGCATTCCTCCGCCGTTATTTGACAGGATTTCTTCATGTATGTTCATATTCAATCGGCCAGCGCCGATAGCATTCTAGAGGCCACGAAAAGCATTTGCAGCAGTTATTTTTGCCTTGAAAGGGCAGAAAAGGGGCGATTTGACAGTTTCAAGCATATCAAGGGAGAGAAAGTGGCCCGATTCAAGTGTTAAAGAGTATCAGAGGAAAGATAAAGCCCAAATTAAATTAAAGAGTATCAGTGAAGCGGCAAAGAGTATCAGATCGGCAATATCAAAGCAGGTGAACATTAAAGGCCTCCATCCAAGTCAAAGAACCAGTAAATGCCATTCAAAGCTCATCAGATTGGGATTAGTGCACATTAAAGCCACCTAAAAGTAGCAGAACCGCCTAAGAGGTGTAGATAAGAGATTAAAGGCACATTTATTGCAGAAACACTGAACCGAGCCACCAAGGACACCATATTAACTCATTTTGATGCAGCTGCCTCCAGCTCAGCTCAAATAAATATCTTCTTGCATTAATTTCAGGACAAGATTAGATTAAAAAACTCATTTCCCTCAGATCTGTTTAAGATCTGCTGTAATGCATATTTTTGGATATTTTCTCTATATAAACCACCCTAATTCATTGTTTAAAGGGTTGGTTGGTTGATAATCCTCATTCGAGACTTGCGTTGTATATTTTGAAAGCTCTATAATCAAAGACTGCTGGAATGATTTGGATGAAGAACTAACTGTTGTGTTATTTAATGGCCAAAGAGTCATTGTGGAATTCCTGTGCTAGTACATGGCTCAATAAGTGTTTTCTTACCTCTGTTTACAGTTTATATATGTTTACTCCACCATTGTGTTACCATCTAAATAGCAAGAAAGAAGAATAGCTTAGGTTTTGCTTGACTGCACTCTATGCTCAGTTCTTGTTATTTAGAAGTAACACAATGGTTATGAATATGCATACTTAAATGATCATGTTTACCCTGTTTCTTTCACATATGACTGTTATTTAGGAATTCTTGACTGCTCCTAGACAAACTTTCATTCACCTTCCCTCTCTGTTAGCTAATGAAAGATTCTTAGTTGCCTTTCATCTCTGACCTTCATTCCATCTTTATTCCAGCCTGATATTGTTCTATGTGTAGCTATCCCGCTCTGTATTCCTCTTGTGACCAAGAAAACGCAACTTCAAGCCCTAATCCATGACTCCATGCCCAATGGTTTGAACTTCTCACTCTATGCCTCCCAACTCTGCTTGAAAACATCATCCTTCCCACCAAAATCAAAACAAAACCCTTGTACACCATAACTAGCCTAAAATCAACCCAAAACAAAGTTAAATTTTAAAGAGAGAGCCCTCTCTGACTGCAGGTAGGCTAGGACCTGCAGCCCAAAGATTGGTTTGTGGTTACCTTGGCCATATCCCTTAAGGAGCCAAGGGATAACCTGAGTGATAACAAGTTGGGCAACCAACTTCCTGGAGTCGTAACTTTCTCATATGATCTACATTTTCCCGTACGATACTTCATTGATCTCTTTGATTACTATAGGATTTGTGCAATGGGCTCGTTGAGGACCTAAAAAAAATCTATTTAGGGGGTCAAAACAACTTCAAAAGTGTAGGACTCGAAAAACTGCTAAAAATAGTAAATGCTACTATAATCAAGAAAATTGATGAAACTGGCTGGAGGCTAGGTGGAATAGGCGAGTGGCCACCAATGTCCACCTATACTAGTCCTCCCCCCTTAGGAAGCAATGGTCCCCATTGTGTGCACAACCTTCATGAGGAGAGGAAATTTATGTTGAACATGGTCCCTGGTGAACCACTTGCCCTAGTGAAGGAGTTGCCATGCTTTGACAACTCGATATAGCTGGATCCTCTACTGGTGAGTGTTCTTGATATATGTGTCAGTGATCTTGTCAGTGGTGGCCTATTTGATGCAGCTTGGGTTGAGCTCTGTTGGTGTGAGCTACTCAACAACGTCAGATGTGTCCAACAATGGGGGAAAGTATGGTTGCAGACGATCCACATTGAATACTAGGTTCTGTAGTTTTTAACTCCATATAGAAATTACCTACATACGAATTCTAAAACATAGAAAATAAACAATGTGAGAGCATAACACATAAAACACATATACACAGAGATTTTCCCATGGATCCCAGAACGAGGACTACCAGCTTGATTTTTCATTATGTTCCTTTCAATGTTACAATACATATTTATACATGTCGAAGCATCCAATACCATGGAGAGAGACCATCACATCCAAAACCATGGACCGAAAACCATCGCATCCAAAACCATGTGTGAAAAACATGCACAAAACCATAGGTAGTTCCGCCCAACCTAATATAGGGTCTGAAACCAAAATTTTCCAGGATGCTGCCCCAGACCCCATAGATTGGGGTTACCTGCACCCCTAAAATCCCTTGTGACCCCCCCCCGCTACACAATCGACGCAACGAAGGGGGCACTCTGTCCCCCTTCTAACCCCCCGGTTAACTACGTCGGATAGTCGAGGAAAGAATATAACACAACCCAACATTCTCGCACTTGTTGTTTTCTTTCCACAGGGGGCCACAAGAGAGCTTAGTCATTTATCTAGTCTTGCAACGCCCATTGTTTCTCTACACCAAGAGAACTTCTCAGAGCTCACAGATTTTGTCAATGCATCTGCATTATTCTTCAAAGTGTCCACCTTTACCAGCAACATATTTTTGTCTTCTATCATATCCCTCACAAAGTGATATTGAACATCAATGTGCTTTGTCTTTGAATGATATGCAGGGTTCCTTTCCAGGAAAATTTCACTTTGGCTGTCACAATCTACCCTTATAGCTCCTTGTACTAACCCCATATTTGAACACAATCTTTGCAACCAAACTACTTCCTTGCTTGCATGAGTGGCTGCCACGTATTCTGCCTCTGTATTTGATAGTACCACTACAGATTGTTTCTTACTCATCCAACTAACTGCACCTCCAAATAGGTTAAACACATACCCACTTGTAGATCTTCTCTGATCTAGATCTCCAACCCAGTTTGCATCAACAAAGCCACGAATATCCAACTCTCTGTCCAATCCTGGTCTCCCTTGGTAGCACAAACCATAATCACTAGTGCCACACAAATACCTAAAAACCCACTTCACTGTTATCCAGTGCTCCTTCCCTGGTTTTGACATAAACCTGCTCAATATTCCCACTACATGTGCAATTTTTGGTCTAGTACAGACCATCACATACATCGGGCTACCGACTGCACTTGCATATGGAACACGAGACATGTCCTCTAACTCTTCTTGTGTCTTGGGACACTGTTCAGAAGATAACTTTACACCTACAGGAATAGGAACCTTCACCGGTTTACTAACTTGCATATTAAACCTCTGCAATATTGTCTTGACATACTTCCTCTGGTTTAACCAGAGCTTCCTCTTTGTCCAATCTCTTTTAATTTCCATGCCCAAAATATATTTTGCAGCACCAAGATCTTTCATGTCGAATTTGGAGGACAAATGGGTCTTCAAATCCTGGATAATTTCTTTGTCATTTCCAACCAACGACATATCATCCACATACAAGACCAGATAAATAACACACATTGATCTGCTTTGCTTATGGTGAAGCCAAGTGCCCGTATAAGTGTATCAAATTTATGATACCACATCCTTGGTGACTGTTTTAACCCATACAGAGACTTCTTTAACTTGCATACCAATTCTTTCTTACCCTTCACCAAAAAACCTTCAGGTTGCTTCATGTAGATCTCCTCTTCCAGATCCCCATGAAGAAATGTTGTCTTCACATCCATCTATTCTACCTCAAAATCAAAAGCAACAACAACAAAGAGAAGTAATCTAATAGAAGCTACCTTGGAAACAGGAGAAAAAATATCACCAAAATCAATTCCTGGCACCTGGGAATAACCTTTTGCTACCAACTAAGATTTATATTTCTCCACCATTCCTTCTGCACTTGTCTTCTTCTTGAACACCCACTTTCTACCAATAGGTTTCCTTCCAGCTGACAACTCCACCAGATCCCATCCCTCATTTTTGTGCAAATATGCCATTTCATCAACCATGGCCTCTTTCCAGAGTTTGCCATCCTCTGAATCTACTGCTTCCTTCATAGTTCTGGGATCATCATCAGTAATAGATAAAGCAAAATTTGAACACAAAGCAAATGGACTATACCTTTCTAGCTGCCTTCTTTCTCGAACTGATCTTCTCACACCCCGGAATTTGTGGCCCTTCATCTTCTGATTCCTTCTCTGCTGTAGAGTCTGAATATTCCTCCTTAAGCTCAAACTCTATCTTCTCAGGTTCCTTTGGTTGGACTTCATGTTTAATAATATCTTTCACCTTTCTAAACACCACATCTCAGCTGTACACAACCTTCCTTGTTACTGGGTTCCAAAGCTTATAACCCTTTAAACCATCCTTATACCCAATAAAGATGCACTTTTCAGATTTACTATCCAACTTTATTCTTTTTTCCTTTGGAACATGTACATATGCATCACATCCAAATACCCTCAAATGTGAAAGAGAGGTTTTCTCACCAGTCCATACTTCTTGTGGAGTCTTATCCTCCAATGCTAATGAAGGTGATATGTTAACCAAGTAACATGCAGTGTCCACTGCCTCTGCCCAGAATTCTTGTCCTAACCCGACACCACTAAGCATGCTTCTTGCCCTTTCCATCAACGTCTTGTTCATTCTTTTGCAACTCCATTTTGCTAAGGTGTATATGGAGTAGTCTTCTGCCGTGCTATACCACACTTCTTACAGAATTCTTCAAATTCCTTAATGCAAAAATCTCCACCGTTATCTATCCTCAGCACCTTTATCTTCTTCTCTATCTGGTTTTCCACCAGAGCCTTAAATTCTTTAAACCTATCAAAGACTTCATATTTCTTCTTAAGGAAATATATCCATGTATTCCTTGAGAAGTCATCTATAAATGATACATAGTACACAAACTTACCTAGTGATGGAACCTTCACAGGTCCAAACACATCACTGTGCACAAGCTCTAATGTCTGTTTCACCCTCTTACCAACACAGGGGAAACTCACCCGATTTTGCTTCCCATATATACAATTTTCACATAAATAAAAAATCTAGAGAGCTATTACTCATACCTTCTACCATACCTTTACCATGAAGTATTCGAAGGCCCTTCTCTCCAATATGTCCAAGCCTTTGATGCTACAACATGGTCTTCTCTCCAGAGACCACTAGATTTTCTGCTCCACTTTCAGGAATCACGGAACTATTGCACCCATCAACAACAGTGCTACCTTGTAGCTTGTACAGAGTCTCAACCCGAACTCCCCACATCAATACCAGTGCTCCTCAAACCATCTTGCAGGTATCCTTCTCGAACACTGTTTTTACACCTGCATCATCTAGCTTGCTTACAGAAATCATATTTCTGGCTAATGCAGGAATATGCAGAACACCCTCAGAAGCGAGGAGTATGCCCGCGTGTTCCGACGAGAACACCAAAAAAACCTAATTCAGCTCCACGTAAGATAGCCAAAGTACGGTTAAGCAATCGACACGATATATTTGCTTACATTCCGGGTGAAGGTCATAATCCGCAGGAACATCCTATGGTGTTGATCAGAGGAGGTAGAGTGAAAGATCTGCCAGGTGCGAAATTCCATCGTATTCGAGGAGTCAAGGATTTGCTGGGAACTCCGGGTCGAAAAAGGGGCAGATCTAAATATGGTGCGAAAAGACCCAAATCGATATGAATGAAAGAACGAATGAAAGAGGGATGAAACTTGTTCATTCTTCTACTATCTTTAGCTACCCGGAAGTGTTCTAACCCTTCCACCTTGCAACTTCAACTTTACTTTTTTGCGACCAACGATTCTAGCCTTCTTGTCATCTCCTAAGAAGACATCACCAACATCATATTTCTCATACTTACATAACCACTCTCTATGGGGAGTGAAGTAAAAGGATGCACCTATGTCAATCATCCATGCCTCATGATCTACATGTGTACTTGAAGAAGCCAAGTACACATCCCCACCTTCATCTGAGGTGGTTTTCACCTCTGTAGAAGGAGCATTATCAAAGCCCTTTCCTTTATCAGGAGCTTTAGATTTACAATGCCTTTTGTAGTGCCCTTCCTTTCCATATTTCCAACACATCACCTTTACAGGTTTTCCCGAAGATTTAGATCTCCCTCTAGATTTAGACCTCCCACTGGATGACTTATTTTTGTTTTTGTTCTGGGACCATCCTTGTATAGACAAGGCATCACCATTCTGGCTCTCCTTATTTTTTCGTCTCATTTCCTCTGTCAGCAAGGATGAGACTATTTCATCAAACTGAAAGGCAGTTGCATTGCTACCTATTGCAATAACCAGAATATACCATGAATCTGGTAGAGAACACAACAAACTAATGCCTTATCTTCATCTGAAATTTTAATATCAATAGATAATAACTGACTTACCACAATATTAAATGCGTTCAGATGCTCTATCATCGAGTCTCCATCTTTCATCCTTAGGTTATACAACTTTTTCCGTAGGAACAGTTTATTCACCAGAGACTTACATTGGTACAAAGTCCCTAACTTGTCCCACAAAGCCTTCGTTGTAGCTTCCCCTGATACATTCAGCAATACTAAATCTGAGACACACAATTGTATTGTGCTCTTTGCCTTCCGATCCAAGTTCTTCCATTCTTCATCAGACACTCCTATTGGTTTAGTCCCTGGATCTATCGCGATCCACTGATCTTTATACACCAAAAAATCCTCCATCTTGAGTTTCCATAACTCAAAACTTTGACCATTAAATTTATCAATCTCTATCTTTCCACTACTCACCATCTTCTTTCATCGCCAGAATTGATCCCGCAGATCTCCCACTGAACAGGGTCTACCACAGGCCCGAGCGAAACCCATCAACAACAAAGGCATCCCCTTGAAGCCAAAACAGCTCTAATACCAAATGTAGGTTTTAACTCTGTACAAAAATTACCCGCATATGAATTCTAAAACACATAAAATAAACAATGCAAGAGCATAACTCATAAAACACATATACACAAAGATTTTCCCTTGGATCCCAGAACCAAGAGCTTGATTTTTCATAATGTTCCTTTCAATGTTAGAATACATATTTATACATTCTGAAGCATCCAATACCATGGACCGAAAACCATCGCATCCAAAACCATGGAACGAAAACCGTCGCGTCCAAAACCATGTGTGAGAAACATGCACAAAACCATAGGTAGGTCCGCCCAACCTAATATAGGGTCCAAAACCAAATTTTCAGGGGCGCTGCCCCGGACCCCATAGAGTGGGTTACCTGCAACCCTCAAACCCCTTGTGACCCCCCCGCTACACAATCGACACAACGAAGGGGGGGCTTTGCCCCCTTCTAACCCCCGAGTTGACTACGTTGACTAGTCGAGGAAAGAATATAACACAACCCAACAAGTGCTAGACAAGGAATAGTGGAATGTTGAGCTCGAAGGAATTTTCCCCTATAACCTTGGTGATGGTGTATGACCCATATTGGAGCAAACGAAACTTGCATTAGGGCCTAGCGAGGCGCTGCTTCTGCAAATGTAACCAAACTTAGTTGCCCACCTAGAACTTGTGCGACACTCGATGTTGATCATGGCACTACTTGTACTTAGCATTGGCTCTATCTAATATTTCATGGACCTATTGGGGGATGTGATAAATGTGTTCAATGAAGATGTTATCCCTGCCAACTTCAGATTGGATATGAGCGAAATCTTCTTGAGTAGCTACAAATTGTATGGTCACATCAATGGGACATAGTGGATGGAATCCCAACCCCGCTTGAAAGGGGATGTGACCCATTGAACTATGGAGAACTCTATTGTAGTCATGCTAGACATAGGGGAGGATTTCATCCCATTTGCGTGGATGCTTCAAGTTGTACATGTGAAAAATGTGCACGATCATCCTATTGATGACCTATATTTGACCATCAATTTGGGGGTGGAATGCCATGGACTTAGTGAGATTGGTATCTAACATCAACTAGAGGCTTGACCAAAATGTACTCAGGAACCTTCTATCTTGATCTAAGATAATGGACTGTGGGATCCCAACGTTTATCCACACTCTTTCAAAGAAGATCTTAGTGGTGGCTTCTAGTGTGATACTCTTCTTGTAGTCCGTCAGAATGGCCATCTTAGAGAATCTGTTGACGACTACAAAAATGCAGTCATTTCCATGCTTAATAGAAGGAAGGTCCGACATGTAATCCATGGAGATGGATTCCTAAGGTTGACTAGGAGTAGGAAAAGGAGTATATAGGACTTTCTTCTTGATTTCGGTTCGGAAATGGCGTAGGCAGTGCAAGATCTGATGTACTTCCCAACATCATGTCGAAGGTTTTGCCAATAAAAATACTTCTGCAACATTGCCATTATTTTCTCTAGTCCAAAATGTCAAACGACTCGACTATAGTGTGCCCCCAAATTCAACTTGGCATGCTCACTTGAAGGAACACATAGGTATCCTAGGTGGCATAATAGTGTGTCCTAGAGGTTAAAATATGAAACTTGCTTGCCTTCCAGGAGCATCTAGTATGTGTTGCCGAATTCTGGATCACTCTTGTAAAGATGTGGCCACCATGAAGTTTGGTGTCCACAAGAGTCAAGCACAATGGTCAACTCTATAACAAGTGTTCGGCAAAGACAATCAATAACATTATTGGTGCTTTCCTTCTTATACTTGATGTTCAATGGAATCGTTTCAGATATATGGACCATTTTTGATGGCGATCATTTTGTAAATTTCCTTGTTTCTGTATGAATTGCACGGGTCGGTGGTATGTGTTGATGAAAATTTCCTTCCCTAGAATGTAATGCTTCCATGTCGGCATGCCTTCATAATGGAATACATCTCTTTGTCATAAGTGGGATAATTTCAGGCTATATTTAAAAGTGTCTCGCTTTGATATGCCACCAGATGCCCCTACTAGGTAAGAACTACACCAATAGCATAGTCGAAGGCGTGTCTCTCAATTTCAAATGGTTGTTGCAGGTGTGGTAATGTGAGAATTGGTGTTGATCAAAGGTGATGCTTCAACTCAACAAATGAATTATGTTGGGATTCAGACCAAAATAACTTTTGTTTCGCTCCACCCTTGGTGACTTGACTCAAAGGCCAAGTGATATGAGAGAATCCGAACACGAACTTGTGATAGAAATTTGCATGACCTAGAAAGATGTGGAGCTCTACTAGAGTGGTTGGGGATGACCAATCCCGACTAACTTTTATCTTGGTTGGGTCCACATGCACACCCGACTCATCAATGATGTACCCCAAATATTGAACCTGGGTCACACCAAAAGTGTATTTCTCCAAATTGAGACATAGTTTGTGTTGACGTAGGGTTTTTGAGTGTCAAATATGGTGAAGGTGCTCTTCCCAACTCTGTCTTAAGATTAGGATGCCGTCCAAACACACTACCATGAATGAGTTGGTGAAGGGCTACATGATGTCCTCTATTAGCCTCATGAAGGTTGTGAGGGGAATTTGTCAACCCAAAAGTCATGACTAACCATTCAAAAAGGCCCTCCTTGGATTTTAAGGTGGCCTTCCACACATCAAAGGGTTCAATTGGTACCTGGTGATAACCAAACTTCAAGTCAATATTGCTGAAATATTTGGCCCCCTTGAGCTGGTCAAAAAGGTCATCAATCTGTGGGATTGGATACCTATTCCGTATAGTGATCTCATTCAACGCCAAGTAGTTAATACAAAATATCCATGTATTGTCCTTCTTCTGTACTGACACAATTAGAATTCCACAAGGTGATGAACTTGGCATGATGTGCCCTTTCTATAATAACTCCTGAATATACCTCTTTATTTCATCGTTCTCTAGAATAGAGTGTCGATAGAATGGTCCGTTGGTTAGTGACACGCCCGAGGTTAGATCGATGGAGTTCTTGACCTGACAATGTAGGGGTATCCTTGTGGGTGAGGTGAATAGATCCTTGTACTCCGCCATGACCTTTTCCATCTGTTGCTGTTGTGCGGAGGAGCTATGCTAGAGGCCTTGGATATTGCCATGATCTTCTTCTTTTTCTGAGGGTGAATCATAAGGAAGACCAAATTTCTCGGACTAGGAAATGATCTTACTACATTGATTCGCAGAGATAAAAGATATGGTGGTAGGTGGTGCTACCTCCGATATCCTGTATAACTTATTTCCCAAAGTAATAATAATTGTACAAGGCCTAGACTCATACACCACATGATGCTTCCACAAGTATGGTTGGCCTAATAATACATCACAAAATTAAAGAGGAGAAAAATCACACAATACCTCATATGTGAAGGGCTTGATGTTTTATTGAAGGTGACACTGCAAGGTGATGCAAAGATATCATCCTTGGTTAAGCCACCCGATGGTGTATCACTGTGGGTTTGGTGTTGTTGGTAGGCCCAACCACTTCATGACCTCTACTGAAATGAGGTTCTTTTGGCTACCATTGTTGACAATGAACTGTAGGGGAGAACCCTTCAACCGCATCTGTGAGTGGAAGAGCTGATCCCCCTCCTCTAGATCTTCGGGAACAATCTTCTAGATCTTGGTGGTGGCAACAGTGGCAGTGTATTCTGCATCAATAATCTTCTTCTCGTTATCATTCCCCTTGTCAGGTTCTGACTCAGAGTTGAAACGTGCATCATATTCAGAAGCTTTCATCTTGGCCACCAATGACTACTTGGCTCGACACTCACTCGTGTTGTGAGTGGGGCTCTTATGGAACTCACACCATTTTCCTGTGTCCTTCTTTGTCTTCATGGCATTTTTCTTTAATTGTAGCTTCGACGGGTTGTCTTAGGTCACCTCGCCTTGGATTTATACTTTATTTTGTGGTTTGGGGGTGGCTTTCCCTTGCTTCGGATTCATAAATCCAAAGTCTCACTTCTTTTGTTTAAATTTCTGCTCAATTTGGCAATGTATTTGTTATCACCCGGATTGAACCTCAGGCTGAAGTAAGGCAATGCCAGGGTAACCACAAACCACGCTTAGCCAAGTAGCTAGCCCTACTAGGCCGGGAGAGGGCTCTCTCCGTAAGGATCTCAGCCAAGATGACTGGATAAGAAAAAGGGTATTAGGCTAGGTATAGTAGCACAAGGTTTGATTGGATTTTGAAGGGGTTTTGCTAGATCAAGAGGAGCTGGACAATTAGGGATAGGGAATTAGGTCAAAATTGCACGGTGTTCAATGGGGCAAGGTAGGAATAAGTTTTAGCACTCTAGGGCTTGATGGGTGAGGTGTTTAAGACTGGTGAGAGGCTAGGAAGAGCATGTGATTATCATGGATCCTTCCCAAACTGTAGAAAACATATAATGGTGAATATTTTCCCAAAGCAGAGTAGTGATGTAATGAATTCTGCCTATCAACTTGAAAACATTCACTTAGAAGCAATGATACACAAAACATACTAACATATGATCACAAGAGAATAAACTGTACTAAAACTCCATACCACATGGATCCCAGAAAAATAGCTGCAATTCTTATTAATCTCCTGCTAAACTGCTACAAAATGATGTACAATCAAGGTATAAACATCCAGTTGAGTCCAACCCTTTACAATGAGAAAGAAGAAGAAGATATACACTTTGTTTCAACCTCCTCCCATCCTCAGGGGTCAAATCCATAATATGAGGAGCTAATCTAACCAACACTGAACAAGAATCAGGAATATAGGCATCTTAACAACTTGCCTCTAAAAGTGAAAAACCGATTAATTTGAACTCAATTTGACTTTTCATGTAATGAATCTACCCTCAACTACTAATTATCCATCATATTTACAAGCCAAGTCATCATCTACAATAGTAAAACATCCTCCATGAGAGAAAATCCATGAACACAGTCAAAACACAGAAAAATAGCCATCCTGTGCGAAATTTTCCCTACGCGTAGTGCCACTGGCCCAACACACAACACCTCTTTTAGGTCCTTTTTGTAGGCCTTCCCAAAATCCAAATTGAGCTCATGATAGCTCATTGGAAAAGTATTCAAGTATACCTTCCAAAACATCTATAATTTCTTCATTTGAAGCTCATTTGACCCCTCAAAAATTGATTCTCCCAAGGTTGCTTCTTTGTGTCCAAAAAGTGGCAGAAAGGTCATTTTTAGGGTGTTTTTTTACCTTTTGGTGGATCAGTTCTGCCCCAAAAACTTAGCAAATCCATAGGGTGCATGTAATCATCGCTCTAAATCCAAAAATGCAAGCCACTTGTCCATTGGGTTCCCCTAGGAAAAGCGCAGCGCCGGTGGCGCTGTGCGTTGAGCCAGATTTTTTGTGTGTGCAATTTTCAAAATTTGCAAAAAACAAAATCTTCTCCAAACCTGATCAAAATTAGTCTTGATGATCCAATGAAGCTTCAGCAAGAAACCTAAGCCCATCCTCCTCCTTTTTTCCCTTTAGAGCTCTCCTTAGCCTAGCTTTCATCTTTTTGACCCTCATGTTGCAAATTTTGTTTCGGGTCCTGTAATGGTAGGCCATGTGCCTGATCATCTGGTTGTCCCTATTGGCCTTCTGCAACAAATTCTCTAGGTGAAAATTGACTCTCTCAAGCCAAGTCTCTCTATCATCCTCAAATTCCTTCTCATTAGGAGACAAAGTGACCGATGCCTCCTTGTCACCTTATTGTTTTACCTTGAGAAGTTCCAGCTCCATGAGGACCTGCTTGTCACTCAACTGCTTGTTCTCTTGTTCCAAATATGTGATGACATACTTGGCTCTCTCCAAATTGTCTATCAATGCTTGGACTTGAGCCTCCTTTTCTTATATGATGATGTCCCTTATTGTTTCTTCATCTTGAGCCTCTAAGTCAATTATTTCCATGCCATGATGAGTATAATGCTACTCTGGCTCATCATGCTCTGTCAAATCAAAGTCTCTCTCTTTCTCCTCATCATCAAAACTTTCCTTTGTGCAGCTGTTGCACCTGTTCCTATTGTGTTGATGAAGAAGGCAAAGCCCCTTCCACATCTCGCGGAGCAAGCATTTGCCTATGAGTTGATGAAGAAGGCAAGGTCCCTTCCACATACTGTGGAGCAAACACTTGCCTATCAGCTGCAAACAATCTCCTTATGCCCCTCTGGTATGTATTGTAGGTCTCAGGCACCTCAATGGCTTTAGTCTCTTTAGCCTTCTCATCTTTCTTTACTTGAGCACTACTAGAAGGTCCTCCTGATTCTTGAGACACTGGTGGAGGAATTTGAGGACCCCTGGAGATGTCATGAGCAATAAATGTCTCCCCTGTCCATGCTTGCAAGTTTTGAGGCTGTGCACTCCTAGAAAAGGGATGGAGGGAGTGAGAAAGAGTGATTAGGAAAAAGGGAAGGGGAGGTGATCTTGTGAGGTATTTGGTAGACTAGAAAATGAATGGAAGGATATGAATTATGAAAGTGATGGAGAGGGGCTTGGGCCCCTTTTGAAATATAACTTGTGGGATAAAGGATGAGGGGGTATAGATGTTATGGAGTGATGTATGGAAGGGGTTTAGGGTTTAGTGATAAGTGGTGGGAAAAATATAGGGGATTAGGGTTTCTAGAATGTCATGGAGGGAGAAACTAGGGTTTCATATTTGGCATGGTAAATTCCTTCAAACCCTGCAATTGCAACTTTAATGATGAGGTAGAGGGAGTGCACTTACTTGTTTGAGAGATGAGAGGGTTGTTTGGAAGTTTTTATGAAGTTTGGAGGCTTTCTGGTCTTTCTTCTCAACGCACAGCGCCAACCATAGATGCACAGTGCCACCTCTCAACGCGCAGTGCAGTGTAAATTTGCACTGCGAAAACCTCCCTACGCGTAGCGCCCAGCTTAGATGCGTTGCGCCACCTCCTGAACGCGCAGAACTACTTCAATCCAACTTGTAACTACCTTCTCAATGTTCAAATTGAGTTTGGGATAGCTCGTTGGAAATCTTGTTGAGTCTACTTTCCAGAACATCTTGAATTTTTCAATTTGGAGCTCATTTGCCTTGTCAAAAGCTCAATCTCCCAACACTGGTCAAAATGTGCAGAATGAGGCTGCCAAAATGCAGAGTTCTATTTCAGTCAACTTTTGGAGGTCTTCCTCAACTCCAAATTGAGCTCATGATAGCTCGTTGTAAAGATATTTGTGTCGAGTTATCATTTGACTCATCAAGAAAGCCATTTGGTCACTCCAGCTAAGAGAAATATTGATTTTCCCAAGGTCACTCTAGAAGTGCATCAACTCTCCTAAGGCAAATGATGTTTTGGACATTTCTCCCAAACCATGAGACCTGTGTAAAAACTGAAGGAGGTTTTTCTTCTTGGGTCTATTATGGACAAAAACCTCTCTCACTTTTGTCAAATTCATCTTTTCTTGCTCAAAAACATCATTTGAATAAAACCTATCTTGATGTGTGGAACAGGGGATTTGTAGAAATAAAGGGAAATGAAGGGGATGAGGGGCTTATAAATTCTTGAGAAAATTTTGGGAAGTAGGGAGGAATGTTAGGAAGTAGGGGAAAGTGGAATTTCAAGGATTGAGTGAGTGGAAGGGGTCCAAAAGGGAAAAACGCAGGCCTAACCTAGAAAAGTGTCAAATTGTAGCAATATGCTAGGGTTTGTGGGAAAATGATGAATTTGAGGGATATCAGTGATGGGAAGTGTTTAAGAAGGTATATTAAGGATAGGGGAAGGTGTATGAGCATCAGGATACAAGTTTTTGTTGATGATTTGACCATCAAAGAAAAATTACCTTCAAAACCCTAGGAGAGGGAAATGAGCCTTACCTAAGCACAACTGAAGCACAAACAAGGTGTAAAATGACCCATTGGAACCTGAAATAATGATGACAACTCTTTGAATGATGGTACACTCAGTCAAATGGTGACGTGGACCAATACTTGGAAAAATTTGGAAGGAGTGAAAATAATCCTCGACCTAATACCTAGTGACCAAATTTACTTGAAGACTCACTGAAATGACAAAATTTGACTTTGACACCCTAAGATCACTTTGTAAGAGCATGTTTGATCGCTAGTGGAAGGATGTAAAGATTGACACTAACATTGGCTCCATTGGGGATGGTAGCTCCTTGGAGGTGCCAAGAACACCATAGACCAAGTAGCCTTATCCATTGGGCATGGAGTAAAAAAAAAAACTCAATCTGAAATACATGATTGAATACTGATGACTCAAAGACACAAACTGACTTTTACTCAACTAAAAACTGACTCGATAGTAAAACAAAACTGACAAACTAGAACAGATGCTCAAAATGGAGCTTATTCAATAAAACGTACTCTAATTGTTCCATTCATCACCTGATAACGTGAAATGAATCAACCATTGCAACCAAGTAAGCATTCTGGCTACTATGTGAATTCTCCGCAAGTGTTTGTTTATGAGCAAGAAGAGAGAACTACTGAAATGCAACTCCCATGAAAACTTGTAAACAAATCCAAATTTTCCCAGATTGAATAATATGGATACGCTATCTAACTCCGAAAATACTGCATGAGGATCTTGAAATTCGTGTGCGTTGGGACTTAGCTCATTCAATGGATTACTTTACTTCACCTCATGCCATGAATGCAAAATTTCATCTGAGCTTTGTGACAAGACTCTTGCTGAAAATGACAAAGAAACCGGCTACTGGATCAAGTTTGTATCAATACTTTTTTCAAGCTCAAAGTTAGCTAATGGAGAAGGACTTTGACTGCAGATATCATCCAACACATTAGCTATTGGATCATGAAAAACTTGAAAAGACTGTTTCAACACATTTTCTATTGGTTCCAATGAGATTGCATGATTTTCTATAGGCTGCTCATCCTTTATTGAAGATATACTATGCAAATTTCCCTTCAAAAACTGAAATGATTCAAAACATAATGGTACAGAATCATCTTGGCACATCATTTGGTTGTATGTTCTAGCTTCCAATTCTTCTTCTGCAACCTGACATTCAATGGCATTCGGGGATTGCAAATCTAGATATGAGAAGTCTTGAACAAGGATTTCATTGCCCTCTAGATGGTCCAGATCAAAACTTATCAACAGTTGATTTCTGATTGCACGAAAGTTGTCTCTGATGAACTGAAACAAAGTAAAACAAAGAGGCAAAGATCCTTCACTTACTTCAAAATTTTCTGCACTTTCCTCCTCACTTCCATAACTGATATGCAACGGCTGATCAATATATTAAAGTTGCTGAAAGTGAACTTCCTCCTTCCACAAACTAGCTGTTGATTTGTCTGCAAGGCTAGCTTATGTTTGGAGAACATAATCATCATCTTACTGATCAAACTTAGGAAAATCATCAGTATAAAACACATCATCAAGCATACAAGTCAGATCAACAGATCTCTCTTCTCCAAGATGATTTATAAAACAATCATTATCAGGTCTATGACAACTAGGATAAGAAAGAAAATGTTTTGGATCAACCACTTGTTTTTCTTCAATTAGCGAGCCATGGTCTTGAACATCATACTCATTCCTTGTGGGGATCTTTTGCATCATATCTTTCACCGCACTTACCAAAATTTCGAGATTTACCTCTAAAGATGTCGATTCCTCTGGATCTATGTTCTTCATCTCTTCTTCCTTCGACTTTGCCCTTCTGATCAGCAGATTAGCCTCTACATCTGCTGCATTGTTTTGCATCTCGTCAAGTGTTGCAAGGTTCCTTTCCCTTAGCTAAAACTCCATTTTCGGATCAAAGGCTTTTGGGTAGTGTAAGAGAGCGGATCCAGGAGGAGGCCTTATATTAGCAAGCATCGAAAAATAGACTTGGTTAAATCTAGAAGAAAATTGTTGTACTCTCTCCCCTGCCTGTCTTTCAGCTGGTTATTCTCTTATAGAATCAAGAAAGGGTTCTGTCTGATGACCCACTTGTCGAGGAAAATTTTGACGAACTGCTGAAAACCTGAGATGCTCGCATTAGGCAGGGTTTTGAACCAACTCTTCACTTTGCCTTGCAAAGAAAGAGCAAAAAGCCTAATATTGAAATTCTCTTCATCAACTTCAAAAAGGTCAAGAAAAGACTCAAAATTCAGTACATGTCTCTTAGTAGTGATGTTGTCACATTCACCATCAAATCTTGGTAGATATAGGTAAT
Organism: Pinus tabuliformis; assembly: GCA_031772625.1. Taxonomy (NCBI): domain Eukaryota; kingdom Viridiplantae; phylum Streptophyta; class Pinopsida; order Pinales; family Pinaceae; genus Pinus; species Pinus tabuliformis. Next base: position 371,992,273 of record CM062804.1, read on the forward strand.
GATTTTTAGGGAAAGCATGGGATATAGGAGGTAAAATCAGAGGCTTGTATCTATCTGGAATTTTACAAGGTATAGGAGTATATACAAAAGCTGTAGAATTATTCTTGATCTCTTGAGGCTCATCAGTTTGAAGATGGTCATCATAAGATTTGGAAGAAGGGTCTTGATCAAGATCAAAGGCATGCAAATATTTTGTATTCGCAATCTTCAAAGGGAAAGAATCAAATGCGGGTCTAGGATTTGTTTCTCAAATACAATATACTTCGTAAATCCTTCTTGATATTCTCAGGAAAAGAGAAGAAATAATTTATAACAAAGAACATAATGTCTTAGATGAAATTCCAACTTGAATACTTGATCTTTCCATATTGTCCTTTTATGTTTTTGCTGGTCGGGTTCATCCTCCATTGGGGTTCTTGGATCTGATCTCGAAATCGATTTGAAGTCGTCAGGTGAATGCTTTCAGCCTTCTGATGTCTGATCATCGTCCACCATCAACGATCAGATCTGAACTTGATACATTTGCTGAGGAACATAAAACTATGTTCCCCAGTATGGTCACCACTATGTTATCACCTGGATTGAACCTCAGGCTGAAGGAAGGCAATGCCAGGGTAACCACAAGCCACGCTTAGCCAAGTAGCTAGCCCTACTAGGCCGGGAGAGGGCTCTCTCTATAAGGATCTCAACCAAGATGACTGGATCAGAAAAAGGGTATTAGGCTAGGTATAGTAGCACAAGGTTTGATTGGATTTTGAAGGGGGTTTGCTGGATCAGGAGGAGATGGACAATTAGGGCTAGGGAATTAGGTCAAAATTGCAGGGTGTTCAATGGGGCAAGGTAGAAATAGTTTTAGCATTCTAGGCCTTCCCGATGTCAAAATTGAGCTCATGATAGCTAATTGGAAAGGCCTTCAAGTCTAATTTCCAAAACACCTAGAATTTCATCATTTGAAGCTCATTTGACCCTTCAAAAGTGGATTCTCCCAAGGCTGCTTCTGTGTGTCCAAAAAGTGGCAGAAATGTCATTTTTAGGGTGTTTTTTGACCTTTTGGTGGACCAGTTCTGCCCCAAAAACTTAGCAAATCCATAGGGTGCATGTAATCATCACTCTGAATCCAAAAATGCAAGCCATTTGTCCATTGGGTGCCCCTAGGAAAAGCACAGTGCCAGTGGCGCTGCGCGTTGAGCCAGATTTTCTGTGTGTGCAATTTCCAAAATTTGCAAAAAACAAAATCTTCTCCAAACCTGACCAAAATTGGTGAGCAGCACCACCATCAAGCATCTTGATGATCCAAGGAATCTTTAGCAAGCAAGCTAAGCCTATCGTCCTCCTTTTTTCCCTTTAGAGCCCACCTTAGCCTAGCTTTCATCTTTTTGACCCTCATGTTGCAAATTTTGTTTCGGGTCTTGTAATGGTAGGCCATGTGCCTGATCATCTGGTTGTCCCTATTGGCCTTCTACAACAGCTTCTCTAGGTGCAAATTGACTCTCTCAAACCAAGCCTCTCTATCATCCTCAATTTCCTATCAACTTGAAAACATTCACTTAGAAGAAATGATACACAAAACATACTAACATATGATCACAAGAGAAGAGACTGTACTAAAAATCCATACCAAATGGATCCCAAAAAAATAACTACAATTCTTATTAATCTCCTGCTAAACTGCTACAAAATGATGTACAATCAAGTTATAAACATCTAGCTGAGTCCAACCCTTTACAATGAGAAAGAAGAAGAAGATATAGGATTTTTTTCAACCTCCTCCCATCCTCAGGGGTCGAATCCCTAAGATGAGGAGCTAATCTAACCAACACTGAACAAGAAACAGGAACATAGGCATCTTAAAAACTTGCCTCTAAAAGTGAAAAACTGATTCATTTAAACTCAATTTGACTTTTAATGTAATAAATCTACCCTAAACTACTAATTATCCATCATATTTACAAGCCCAGTCATCATTTACAATAGTAAAACATCCTCCATGAGAGAAAATCCATGAACACAGTCAAAACACAGAAAAATAACCATCCTGTGCGAAATTTGCCCTACGCACAGCGCCACTGGCCCAACGCGCAACACCACTTTTGGGTCCTTTTTGGAGGCCTCCTCGACATCAAAATTGAGCTCATGATAGCTAATTGGAAACGTCTTCAAGTCTAATTTCCAAAACACCTGGAATTTCATCATTTGAAGCTCATTTGACCCTTCAAAAGTGGATTCTCCCAAGGCTGCTTCTGTGTGTCCAAAAAATGGTAGAAAGGTCATTTTTAGGGTGTTTTTTGACCTTTTGGTGAACCAGTTCTGCCCCAAAAACATAGCAAATCCATAGGGTGTATGTAATCATCTCTCTAAATCCAAAAATGCAAGACATTTGTCCATTGGGTGCCCCTAGGAAAAGCGCAGTGCCAGTGGCACTGCGCGTTGAGCCAGATTTTCTGTGTGTGCAATTTCCAAAATTTGCAAAAAACAAAATCTTCTCCAAACCTGACCAAAATTGGTGAGTAGCACCACCATCAAGCATCTTGATGAGCCAAGGAAGCTTTAGCAAGCAACCTAAGCCTATCGTCCTCTTTTTTTCCCTTTAGAGCCCACCTTAGCCTAGCTTTCATCCTTTTGACCCTCATGTTGCAAATTTTGTTTCGGGTCTTGTAATGGTAGGCCATGTGCCTAATCATCTGGTTGTCCCTATTGGCCTTCTACAACAACTTCTCTAGGTTCAAATTAACTCTCTCAAACCAAGTCTCTCTATCATCCTCAATTTCCTTCTTAATAGGAGACAAAGTGACCGGTGCCTCCTTGTCACCTTGTTGTTTTACCTTGAGAAGTTCCAGCTCCACAAGGGCCTGCTTATCACTCAACTACTTGTTCTCTTGTTCCAAATATGTGATGACATACTTGGCTCTCTCCAAATTGTCTATCAATGCTTGGACTTGAGCCTCCTTTTCCTGTATGATGATGTCCTTTATTGTTTCTTCATCCTGAGCCTCTAAGTCAATTATTTCCATGCCATGATGAGTATAATGCTGCTCTGGCTCATCATGCTCTGTCAAATCAAAGTCTCTCTCTTTCTCCTCATCATCAAAAATTTCCTCTGGCATCTTTTCATTCCCTTTGTGCAATTATTGCACCTGTTCCTGCTGTGTTGATGAAGAAGGCAAAGCCCCTTCCACATCCTGCAGAGCAAGCATTTGCCTATGAGTTGATGAAGAAGGCAAGGTCCCTTCCACATCCTATGGAGCAAACACTTGCCTATCAGTTGCAAACAATCTCCTTGTGCCCCTCTGGTATGTCTTATAGGTTTCAAGCACCTCAATGGCTTTAGTCTATTCGGCCTTCTCATCTTTCTTTACCTGAGCACTACTAGAAGGTCCTCCTGATTCTTGAGATGCTGGTGGAGGAATTTGAGGACCCTTGAAGATGTCATGAGCAATAAATGTCTCCCCTGTCCATGTTTGCAAGTTTTCAGGCTATGCACTCCTAGAAAAGGGATGGAGGGAGTGAGCAAGAATGACAAGGAATAAGGGAAGGGGAGGTGATCTTGTGAGGTATTTGGTAGAATAGAAAATGAAGGGAAGGATATGAATTATGAAAGTGAGGGAGAGGGGTTTGGGCCCTTTTTGAAATATAACTTGTGGGATAAAGGATGAGGGGGTATAGATGTTATGGAGTGATGTATGGAAGGGGTTTAGGGTTTAGTGATAAGTGGTGGGAAAAATAGAGGGGATTAGGGTTTCTAGAATGTCATGGAGGGAGAAACTAGGGTTTCATATTTGGCATGGTAAATTCCTTCAAACCCTGCAATTGCAACTTTAATGATGAGGTAGAGGGAGTGCACTTACTTGTTTGAGAGATGAGAGGGTTGTTTGGAAGTTTTTATGAAGTTTGGAGGCTTTCTGGTCTTTCTTCTCAATGCGTAGTGCCAACCATAGACGCACAGTGCCACCTCTCAATGCGTAGCGCAGTGTAAATTTGCACTGCGGAAACCTCCATACGCGCAACACTCAGCGCAGATGCGCAAAGCCACCTCCTGAACACGCAACACCACTTCAATCCAACTTTTGGCTACCTTCCCGATATCCAAATTGAGTGTGGGATAGCTCGTTGGAAATCTTGTCGAGTCTAATTTCTAGAACATCTTGAATTTTTCAATTTTGAGTTCATTTTCCTTGTCAAAAGCTCAATCTCCCAAGACTGGTCAAAATGTGTAGAATGAGGCTTCCAAAATGCAAAGTGTTGTTTCAGTGAACTTTTGGAGGTCTTCCTCAATTCCAAATAGAGCTCAGGATAGCTCATTGGAAAGATCTCTGTGTCTAGTTATCATTTGAATCATCAAGAAAGTCATTTGGTCACTCCATCTAGGAGAAAGATTTATTTTCCCAAGGTCACTCAAGAAGTGCATCAACTCTCCTGAGGAAAATGATGTTTTGGACATTTCTCCCAAACCATGAGACCTGTGTAAAAACTGAAGGAGTTTTTTCTTCTTGGGTCTATTATGGACAAACACCTCTCTCACTTATGTCAAATGCATCTTTTATTGCTCAGAAACATCATTTGAATAAAACCTATCCTGATGTGTGGAACAAGGGATTTATAGAAAGTAAGGTTAATGAAGGGGATGAGGGGCTTATAAATTCTTGAGAAAATTTTGGGAAGTAGGGAGGAATGTTAGGAAGTAGGGGAAAGTGGAATTTCAAGGATTGAGTGAGTGGAAGGGGTCCAAAAGGGAAAAACGCAAGCCTAACCTAGAAAAGTGTCAAATTGTAGCAATAGGCTAGGGTTTGTGGGAAAATGATGAATTTGAGGAATATCAGTGATGGGAAATGTTTAAGAAGGTATATTAAGTATAGGGTAAGGTGTATGAGCATCAGGATACAAGTTTTTGTTGATGATTTTACCATCCAAGAAAAGTTACCTTCAAAACCCTAGGAGAGGGAAATGAGCCTTACCTAAGCACAACTGAAGCACAAACAAGGTGTAAAATTACCCATTGGAACCTAAAATAATGATGACAACTCTTTGAATGATGGTACACTCAGCCGAATGGTGACATGGACTAATATTTGGAAAACTTTGGAAGGAGTGAAAACAATCCTAGACTTAATACCTAATGACCAAATTTACTTGAAGACTCACCGAAATGAAAAAAATTGACTTTGACACCCTAAGACCACTTTGTAAGAGCATGTTTGATCACTGGCGGAAGGCTACAAAGACTGACACTAACAGTATTGATAGGCACACTGAGAGAGGAGATGTTTAGGAGCTCCATTTCGTCCTGGATGTACTTGTGTAGATAGTCACAATACTTGAGTCCCAAATGTTTCTTAGAATCCTTGATACCCAACTTCGTATGAAGAGTATGAAAAATATTTGTGAACTCCGACACGTCTAGATCTCTTCCATACTATAGTGTTTTTCACTTTATTTATTTATCTTCATAGCTACCGACAGGGTAATATTGTTCCTTGATGGCGTCTTAGAAATAATTCCAAGTGGGTGCAGTTGAAAATAGTGAGGGTTCCCTCTCGTCTTTCTGTTCACAGTAGGTTTCCCACCAGTCCTTGACATGGGGGGCAACTTTGAGGAGTGAAAATGTAATATTTTCCCAATTGGAAAAGTCATGAAGTGAAAAATGTCCTTCCAACATATTTAACCATCTATCTAGCTTTCAAATATGGGAATGCCAAAGTTGAGTTGTACCTTAAAGGGAGTGGTGCCTCCAGACTCATTGCTAGATGAAGATGCATTGTCTATGGGTAATCGTCGAAGGATTTTGGAAAAGTTATCCATCATCGCATTCATTTGTCACTCAAGGGCATCTTTGAGAAATATTTTGAAAGGATCTCCTGCTCCCTTGTGTTTCTTTTCTTCCGCCATGGAAGAATGTCGGGATTTGCAAGGTTGGTCTCTTAACGGTTCAACCAGTTCGAGCCCTAACTCCTTATACCCTAACCGCATTGGGGACATGCAAAGAAAAACCGAGAACGAGCAAACCACTATGATACCACTGATCCGAACTTATACATGAACGCAATAGAATATAGATATAAACATAAACGTAAAGGTGCAACAAAAATAAAAATTCATTTCATTAATATCAAAGAACTGAACTATGTTTGTATACAAAATGGAAATAAACTATCTTGGGCGATGGTGGCTTATCTCTGAGAAGAGATGTGGTGGCTACACACCTATGAAATATGTTACAATGAGGCTCAAGGGCCATTTTGTTATTGAACACAAAGGGAAACCCTAAACAACCAAAACCCTAACCCTAGGAGATGGAACACCAAGAGTTGTTGGGCCCCGTTGGGGTTAGTTGTGTAGTGATGATGATGCTTGACCCACACACATTCAGGGGATCTCCCAATAAGAAGTCCCAACTAGAACTCAAACCGTTTGGAGTAGGAGTGCCAATAGTGGGTGGTAGTGTAATGCCTTGACCGTGGTAGCGTGCAAAGATAAGTAAGATAACTTTGGGTGGAAGCAAGTATGTGACCCTATAGGGAGTCAAGTGTGATGCATGAAGGTTCTGACACACGAAGGGGAAAAGGAAGTGTGCCCCTTAGAATCCTATAATAGTACGAAACTTGAAAGGAACACATGATCGAAATGACATCACAAGCTAAAATGCGGAATAGTCCACAAATTAAAGTGATGGGTTAATCCAACAAGATTCATACAATTGCAAGTAAAGTAGTTCATAGGAAAATGTGTAAGTTAAACAACATACATTCCTAAAGCAACCCAAATAGTCTAACTACAATAACAACATATGCATGAAAGCATGTTGATTCTGTTATTACTATTATAAGTGAAAGTTCCATCCATACATACACCATTGATGACCACTAGCCCCAATAGTGGAACACTACAATCAAGAACACTTGCTCCTCTAGATAAGTATACTCAGGCTATGCCTTGGAGAAGCCAAGGCTCATTACAATACTCCCAAGCCTTTTCTAATCCTAAGCCTAACAAAATCTTGTCTCGCAAAAGCCTGTTCTAGGAGTTATGAGGTTCTATTTATAACAAAGGGTAGGGTGACCCTTGAAATTCCCCTCTGTGACTCTTTGACTACCCTCATGACTCTTCAACTTATTTACAAGTAACTCATTACATAACATGATGACCTTTCACATTTCATTAATGACACTTGGAATTTCACTTACAACATACTTAAAAATAATATTACTTTTTCCACATGTACCCATGTGAGACAAAATAGCCTAGAGACAACCTGACAAGACAAAACACTATGACTTTGAAGTTTGGGGAAATACCAACTTGACAACCTCCACTTGGTGCTTCTTGGTCACATATTGATGCCAGGATTGGTACTGCATGATGGTGTCCTCAAACTTCTTGATGGTGTCTTCCTAAAAGTAGACTCTTGCCTCCATGGCATCCAGGTATATGGTCTCGTAACCTATATCCAATTCATTATGAAGCATGAGAAGGATGGTGTTGACCTTAACAAGACTATCGATAGACTTCTCCATGTTGTGTGTGTTCATCTCCAAGTCTTCTCTTGTGGCCTCTCGTCTTAGCTGCTCCATGTACTCACTGATATCTATCCGGTTTTGGTTCTTTTGTTTAGCATTGGGGAGAGAACCTACATCTGTTCATTCTCTTCCTCAGTTGTTGGATGTCTTGGCTCATCAGCCTGTATTGGTGTTGTTTTCTCTATCATTACACCTTGCCTTTTTTCTTCTTCCTACTTCTGCTTCTTTTCTTGTTCTTTCCTCCTCAGCTCTCATTCTTCTTTTGGTTCTTGTTCTACTTGCTGCGATCTCAGTTTTGCTACCTACAAGCTCTGCTTTTCTCTCTTTCTCTGCTTTGTTGTTTGTATCCTTTGTTTCATTTTTCTTCTACTGCCAGAGCTTCCTGCATGAAGATTGAATCCACTTTCACTCTACAACTTTGTTCTCCCACTATTATGTCAGGAACTTCCTCTTTCCCTGATCTTGTACTAGATTGCTACCTTATGCTACTGCTAGACTTGCTGCCATGTTGGTGTTGAATCCTTTTCTATGAATAATTGAGTGTCTTCATATATTGGAAAGTTAACTAGTGCTTTCTCAACTGCTTCCCCAATATTACTTTCCATGGTCTCTCTTGAAGCAACTCTCTTTGGTGCCATGGTAACAATCAAAGATGGAGAGAAGTGCTTCATGCATGTGGTAACTATGGAACAGAAAGGACACTCTTGGCAATAAAAAATTAGCTCTTGCAAATCTAAATTCACAACATTATCAAGCAGCAATAAGGTCATATGATGAGAGGGATTGCACAACTTTGACTGACAGGGGTGACTGACTGACTGTGTTAATTGCACACTACATAGTCCCACTAGTCAGTGTGGAAGCTTGATGAATGGAACTTCACAATGCGCAGTTCAGTATGCGTGAGGGCCTGGGAGAGACTATGAATTACGTAGTCTCAGTGACCAAGCTGGGAGACTGGCTCCTAGAATGACATAGTGTGCATTTGGATCTAGGCCAGGACAGTCTCTTTGCAATTCTAGAAGCCAAGGCAGAGGCCTTGAGCTCCCAAATTGTGTAGTGCATGTAGTGAAGTGTGAGATCCAGGCAAGGGGATCCAGGTACATCGAGGAGTGTGAAAATCAAGAAAATCTGAAGGATGATGTGATTCTAGGTGTAGATATGACTAAGTGTTGATGCATGCATGTGAAACAAGTGCACTAATTGATTACACTGAAGGAAGATGAAGCATGTGAAGAGAGTTGCCACAACAACGACCGTTGGTGGAAAAATGGGAAAACTCATGCGACACTTGGGAAAATAAATCTATAACTTGAAACAACACTTATACAAGCTAAAACAAGTTAAAACATCAATAGTAATTCAAGGAAACAAATGAAACAATACTCTCACAAGCTAAATAATAAAAGCGACAGAAAAAGTGACAAAAGACGATAAAAGCAAAATTCACTCGGAAAAGTGACGACAATGCTCCAAAGTATCCTTGATCTCCTCAAGAATGCTAGAGCTTGTTGATCAAATGTACAAATGAGCTCTAGATGTTTAAATTACATATAATTGAGCAAATTGGAATTTATGACGCACATTCCTAAGATCAAGGACAAAAGTGACACGCGGTGAAAACTTCTAAGGATAGCAATGTGCCAACTTCAGGAAACTAATAATAGATCCCTACTTCATAGGGATTCTATTTACCCTTTACTATTCTTTATTTTCCTAGGGAAACCTACCATGCATTTCCCGAAAATGTTGCACCGTTCTGGGAAGGACTGGGAAATTCTCTGGCTCATGCATTGCATAGTTTCTGAGAATAGTTGGTTTTGCTCAATTTTCAGGCTAAGTGGCTCTAGGATGCCTCTCATGTTCTGTGCAATTTCCCAGCTCAAGGCTGGCTACCAGTCAGTTCTACGCATTTCCTAGGCTTAAGGCCCACTGTCAGTCTAGACTGCTTAATTCCCAAGAGCAAGGCTAGTTGCCCTCAAGGACTGCATAGTTCTCTAAGGCAATCCCATAATTGTCAGAAGACCAAGTCAAGAGATCAGATTGTGGGTTAGGAAAATATCTAAGTAAGCAAACACACGCCCAGTTGAAAAGAATAAAGCTCAGTTGAAGCACAAGTACCTGGATCAGTGCGAGATGAGTTGTTGTGGTTTATAAGGGAGGCTCCAAAATGAAGCATAGGAAAAATTTTGGAGGGTGGTTGTAGCCGCTACAACATTGGCGACACACTGGTAGAACTCCAACTCTCTGTATGGACCTTGTCTCATGCAAAGCGAGTCTAACTCTTCCAAAAGTATTGTTCAGTTCTTTGATTATCATAACTTCTTCACTTAGCTTGAGTTAAAGATGTAGTCCCTACCATTCTCTTTATCGACAACACACATACCAAGCCAAGTCAAACTGAGTTTTTTCGATTGGGGATGAGGGGTATATAAATGCACAAGTAATATAGACTATCATAGTTTTAGTTTCATATTTGGTGTTGCTTCGTTGCCAACAGGCTTGGACAGTACCCCGACAGAGTCACTTTAGGAACACAAGCATCACTTAGCTATCAACGAGCCTAGATAGTACCCAAACAGAGTTACTTGCTTCACCTCTCTGTGCAGGAAGCCTTTCTCTTATTTCACCTTTTTTTTTTTCATTTTTTTCATTTTTCAAAGAACTGTGCATAGACACTTATTTATTTCATGAGGTGGAAGAGGGATCCCAACTTATTGAGAGTAGAAGAGGTTGTCCTTTTAGATAAGAATATTTATATATACCTCTAACATACTTGTTAAGGTTTTCCACCTCTCCTTACTATACTTGACTGGGTTGACACTATAAGAAAAAAGGTTATTAGTGAGGGTCATGCCTGTGACGGACCTTTAAGGTCCGTCACAAATGTCGCATATGGTGATGATCTTTAAAAAAGCGTTGCTGTAAGTGTATATAGTGATGGTCCTTTAAGGTTTGTCACCAAAGCCATTTTCAATGACACTTTTGGTGAGGGTCGTTAAAGGCCCATCACTAATTCTCTCTTTGGTGACACTTTTGGTGAGGGTCATTAAAAGCCCATCACTAATTCTCTCTTTGGTGACACTTCTAGTGACGATCTTTTATTGACCGTCACCAATGATATTTTTGGTTACTTTTGGTGACGGTCAATAAATGTTCGTCATCATTGATCATTCCAATGAGTTTTTTATGATGCTTCATGCCTGTGACGAACCTTTAAGGTCCATCGCCAATGTCTCATATGGTGACGGTCTTTAAAAAATCGTTGTTGTAAGTGTATATAGTGATGGTCCTTTAAGGTTTGTCACCAAATTCATTTTCAATGACACTTTTGGTGAGGGTCGTTAAAGGCCCGTCACTAATTCTCTCTTTGGTGAGGGTCATTAAAGGCCCATCACTAATTCTCTCTTTGGTAACACTTCTAGTGACAATCTTTTATTGACCCTCACCAATGCTCTTTTTGGTTACTTTTGGTAACAGTAAAAAAATGTTCATTATCATTGATCATTCCAATGAGTTTTTGATGATGCTATGTACCTGTTATTATATTTTTTTGTCAAAAGATAATGATTTAAGACCATTGTTGTGGAGTCTTTTTCATTATGTGTCCAAGGTCATAGTGGTTATAATAGTCAGTGAAATTGTTAGGAAGTAATTAGTGTGTAAGTCATAAGAATATAGTTTTCCTATGAGTCAACACATGATTCATCTCTATTAGGTTTATTATCTAGAAAATTTCCTTTAAATAAAGTTACACTAGTGTGTGTAGGAACTATATTATTTAATACATAATCAAGCTCTGCCAATTCTATTAATGAGAGAGACCTAACACTCCTCAACACTCATGGCACACCTTAACATGTTTTGGAACAGTACACTAACATTCCTTGGCACCTCGCATGTCTTGGAACATCTTTGTACCTGGATCATCTTTGTACCTAGAACATATTGCCATGAGTAGGACACCCAAGCACATGTTGACATGCCCTAGTATAGAATAACACTCCCCTATCATGTGTTGGCATGCCCTGTAGTCCCTAGAATGCCCTGGAACACCTTGGCATAATATTTCATTGACAAACATTAACACTTGGCACACATTGGAACTTGGCATGTATTGGAACATATTATTAGTGTGCCTAGCATGCCCCTTTTGAAAAAGATAAATTGCTAACTTATTAACCCTCTTATGTCTTCATTTACTTGCATTTTAGCTTGGTTATTCCTTTTGTTTCCTTGAAACTCCTTGACGCATATTGGCATACTCTGGCACCTTGCACATCCTAGCATGTCTTAGCACCTGGCATGCCTTGGCACTATTTGGCATATGTTATCACACCTCGGAACTACTTAGCACACTCTAGCACTTATTGAAATTCCATGATATTCCCTGGCATGCCTTACCCATGCTTAGCATACCTTGTCACTCCCTCCTTGGCATGAGAGCTAACACTCATTGACACTCCCCGACACACCTTCATATTCATTCACTTCCATGCATTTTGACCTAGTGCTCCCTTGTGTTGTCCTAGTACCCCCTAACACTCCTTAACATTCATTGGCACTCTCTAGCACAGCTTAGAACTCTTCGATATGATCTGCCACTTCATAGCGTGTATCATACTCCTTGATGCACATTGTCACTTGGCACTTGGAACCTATTGGCACCTAGTGTTGGTGTGCCTAGCATGCCCCTGATGGAAAAGGTAAATTGATGATTTATTAACCCTATTATGTGCTCATTTCCTTGTAGTTTAACTTGTTCGTCCCTTTTGTTGCCTTGATAGTCCATGGCATGCATTGTCACACCCTTGTTCATCATGGCATGTCTTAGCACTTGGCACATCTTAGCTTGTTTGACATGTCTTCGTACTATCTGGCGCATGTTAGCATGCCCTAGCATTCCCTTACACACCTTGGTAGTCATGACCTCACAACTAGAATTACATTTTTCCATGACTTTGGAACCTTACATTCACTAGAACACCTTGGCACTCCCTAGTTGTCATGCCCTCTATTATCCTCCACAATGTCCCAAGCTGATGAGGAGATCGACAGAGGTAACCACATACCAAGCTTTTAGTTTGGTAGCTAGCCCTACCAAACCAGAGAGGAATCTCTCTATGAAATCACAGCCAAGAGATGACTGGAATGTAAAGGATTTAAGGCTAGATAGCTAGGCTCAGGTGGGTTTTGGAAAATTTAGGGTTTTGTTGCTTGATAAGGGAGAAAAACTAGGTAGCTAGGTGTAGTTTAGTGTTTAGAAGAAGCAAAAGGTCTTAATGAGCATGAAACATGAATTCATTAAGCAAGAAAGAAAGTAACACATGATAATGATTTTTCCATCAAAATAGAGCTTTATGCAAATAATTTTGTTTATAAATAGTAAGGAAAACCATTGAAGAATTGATGAATGGAAAGAGACGATGAATTTCTTTCATATAAAGATATAACAGAGAAAAAATAGCATCACAAACTTACTGCACGCGAATTCCTAGATAATAGTTGCAAACTGTGTCCTTCAATTTCTAGAAAATGTCCAAGTACAAGCTACCATAGTTCTCTCCTCTAAAATCCAACCCATTCTATCACTGAGAAACTGATACATAAAGACCAAAATAACATCTCCCCACTCTCAGGGGTCGAATCCATGACTCTAGGAACTGTTCCATGAGGTGTTCTAACCAAGCCTTAATGTCCAGGGAAGTTAAAAACGACTTCTACAATTAACTTTGACTCCAACCTCTCTCATAAATGAGGTCAAATTTACATCAAAGCAACTTAGAAAGACTAACCACCCATTATTTACATTTAATTTTACCCCTCACATTCATCTACTTCACCCTTTTTGCTTTTACCAAAGTCAAACTAGGAATTACAAAAAATTACATAGTGAAAATTTTACAAACATCTCAAAAATTTACAGGGGTGCAGTGAGCTGTTGGAGGGCATTTTTGAGTGCCTTTTTGAAGTCCAAATCCAGATCTGAAGCATTTTATGGAAATTGGGAGAGTTTATATGTCTTTATAGTATTTGTGCACTCAAAATGACCCATTTTTGGCTGATGTATGGCCATTCTCCCAAGATGTCTCTAGGTGCGTAGCTAAATGGAAAAAGAGGGGCAGAAAGGTGATTTTTGGCCTCTTTTTTGAAAATTTCTCAAAAACTAAGCCCCAGACTAGGAAATTCAGAAAATGGGTTTCGAGAGGGGGTCATAATATTTCCAAAAATTTTGAGTTTCCATCATTTTGAGCCCTGAGGAAGAAGCACAGTGTGAGCTCGTTGCGCTCCTAAACAAAAAATTGCCAAAAAATTGCAAGTCTGCACTAGTTTGCACCAAAACACAATTTTCTCTAAATCCTCCCAAATTTTTTCTAGAGATGCCTGATGAGGTATGTTATGCAATCATGGATGCATCAGAAAGCAAATCTAACTTACCCTTCTCCTCTTGTCTGATTAGGGTTTCCTTGAGTTTTTCCTTCAACTGCTTGATTTTGACCTTGGCAACCTGATTCCTTGTGTAATAATGGATGGCCATTTTCTTTTGCAACTTGTTATCCCTGTTGGCCTTGTGAAGGAGTTTCTCAAGGTGAAAATTTACTTTCTCAAGCCAAAAACTCTTGTCCTCATTTATTTCCATGGCAATCCTATCTTCAAAGGTCAATTCTTCCATTGGTGGCTTTTGTTCTCTTTCCCTTTGAAGTGCCTTCCTAAGACCTATTGTCCTTGGTATCTTCCTTGCCACATGTCCTTCATGCTGCTTAGTGTCCTCATGGTCCACCACTGACTTTTCTGTCATCTCTTGTTTCTTGGTTTTGAATTGCTCTTTCTCCATGACTAGTTGTTTTGCCTTAAGTTGACTGTTTTCTTGCTCAAGGAATGAAATGTTCCAAAATTTCCTTGAGCTCCATGATATGAGAATCCTTCTCTTTGATGACTTGTTGCAAGTTTTTATTCTCATCATGCGCCTCCAAGTCAACTAGGTCAAAGTCATGCTCAATGGGCTCCTCATCATGCAAAGAAGCCTCATGATGTGATGGTGATCCTTGTTCTGCTGATGTAGTAGGCTTGGCCCCTTCATCAATATGAGGAGAAAACACAAGGCTTCTACCTCTCTGATATCTCTTGGTCACCTCAGGCCTAGGCGCCTTGGAAACCTCATCATGTTTTTGTAATGACCCCACCTCCATGGGTTGTACTGACATGGTTTGGTGCTGGATTGGTGAAGTGGTTATATGCGTTTTCAAGGCTGCCTCAATGAAGGTGTCCCATGTCATGTTCTTCTCTTTCAACTGATGGAGTACTATAACCTTTATTAGGATATGGTGAAAGAGGCTGGGATAATTCACTTTGCCTTCCAATTTCACCATTTCAGACATTTTGGTTAGGATCCTTTACAAGTAGCTAGAAAAATTTAGAGACTTGGCAGCTTTAAAGTGCATGAGCAGTCTTATGTGGCATTGATATAGCCTAGAAAATATGCCCTCACATGTGAAGAAATTCATGACAACCTTCATCAATGGTACATATCTCTCCAACAAGTATCTGAATGGGAAAACATGTGAGTGAGCTCATTTGTATTGTGATTTCAAGTAGGGTTTGTACTCTTCTAGGTCTAGGTGCATGCCTTTGAACCAGTTTTCACCATGGTTTGGTATGCCTGTAGCTTGAGAGATGGCATCCACTAAAAACATGAAATAAATCCCTACAATGGTGATCTTTTCTTCCTTCAAGGTGAGGGAAAATATACCTGTGAGATGCTCGTGGTAACCTACTTCCAACACTCTTTGACAAAACCCTAAACAATTGACATCTTCAAAGCATTTCATGACAAATGGGGAGGAGGTGATTTCATTGCAATTAGACGTCTCAAACCTCAGTATTTCCCCCCTTGTTGGACTTCCTCTTCTATTATGGTGATGAGTGAGGCTCCATACTTCAAACCCTAGGTGAAAGGCAAGCAAAAAAAGTGAAATTTGATGTTGTGAGGGAATGAGGTGGTATGATGGACTTAGGAGTTGCCTAAATTTGTAAGGAAATTTAGGAGGGTAGAGGATGATGTTAGTGAGTAGGGGAAAAGGGAATTTTGGGAAATGAGTGAGGGGAGGGGGTGGAAAAGGCCAAAACACAGGCCTATCCTAGAAAGAGATAAGGTAGATTAGGGTTTAGAGGAAAATGATAGAAAATGAGGGGATAAGGCTTTGTGATGGATGGAAATGGTGTATTAGCTACAAAAAAAGGTGTAGGGACAAGGAATATAGGGTTTAGGGTAGAAACTCATCATTTGAGGATCAAAACCATGGAAATCATGTAAACCCTAGAAGAAGAAGTATTTGATCATTTTCTTGACATATGAGGCAAAGGAGGGCATGAAAATGATTAAACTTACTTGTTATAGAGCCTAGAAGATGAAATGATTGAAGAGGAGCTTTGAAAAATGAATTTCGGTGGTCAAACAACAATTTTGGACAACTCTGCCCCATGCGCAACGAAGGCTTCCTGTGTGCAACGTGTGGTCTAAGTGCATAGCGAAGGCTCTCTATGCGCAGCGAGAGTCAATTTTTGCCAGTGAGGAATATGGAATCACAATTTTTTGCAAAGGAGAGGGAGGATCTCAATGCTAGGATGGTAGACAAGTGCAAATGAGTGTGAATGAGCTCCTCCATGTGCTTTTATAATTTGATTTTGGTGTCTAAGTGATTAATGAGGTAGGATGGCCCACCTCACCAATTCACTTTCTTTTTGAGTTTTGTAGCCTTAGGACCTCTTCTTGTAACTTTAGAACCTTAGTAACATTATTACATCTAAAAACATAAATTACATTTAAAATCAAGTCTTATTGAACAAATTTACCTATTGCTACTCCTCATTTGCCGGATTTATACATGAAATGATTGGTTTTGTGACCTTAACCCTAATGACCTAATGGTGACTGACTGAAGTGGTATTAATGATGTTTTCATGATGGTGGACTCAACTGAGTGATGAAAGTGATCGACATATGAAATTCTTGAGAGAGTGGAAATAGCCCTAGACACACTAGCCAGTGACCAAATTTTTATTTGAAGACTCACTGAAATGACAAAAATTTGACTTGACACCCTAACAACACCTTGTAAGAGCATATTTGATCACTAGTGACAGACTGAACTGACTGACACTAACACCCTCACAAATAACCTTACTTTTTTTGTGACTTGGGAACCCAACCAATTCATTAGCAAAACAATATTGTGCCCAACCCAAAGTCTCCCTTTCTCTGAAATTGATTTGTCCACGCCTTATCACAACCATAGGCTTGCCTCCTGCAATTCCTATTATGAACTTCTCCTAAAACACTTCATTCTTGGGACACCTGAAATTCACTGACACTCCTTGGCACACACTCTTATCTGTTCATTTCCAAGAATTTTTACCTAGTCCTCCCTTGTGTTCCCCTGACTCTCCCTAACACTCCTCACCATCCATTGACATTTTCTTCCATGTGTTAGCACACCTTTTCATATCTTGGCATGCCTTCACACTCCTTAGCTATCATGACCTCACAACTACCCTTACTTCTTTTTAGACTTGGTCAGAACCCAACCAAACGCTGCCCCGACTACAACAACTTAACCGAGTTATAGTTACTACAACTAGATTATGCCTTGTTCACCTAAGAAATGCCTATAACACATCTTAGGCTACTCATGTCCAATCTCAACTCATCCCACTTAATAAGTTACCAATTCAAGGCTCACGTCCAACCATGGCCACAAAACAACTAAGAAGCACGGTTTACATCTTGACATGCCATAGAAAATGGCATGTCTAACAATCCCTTAGTCCTATGTGGCGTGTGTTAGCATCCCCTACATTTCTTGGCATTATTTTCACTCCTTAGCATGGCCTAGCACTCTCTGACATGCCCTGAAACTCTAGCATGCCTTAGCATTGCCTAGCATATAACCTTGTCATTCCCTCCTTAGAACACTTGGAACTCGTTGACACTCCATGTCACACACTCTTATCTCTTCATTTCCATGCATTTTGAACTAGTTATCCCTTGTGTTTTTGTGGCACTCCCTAACGTTCATTAGCACGCATTGACACATCTTGGAACATGGCACATCTTGGTACGTTGCCTTGGCACTCTAGCATTCCTTGGCACTATCTAACATATCTTTTTTCTCCCTCCTTACCACACCTAAAACTCACTAACACCCTCTGTCACACACTCTTATTCATTCATTTCCATGTATTTGAAACTAGTGATCCCTTGTGTTTCCTTGGCACTCCATAACACTCCTTGGCATGCATTGGCACACCCTAGCACCTAGCACATCTTGGCATGTTTCCCTAGCCTCTAGCATGCCTTAACACTGCCTATCATACCTTGTTACTCTCTCGACACACATGTATCTCACTGAAACTTCTTGTCACAAACACTTATTTGTTCATTTGCATGCACTAATTTGACCTAGTGCTCCCTTGTGTTTCCCTGGCACTCCCTAACATGTCCTAGCACATGTTGACACACCCTGGCACGTGGAACATCTTGGCTACATGTCACCCTAGCAATCTAGCATGACTTAGCGCAACCTAGCATACTATGTCACTCTTTCCTTAGCACACTTGGAACTCACTGACACTCCCTGTCACACACTCTTATTCATTCATTTCCATGCATTTTGACCTAGTGCTCCCTTATGTTTCTTTGGCACTCCCTAACACTCCTTAGCACGCATTGGCACACCTTGGCACTTGGCACATCTTGGTATGCTTCCCTAGCACTCTAGCATGCCTTGGTAGCAATGCATAGCATACCTTGTCACTCCCTCCTTATCACACCTGGAACACGCTGACTGTAATGTTCCAAACTAGGAAAAATAGTGCTATGCAAAGCAGACAATAAAAATAACACCATAAAATTAAATCAAACCATCAGACCACAAAACTTTCTGGCATGTGTTAGCATGCCTTTTCATTCCTTAGCACGCCCTGACACTCCTTAGCTATCATGCCCTCACAACTACCCTTACATTTTTTGCAACATGGGAATCCAACAAGATCCTAGCTCAACTATAGCAACAACTTGACCAAGTTATAATTACTACAACTAGACTAATATTTCACCTCCATTCTTGGTGTTTACTGGCACTTTAAAATATTACATTTCCATTCTGATATACTAGGGATTTACATTTGCAATTCCGATATTCTTGTGCTTCTTTATGTATTGTCCATCCATGCAGTGATTTTTTTGCTCTGACTGATAAATTGCTTCTTCCAACAGTTAAAAAAGGAAAAATATCACTGTAAACTTGTTAGTCAAGTATGATTGTTTATTACCTTGTAAACTATGCAGGTGCTTGATAATGATGGTGGATTTCTTTCAAAAGGTAACCTGGAAAGTGGTGTAAGCTCGACAGTGGAATTGGGTCTTCAAACTATGGGGTGCCCTATCATAGTGGAGAATATGAGTCAGCCCCGAGAATTGCTTATAGAGGTCAGTTAATTTCTTAGATTGACAAGGTTTTTATATTGCATTCAATAACTCATTTTTGTTATTTTGAGACATGGTTTAATGTTGTCATGTTATCTTCTGTTGGTTTTCACCAATATTGTAGATGCTTTGTGAGGAGCAGGGACTCTTCCTTGAAATAACTGACATCATTTGAGGCTTGGGGCTTATGATTTTAATGAGAGTCATGGAAGCTCACAGTGACAAGATCTAGGCTCGCTTTGTTGTTGAGGTAATGCCATGATTGCAAACAAGATAATTAACTCTTAGACCTCTGATTCCATGTAAAGCTTCCTCTTTTATTTGTGTTTGGTTGCTTGAGCAGACCATAGACTTCAAGGATTGGCATTTGGATTTATAATGAGAACAGGGTATGCAATTTATTTTAAGCCTATGTGTGTTTCTAGAGTTGGAGAAAAGTGCCAAACCAAATAAATTTCTATGGTTGATGCTTAATAACTAACGCTTACATATTGTTCTTTAGAATTTGATTGTGTAGGGTTGTAGACCATAAGATACTCTAGCTATCAACCTCTATATTTCACCTTATGTTCTCTATGTTTTGTCATATAAAATTCTGAAGGCACCACTAGTAGAAAATGAGAAACTAGTGACTATGTGACTAAAAAAGTTAGTCACCACAACTTTTACAAGTGAAATACTACCAGAAATGAGCAATATTAAGTGACCCAACTAAAAAAAACTAATATAAATGACTAATTTAGTCCTAGGATAAAATATACGACTAGCTAATAAGTAATAAAACTTAAAATGACTAATGTGAATGACTAATTTAGTCTAGGAACAAAAAAATGACTACCTACCAAGTACTACAATAATATGAATCAATGGTTTACGTTAGTCATTTTAATTGTGTACAATAAGATACATTTCAATAAAAGTAAAGCCACTAGGAACCACAATGAGCAAAAGATCCAAGCCCATACGAAGAGCTCACCACCGTCAACATATACGTCAATGCAATATCAATAAAAGACATAAGGTCAATACCATCAACGCAATACACATGTAGGTTTCCATAAACGTAAGACATGTGCCCATCACCCTCAATAGGATACACAAAAAACACATGGACACCACCATCATCAAAATACACATGCATATTTCCATCATTGAAAGGTTGTTAAGTTATGTAGGATAATGTGCCTTTGAAGTAGGTCTACGAGGTTGACTTATTGTGAAAAGCACATAAAACATGAGAGAAATCCTTTGAGTTTGGTTATAGAAAATGCCTAACAAGAATCCGTGATATTTAGAGGTGTCGTGTCTCTACTTCTCCCTTTAAATCATTGACTTCCTTGCTTTTCTTTGCAATCCAAAGGCCTTGTGCAATCTATGGGTGGAACCCTACAAGGGTTTGAGGTAGGTGCCATTGAGTTGAGAAGGAGATGAGTTCCTCTCGTCATTTTCATTATCAATCCTATAACTATTTGTATCACCCTTCATTATCAATCTTCAATATCTACATGTAACATTTTGTATTGCCCTCGAATCCAAAAGTGAGAATGAGATCATTGATACCTTGTGAACCTCAATCAATAGTTGATTCACAAAAAAATGTAATCAATAGTAAATTCATGAAGAACTAATATATTGTAAGCAAGAATTGAATATGAGTGAGGAAAATAACATTTTCCCCTTTTAATCTCCCAAAATAAACTTAATATTTAAAAAAAAAAAAAAAACAAAACAAAACAAAAACAAAAACAAAAAAAACTTAATATTACATGACAAAATTTCCATTTTATGTTTAAATAATGTTTTTTTAATTAGAAAATAAAAACCCACCATACCAATTATCCAATATAGAATAATTAGATAAAAAAACCATCTATTTGTGGCTCACATTCCAAATTCCAGCCACTCTATTTACAAAACCTGTGAAAAGAGACTCATATTCCAAAGCAAGTAAGAGGAGGAAGGTGCAAAATAAAGTTTATGTTTGAAATTAACAGATATGCCATTAATTAATTAATAAAAATATTGAAAAAGAAAGGAAGAAGTTGTAAGTAAGAGATTTTTTGTTTTTATGGGTGCATAGATTGACAAGAAGAGGGCGAAGACGATCAAGAATCACAAGGAAGGAGAATTCAAGGTGAAGTTGTAAGATAGTGTAGGTTTGTCTTTTTTTTTTTTTCAAGTAAGCCATTTGAATTGTGATGATAAATGGAAAAAAATAAGAGTTTTTTTTTTTTTTCGTGGGTGGGTGGATTGGCAAGAAGAGGGCGAAGACGAGGAATCATAGGGAGGAAGAATTCAAGGTGGTTGTTTTTGGAAATCGATAATAATACTTATCGATCTGTGTATTTGATATGGCATCGACGCACCAACGAGCTAATGTTTCATAGTTGGCATCTACTGGGAGGTCCTGCCATGGTCAGCCTGGGCATCTGTAAATGCAAAAACACTTTCATCTACAGGAAATTAGAAAGACATCAAAATGTTTTAGGTATGTATTATTTTTTTCTTTCAATCTCTGCTCTGCACTATTTTTCCAGTTACCAAATATCATTCCTAAACTATATATTCAACTGAATGTTCAATATATTAAACAAAATGTAGGCAATGGACTTGAATTTGGTTAGCCCTTGTTCAATGGTTGTTTATGATTCTGTCAACTCATTTTGACCACACCACCCAAGCCCACCCCAAGGAAAAACCAAAATTGAAAGACAAAATATAGAAAATAAACATACCCTGAACTTAGTCCCCAGGGTTAGCTTAGTTGGTCGAGTCCCGGTCGGTAAAATACTTCTTCTATTGAGAGTTCACAAGTTCAATTCACTCAACACTATCAGGGTCAAGCTTCATGGTTAATCCAACAGGAAGTGAATCCTTTGGGCAGATCTACATGGTACAAATATTCCTTAGATGTAATGGTTACCATTCTCCAAGAACTTTGAACCACATAAAATAATGGGCTACCTAGGACTATTTGAATTTATTAATAACATTATTCATAGAATTAGATATATTTTCCACCTCCTTAAGGGTTAGTTAATATTGGAGTTGTCTACAGAGGTGGAGGAATTTCCCGGACGACCAAAAGTGGCCAGAATTCGAGCAAAAAAATTTCAAAAAATATTGTAGATGCAGTGTTTGAATCATGTTTTTGATGGTGGAAATAGATTCAGCACCATCAAAAACCTCTAAGGCACCTAAAATTATGAATTTTGACAGCTTTTACTTGGATTTACAAAAATCCCTACTGGATTTTTTCAAAATATGACCGGAATTTCCATAACTTTCAAAGCAAAAAAACATAATCGTTAGACTACGACGTTAATATTCCCCTTATATGTAAACCTCATGTTCTCTTTCCCTCTTTATATAAACATACTAGAAAAATCTTTTATACTTTCATGTAATAGATCCTAAAAACAATTTTCAAACAATTTTTTTTAATAAATTTTATTGATGCCTCAATACAAAATTATCATTTTGTATACCCCTCTAGAAGAAATCTCCTACTCAATAATAGCAACATAAAAAATGGAAAAACTATTAAAATCTAATTTTGGGCCACTCTAAAATCTAAAATTTAAAATTGACCCATTAAAATTTAATTTCCCGCAAATAAATTTACAAATTGCTAAAGTCTAATCATTTAATTTCCCTCCTTCCCCTTCCCCACAACTTTTCTTCCTTAGCAAGTTGGGAGAGGGCTCAAAGCCAATAACACTGAGTAGATAGGCATTTTACTGTAAATAAATTCTATTTCGTACTAGGCTTCTCAGCAGACTTAGCATTGCAGTCCCTTCCTGGTTTGTAGTGCCAAATGCCGCAGAAAGAGAAATCTGGAAGGTAGGCAAAAAATGATACTTGGGGCCCTTAGCAAAGCATCCCCTGAGGGGTGAAAATATGATTTTTCTATCCCATAATATGAGGGGAATAGGGATGGCCTCCCAACAATGATCCATGAATAGGCTGATTCAAAAACATCGGCCATCCATTCTGTACAATCAAGAGACTATGTGTTCTGCTAAAGCAGCTCAAAAGGTCCTCTCCCGGTGTGTTATAGACATTTTTTGGCACTGCAACCCCAATCATAAATGTCCATAAACCAAGGGCTCCTAAGTCCCTAAAGGTGTTGTTCCGACCCCTAAAAGAACAAGGTCAACTGATTACAACATCTCCCAGAAGTTCTCCATGAAAAACTACTTAGAACTGGTCAAAACTGGACCATTTCAACTGCTCCATGGTCAAAGTGCGTTGCATCCCACTTGAATACACATAGTAGGTGCGATGCATGTTTAAAAGCTCTTCTAGGGGGTGCGATGGGCGAGAGTGGACAAATGGCAGGGTCAATCCGCAAGGTGGAGGACCATGGAATCTTCCAAAAACTTCTCCTGTGACACTTGCCTCTCTGCATTCGCCCAGGGATGAGTAAGAGATCATCAATCTCCAAGTGGAATCAATAACTATCAGAGAGAGGACACTAATCAAATCTCAGAAGCTGACTCACCTCCCTTGCAAACATCTATATATGGATCCCTCATCCCAGATGTTATCACAAAACCAGTACTAGGGACTGCAACCAAGCACGGTCTCATGTAACTGTTTCAGACCAAGCTTTTGACTAAGGATTAGCCTCCCTAGCCTGAGAGGGCTCTCTCAAGAAAAAGTTATTGATTTTGAATGTTGATAAGAGGGCTAACTCTTGTACAATAGATTTAATGAACTTGCTGGCTGGACAAATATACAAATACATCCATTGGGCTTATGGAGTCAAACATGCTACAACAAACAATGATATTTCCTCTATATAGAAGTCAGGGCATGTGACATTTAAATGTTCAAAATATAACTCTTATAAAACCACAGTTCATAGAAGAGTACAGGAAGTCAGAGCAACATATGTGAATTCTGAGTGATTACTCCTCTAAGCAACTGAAAAAAGACATGAAGGACAAAGTAAAACAATACATCTTGAACATGGAAATGCTGTATGAATCCTGAGAAGAAAGGCATATATCTTATATTACTGCAAACTGTTCTTTACACAAGCCAAAATAGCACTCTGTTTTCATAAAATATCCAACATTTTGGTGCGTCTGCCGGGAGCTTAAGATTGGATTTCTGAAGGTAGCAGGAGTTCAAATGATTTTCAAAGCTGCAAAACTACCTTGGCGACTCCATTGTTGAAGAATTCAAAGTTATATATTCATGGTGATTCCACTGGAGTTATGAAAGACCCAGAAGCTGCCCTTCTTTGTTCAAGGTATGCATGCATAGATTTCTCAGGACTTCATGGTTTCCCAAACCATTTTCCCAAGGATGTTTATTTTCTAAAGAATGGTCCGAAATTTAACGGTGAAGACTTGAGTTTAACGTTGGAGCATATCTCAGATTTTTGTCATTTTGCACAGCTTCTTAGAATTAAACATGAGGATGTTTGCATAAGGTTATTTTATGATTCTTTCCAAGGGAAATGCAAACAGTGGGTTGAATGCTTGCCTGCCAAGTCCATTAAGTCATTGCCAGACTTTTGGCTTTTGTTCTTGGAGGAATGGATAGATAGGCCAGAGGTGGAAGTAGAATCTCCCTCAGTTAAAGGTTTTAAACAATGGAATAGTGATCATAGTACAGAGGAAACTAATGAATCTTTTTCTTTGTCCTTATCCTCATATCTGAGATCCTTTGACTGCAAGTCAGAGGATAAGATGAAATTTTTTGATGAATTTGCTAAAGATATTGAGAAAGAAATTGAAGGTTTAGAAGGACAAATTCAGGCATACAATCTTCATGATCATGATTATTATTCCCAAAAGTTTCCTGTGACAGAGCGCAAGGAGCTGCTTCCTCTCTCTTTCATGATTGAGGAACTGAACACTGAGATTGGAGATCAGTTTGCACAGCTTGAAAATTTCAAGGAAGGACAAGCTGATCATGTGTTTTGGGATCCTATAGCTGATTACATGGAAGAGTTTTATTCTCCAGTGTTTCAGCTTACCTATGAAGATCAGAGACAGTTTCAGTGGCAGCGGTCTTTACACTATTATATCAGTTCTGAAATCCGATACAGTCAAGGAAGATTTCAGTGGCAGCGGTCATTACACTGTCATATTGGTTCTGAATTCCGGGATAGGCAAAGAAATCAAATGTCAGACAAAGCAAAGGATTGGCTGCATTGGAAGTCTCATATTGATTGAGCTAAGGAAAGTTTAAATGGTTAGGGTAGGTAGGTAGGTAAATTGCAAATAAGTTCAAGGTTGGCTGAGCATTTATTTTTCAGTAGCATTAGTTTCTTTCTCCTACAGTCATGCTTGTCAAGAAAATTTCAGTTTGTCAAAATGGATAAGGCACTGGAGCTGCATGTTCTTAGTGTACCACAGGGGCACACTATCCCAAGTGGAGCCACTGTTATCGCTGAAAATGTTGTAGTAAAAAATTTTAGCTTGGCTTAAAGTCAGAGCGGTTTCGCAGCGCCAGAATTCTTTTTAGCAGTTTCGCAGCGCTACCTGTTTGCGTGGTTTCGTAGCGTGCTACGAAACTGGGGATTTGTTTGAGTTTTCAGTGAAAGTCCAAATCCTAGCATGCTTATTGTACAGAGTTGTTCTTCCCTCCAGGAATGTTGATGAGAGCAGTGGCAGTATGTTCAAGGAGACACCTTATGATGATACAACTATTGTAGGATTGCCATCATATACATTAAGGGAGTTGTCTCTGAATTCTGGCTCATGGGTGATTGTGAAAGAGGTACATACTAATGTGGGAGACTTGCAGGAGATGTTGTGTTGAATCCTCTAGACAAAGAATCTATTAAATGTTATAAGTAATGGAGTGTTTGATATTTGGGGATTGTCTTTTCACAATCTGTAACTTCTTTCACAAAGCAGGGCGCCACAATGGATTGAAAGATTTGAAAAATATTTATGATAAAGTTCATGTTCCCGTTTGTTGGGTATTGGTGTTCAAAGTTGGATTAGGTAATAAAGGGGCTGCGCTTGCAAATAGCATTTCCAATTGGCTAAATGTGGCACTTTTATCAATTTATGTTAAATCTTCCCCTGCATGCAAGAAGACATGGACATCTTTCTCAAGGGAAGCTTTATATGACATTACAAACTTTCTTAAGCTTACGATTCTATCTGCAGTAATGCGTTGCTTGGAATACTGGTCTTTTGAAATGCTTGTTCTCTTCTCCGGTTTGTTGCCTAAGCCTGAATTTGAGATATCAGTTCTCTCCATCTGTCTTAGCACTCATGCAGTTGCATATATGATCCCCTTTGGCGTGGGTGCTGCTGTAAGTACACAAGTTTCCAATGAACTAGGAGCTGGACGCTCCCGCACTGCACAGTTATCAGTGTGTGTCGGGGTTTGTATGGCAGTCAATGAGGCTCTTATGATAAGATATATCTTATTCTCTATCAGAAATGTATGGGGCTATGTTTATAGCAATGAAGTAGAGGTAGATGAACGCATTTCAATCATGATGCCACTGCTTGTACCCTCAACATTTATGGATGCCATCCAAGGTGTTCTATCAGGTATTGCTAGAGGATGTGGATGGCAAACGTTGGGTGCCTATGCAAACCTTGGGGCATACTATGTGGTTGGCATGCCTATAGCTGTCATTTTAGCTTTTGCACTGCATGTTGGCGGCAGGGGACCTTCGGCATTTGAGCACCTGTTCTGTTGCTAAGAACATTGCGCTAACAAAGGAAAATCTTATCAAAAATTTATCACTGCTGCACAGAAAAGGATATATGGGAGCACCCAAAAGAAGCTGATCAGAGCGCCTTCAGAGATTTCGCATTCATATTCCAAGGTATGCACTTGTGAACAGAGATTACCCCTATTAAGAGTTGAACTACTTTGTGGAGTAAGGGATTTTGTTCAAAACCATGCATAGCGAATTATCAAGCCTTTTGTGGAAAAAACCAGTTTATGGAGATGATCACAGTGTCTATGGTTTAGTGGCCAATCTTCTGGCTTATCATATGTTTTCGAACCTCTTACACTATTATGGAGGATTGAACTCGCGTTATCAAAGGCAAACAGAGCGAAAACTGTAGAAGGACAAGGGGGATTTTCAAGAGCTAAGGCCGCTGCATTACTTGTATCTTTTTGTCCGACAATATCCATATGGCGGAGGCGAAGGCAGATATGAAAAATGTAGTTCTGAAAGAGTCCAAGTGCAATGTTTGAAGCATGAGATCACTGGAATAGTATGAACGAAATAGTATCAATGATTTGGTTGTCGCTAATTGAGTGACATCCTTGAATACTTGATCTGGTCATTAATTGTTTGTTTTCTTCAATTGAGTGAATCTCCAAAGGGGTAATGTAAATGCATTAATTCTCAAATGGTTCGCTGATTCATATACACCTGCGCCATCCGAACAGGGTTCTTTTCGTTCAAGACTTTCGCTCTGTCCTCGTAAACTATCTGAGCAATCTGAGGATAAAAGTTAAATGTAATTTAATGTGGACATCATGCACTTTTAAACAAGAACGAAATTTTAGGTCATTGGTTTGGCACCGACGTGAGTCATAATACAGATGGCGCGGAAGGAGTTAGGTTTAGCCTTTTTGGCTGATCTATATACGTCCACGTCCTCGGTATCATGCTAAATCGAATCCTCATGACCGTGAATGATGTTAAGGGGCGCATAAGAAAGGGCCTACAGAATCGAGACAATTGGATGACGGAGAATTCAAGTAGCAGACAACAAAACCAGTGAATCTCCATCTGGCGGTTCGTTTGCAACTCGTGCCTAACCTCATGATATCTTCTAAGCAGTAAATACTTTATCTGATGTGTTTTCTCAGAAAGGGAGTTCATTTGTTCATAATATATTACAGAGAAGATCTAGGTGGCTTTCAGAAGAAACAAATGGATCCTCGGCTTTACTTAATTCACCGGCTCATATCACAGCTCTGAAATTTGAGAATTAAATTAACCAAGTTTTTCATGGCCTTAAAAAAAAACAGAGTCTCAAGAAGCGGAATATAAGTTTGCCCATGAAGAACTATATTTCCTCTGTTGCTTACAATACCTTGTTGCTGGGAGAATTCAGACATCCAGCAGTTGAATGCCATGGTGTTGCACGAATGGTCAGAGGCTGTGCAATTTATATCAGAGAAGCTGGAGCACTTTGCTAAATAATGGTGACCGGAATATACTCTTTAAATGTTTTCCTTTCTGCGCCAGTTATGAGTCTTTTTATTTAAATTCATATTACAGTTTCAGGTGAAGATGATTTTTAGAGTTGGAAAGGGCTATTTTGTATACAGTAAGTCGAAGGCCTTAGCTGCGCTAAATGGTATGAGGATGGAAAACTCAAACAAACTGGAAACGATCTATGGGCACTGGGTTGCACTTTATATCAGATGCTGTATGATATATCACCTTTTAAAGATGGCAGTGAGTGGCTCACATTCCAAAGGATCACCTCATTTGAAGATTTGAAGACAGCAAGGAATACTACACCGACTTTATGTTCCAGTTGGGATTTATGAAGCTTTTATTGGTTTGATGCTAGTCAAGTTGGCTGTGATATGTAATGGCAGAAGCAAGCTTCATCTTCTTCAAACTATTTAGGTTCCTAATAGCTGTACAAATGTCTGAAGAGATCATGGATCTAAGTAGAAAACGCTTCAAAGATACATAGGTTCTGTTTTGACATCTACAGCAGTTTCGTAGCGCGCTACGAAACTGCTGTAGAATGCTGTTTTGTGGAAAAACAATGAATTTTGATGATGAGGTCAGTTAATGGTGAAAGAAGGTCTCAAACTCAGGCAGTGAGATCATACATGTGTTTCATAACCACTCAAACAGTGACAGGTGTAGCTCTTGAAGAGAAGATAAAATATTTTGTTTATTTTCATAAAGTTTTCTCAAAGGCAATTTATGACCGAGCTACTAACGTATTGGTGGGGTTACCAGAATCTTCGGTTGATACACCTGTTGGTCCTTGAAGTATCCAGATCATATAACATATGGTGATTATGCGTTGATTAATTGAAGGTTCAAAGAACTCGGAGTGTGGTCTTTAAATGATGAAGAGGAATGGAAGACAGGGGACCGTGGATGTAGGGTGATTAATTTTATCAATTAATAAGCTGTCTTACAGCTAGCATCCGAGACCAGCTTGCTCGGTGATTGTTCCCTTAACATATCTTAGCCATAATGAAAATCATACAGCTGTCCAGCATCCAAGAAAGCATCAAGTCTGCGAGGAGAATGAAATTAGTATTTTAGTTGGATTAGGATTGTGTGTAATTTTAGTTCAGGATGTTTGTAATTAATGCAGTAGTTAAGAGCATGTAGGAAGAGTTAATTGCCACCTTCGAGGCTCCCCTCATGCTGGAGGAGGAAGCTCGAGGTGTTTGAGTTTGCTTGCCTATATATGGGCCAAGTTAGGATGTAAAAAGGGTTGGACTGTATATACAAAAACAGAGTTTTTAGAGCTTATGAAAAGACTGTTACAGTAATGGCAAACAGGGTTTTTTCTTCCCAAGATTCTCAATGCATCTTTTTGTTCAAATGTGATGGTGGTTTAGTTTCTTAATGTTCTTTTTACAGCCTTGTTATGGCACAATCCCTCAGAATTCATATTATATGCTCTGACTTCCTGTGTGCTTGACAGGCTGTGGGTTTTGGTGAAGCATGTTTGAACATCACTCAGAATTCATTTTTTAATGCTCTGACTTCCTGTATGTTCAGCAGGCTTTGATTTAGGTAAATTATGTTTGAACCTTTGATGATGCAAAGAGCCTTGGCTTCTATGAGATGACTGTGATTTGGTTTATTAACTGTGAGAGACTCCATAGCCCAATGAAGACTAATTTGATGTATGTCCAACCAGCTATATTTTTATAAATGTGTGAAGAGTTAGCCCTCTAGTGTTTGAAGGATTTTGTCAAGAGTCGTGAGAGAGCCCTCTCTGATTAGGAAGGCTAATTCCTAATCTAAAGTATGGTCTGAAACAGTTACATGAGACCTTGCTTGGTTGCAGTCCCTAGTACTGGTTTTGTGATAACACTAGAGATCTAGAGGCTGGAATTTTGTATCTTGTAAGGAAGTGCTATTGATTTCTTGGTGCAATATCATAGTGTTGGGTTATCTAAGCTTTTCATGAGGTGAAGAAGGGCTTTCTTGCTGAGAGGATGATGCTGGGTCAGAACAATTGGTTGTAATCCTCTTTGCTCTTTCTGGATTATCAATAAAGCTATTTAAGTTTTCCTCCACATTCTTGTATGATTGATGATTTATGCATTTGTGTGGTCAATATATATCTGGTCCTATATTGTTTATGATAATAGATCTATGTTCTTGGATAGTGTTATGCTGCTTTGATTCTACAGGTGCTCCGTGAAGCTGGGTAGACAAGGAAGCAAGTAGCAAAGATCTATCAGAAGGGAGAGGAATCGAGCAAGGAACCAAGCGCAAGACAGAGGTTGGTCTCCTTATTCCCCTCTTATCTATTTCTCATAAAGGAAAACGAAAGTAGTTTTAGTTTGTTTGTTTCTAAGGTAGCTACCAGCCTTAGTGGGACTAGCAGCTCTGCGTAGGCACTACTTTTCCCGATAACAAAATGGTGACTCCGCTGGGGAGCGAATAGATTGTTTGTTTATCTACATTTGTTTACTTTATAAACTTACAGACAGAGCCTGAAGTCAAGCCAGCTAGCCTTCGAACTGCATTTGCTATGCAAGTGCAAAGTAGATCAATGCTGCTTCAGTCTATCTCCAGGTTTTGTTTATGAATTAAACGATTGATTTACAAGCTCTCTAATTGCCCTTGTGGTGGCTCTAGTAACCTCCTTAGATCTACCCCTGTGATTGATTTATTGATTACCACTTGCTCGGCCTAAATTCCTCAACTGAGCTACAAACTATGACCCGGAACCCAGCTAAAGTCTCGTCCCTGGTCCATCGCACTGTGTCTTCTTTGAAACCTGAATGCATCGCACTTCCCGAGTGTAGTAGGTGCGTTGCATTTCAGTTTCCCTGTGCTACAGGTGCACTGATCAGACCTCTTCTGCTCTTAGATTTTGGCTTCTGTGTTCATACTTTTCAGCTCTATTCAGGAGTTTTGCTGCCTGTAGTCAGTACACCTTTGTTGAAACCCCCTTCCTTGTTGTTATTCCGCCTCCATTGTGCAAAGAACTGTAAATGTTTTTATGTATTTTGAGTCATTTTCAGTTTTCCTTTACAAAGAAGTAGCGTAATTATATTGTCGTTTCTTGATTTGAAAGTGTCGCAAGTGTCGTTTTCAGTCATAGAAGAGAATCTGATTGTTCTTGATAGTCGATTACACTGTTACTCTTGTATTTGATTTGAATTAGTAGTTTTTCAAGTATCGAAAGCAAGTTTTCAATTCCGAATAGCAAAGTGTCGTCATTGTCCTCATTTTGTTTTTGAAAAGAAGCTTGTTAGTAATTGTCACTTTGAAAAATAATTCAGATTTGCGCTTAGCTTTCTTTTTATCATTCACACATTAAGAAGGCTGAAAACAAATACATGCATGTGCATTTGCATTTAGACTATTTGTTGGTTTTATTTAGGACAAGTGCATATAGTGTGTGCTCTCTACTCTTTGGTTAAAGAATCATCTCTCTTTCCTTAGTAGCTAGGATTTTCATTGCAAAAAGAAGATTAAACGATTGTTTATCATCTTAGATTGCATTTTAGGAATTGTACATCTACATCACGCGGTGAACCTGAAAGGAAAATTTCTTAAGCAAGATCAACTATAAAATAAATTTAATGAATCTAAAAACGCTTTGGAACCTAACGCACAACACCTAGAAGTCTAGGCTAGAGACGCATTCCGGCGTCATAAAGCCTGGTAACTATTGTTTTCACTGTTGGTTGGGTGATTCCTCCACTTTGAGACGACAAGTGCCAGTACGGACTTGTGCTCCCACGTACCGTCGAGTATATTTTGGGAGACCACAATAGGCTATATCCTTTATCCATAGGAAGCCATGCCTGCCGCCCTATCAATCGCAATGCACTGAACACAACATTCGGGAAGATTGGCTGCCGTACTGTAAAAAGTATTCTGCAGTTTTGCGATTGGTTTGGTAATCCCTCTATCTAGATTTCCAGAGCAGTCTCTTTTGTTCCTTTTCAGACTCCTTAAAGGAAAAGGTCCATCTGAGCACTTGTCACTTCAATCTCATTAAAAATCAAAGGTGACTAGAGTCATCTTTTGTTTTTTGTCGACTCTTAAAAATTGAAAAAACAAGTTGTGTCAAAGCGTCTAAAATTTATTTTAATCGGAATAAACATCACCTTTCCTACGTTGGTCTTAGGTTGAGAAAAATGGAGTCCACCAACCAAGGAGTTACCCTTGAAGGAAATCCTATTCCCTTCTCCTCTTGGGGAGATGTTGGTGCACCCCATATGGCCACATTGTCTCTTCCAGGATTGATAATCGGCTTGCCCGTATGGCTCTTCTCAACTTCTATCATTCAGAACACCATGATTCCTGAAAAATCAAGTCAGAAACTAAACAATACCAGAGTCACCCCCCAACCCTCTACTTCGTCCAATTCTTCCTCTCCTCCTTCCTCTTCACTTGATGAAGCTGGTAAAGCCCAAAATCAAGTAACTGAGAAGAAGAAGGAGAAGAAGAAAGAGACGAAGAAGAAGGAGCCAAAAGTGAAAAGGGGCAACCAAGCATCGTCTAGCGAAAATCCACACACTACACCATCCAGGCCTAAATCGCCATGTGTCATTTTCAAAGGAGACCACTATCATCGAGATTGTCCTTGCATCCCTCGGATCTTAAAGGACTGGTCTCGTCGTTTGAACAATCCGGTGTCATCAACCTCTGATGATCATGTTCGAAGTACATCGTCAACTAGTGAAAGTGAAGCCCCTGGACAAAAAGGAAAATATAAATTTCCTTGTAAATTGTGTGAAGGCGATCACGCCGTCCACCGTCGTCCCTTCTTAGACGAAGCTAAAGGAGTTTTGAACGATCGTCCGGTTTCACCGTTACGGCTTCCTCCTGGATATAAGAAACTCTTGCCGAGTCTGTCACTAGTTGAAAATCCGGCTGACACGCCCTTGTGGTCGGCCGAAGTGTCTATCATTGAAGATAAACCATCTAAATCCACACCAGATGAAAGTCAAAAGGTCGAGGCGGCAGTTGACCCGGTCTTGCCTTCAGAGGATCAATCTTCAAATGATACAGTCACCGAAGAGAACAAGAACGACACCGTTCAAATTCTCTTCATAAGCACAGACTCCGATGAACATGGGGGCAGTCTACCCATTCCTTTACCGCGGGAAGGAAGTTCGTTAGAGTCGTATCTGGCCGTCTATTCGGTCCCACCTCCAAGCAACCTAGTTGTTTCCTTTGACTGGAATCTATTAGGTAGACCCCGTTTACCGGCAGTGTACCATTTCGAATCATTGCTCAAATATATAGAATGGTCATGGCCGGTACCATCATAGATGAAGGGGCTTCTGTGAGTATCCTTTCCTCAATTTCTTGGAAAGCGCTTGGTTCGCCATCACTTTTGCCTGAGATGAGAAATCTAACAAGCTTTGACAAAGGAACCAGTTGACCGTTAGGGATCCTTCCCAATGTGCCGATAACGTTGGGAAGGAAAACTGTTCACATGAACTTAATGGTAGTCCAAAGACCCCTGGATTATAATCTACTCCTTGGACGAGACTATATTTATTGCATGGGAGCCATTGTCTCCTCACGCTTTAGAGTAATGTGTTTTCCGCACGAAGGAAGAGTGGTCAAGCTCGTAGACCAGCTTTCATTCCCCGGTTCACACATAGAAAATAGTCATATACCAACCCTGAATGGTCTTTTCATGCAAGGAATGTCTCATCAATCCCCAGTCCGTCCTCCTAATGAGCACGAGTGATGCGGAGGACATGACTGAAACCCAGGGGGCATGCACCCTGGTCTACTTTAGCAGGAAAACCTCGGGTATAAGGTAGGTTTCCGCGGAGGATATATGACTAGTCTGACACACCCGTCCATTTAGGAAAATGGGATTAGGCTGGAATAAGATTCCCTCGTCAAAGTTATGTGAGTGGAGGCGTCTGCACCACTCACCTTTGTCTATTTCGGTAGACATCGCCGAGGAAGTGTTTTGTCTGTGGTACAGATAGAACAATCTTTGGTAACCTGGAAATTTTTCGCTATACCTGGGGGCATGCAAACCTTTTGGCGTGCAAGCGAAGAGCGACCATTTATTTTTTAAATTTATAGGTCCTCTAACCCTTTAAACTCGTAGGATTGGTCGTTTCCTAACTTGCATAAAGAAAGGATCCGGGGCAAAGCTTTGTAAGGTGAAAGCTCCATAAAAAATGGCATCTTAGATGAGACATCCTTATTATACGACTGGATCGAGCAGTTTTAACGTGGAATTCAAGCTCGTTAAAAAATAAACATAAGCAATGAGCAAATGTTCCTCCAGAGTTTAAGCTCATTAAAAAATGAACCAATTTCTGGTAAATAACCATCGTGAATGTATTATCATCAGCCTTTGAAGCCTTGGTCGTGTTCTCATCATCACCTCCACTCTGTATTGGCCGATCATTCACCTCCACTTGATTGTTTACCCCTTTTGAGGAATAGCTGCGAAGAGTGATCCTGTTAGCCATCCTTGTGACACTGCCATGATTGGAAAATTCCAAACCTTACCTGGAATCAACTACTACCTGAATCTATCACTCGTTCCTCAAAAAACGAGTCTCCTTTAAGCTCTTTTCAACTGACTCATAAAATATGAAAATATTGTCGAGCCATTGGCCTCTACATCTTGTTAAAGTGACCGGAAGTGCTATCCCTCCTTTAGATTTTAATCTTTTTTTGGACTTGAGGAATTATTACACAAAAAGATCGAGCGCTTGTTTTGTTCGGCTCGTTAAAAATACCGAAAATTCATCCCTTCTGTATTATTTTATACTTTTCTGGACTTAAGGGATTAGATGACGAAAAAGGATTTTTGGAGTTTCCTTTAATTGAAAAGGACCGAGTTATCTTTGTCTTTAAACTCGTTAAAACCGAATAGCGACAAACTTGTCCATAACAGACAAGAACGAGTTTCACTATCGCTAGGCTCATTAAAACATAGCGATGGGTTTGCCCGAAGGGCAAATTATAGAACAAGCATATGTTATCCTCCTCAATCTTGACAAAAATAAAGAGGTACTGGTCAGCAATGACTGGGGAAAATTGGGAAGAAAACTTGAAGAAGCTTTGTTGGTAGCAATTCGCTCTTGAACATGACACTTTCACTCCGCATCCGAGTCGGGTTGGGTTGTTCCATTCATTGGTCACATCACCATGGTTCCATCACACCATCCATATTTGGGGTTAATGCTACCAATCCATCATGTCAGTGTCGCCGATATGTTCAAGAAAAGTCACTCAGAGAATTCACCTGTGTCTCATCTGCTGCAATACATTCACGCTCCATTCTTTCATGACCGCCACCTTGAACCTTATATCACCAGATCGTTTTCACCTCCATTAAAATCATTTGCTCAGTTCCGTGTCATTGATGTGGGATTCACTAAGGCTCTCCTATGATGGATCACTTCTTGTCGACATCAACTCATTATCCAAGAAGTCGATCTAGGAACAACCCTTTCAGTACTTTGAAGCTTGCATGCCTCAATGGCAAGCTTCTCACTTCCGGCGATAGGTTTACATCAATGGCCTTCGACCGAAAGATTTTGCGTGGTGTTCGACGCCAAGTCCCTTATTCACACCACGTGAATTGTACTGTAGTACCTTGAGGGTCATCATCATTATCGGTGATTCCTCTCGCGCCTGTTAACAGCTTACATCATTGGCTGGTAATCAGGTGATGTCTTTCCATGTTCGACTCCAGAACAATCTCTCACATGGATCGACTTGTACTTTGAGTGAAGATCGAATGAGATTGAATACCCCAGATCTAGTTTCATCCATCTGGGCTGTGATATATATTCAAGAAAATAAAAACATCAAATGTACATCATCGTTGCACAGATAATCATCCAATCTAAGGGATGATGGTTCTACCAGAATCATCAATCTACACTCAGACGATTGTCTGTCCTATGTACATGAAAATGAATTTATAAATTGAGCATGGGAAATGCCCACCTCAACTAGATCATGAAAATAGTATGAAGATAATGTATTGTATTGTATCTTATTACAGGTCGCCCTCCAGCTTGAAAAAACTTCGGATCCTCATGATAAAGCATTTCACCCGACATCAAAAGATTAACGACCTCATGCTTTAGGGGGCAACTGTTATAGACATTTTTGGGCACTGCAACCCCAATCATAAATGTCCATAAACCAAGGGCTCCTAAGTCCCTAAAGGTGTTGTTCTGACCCCTAAAAGAACAAGGTCAACTGATTATAGCATCTCCCAGAAGTTCTCCATGAAAAACTACTCATAACTGGTCAAAACTGGACCATTTCAACTGCTCCATGGTAAAAGTGCGTTGCATCCCACTTGAATACACACAGTAGGTGCGATTCATGTTGAAAATCCCTTCTATGGGGTGAGATGGGCGAGAGTGGACAAATGGCAGGGTCAATCCGCAAGGTGGAGGACCATGGAATCTTCCAGAAACTTCTCCTGTGACACTTGCCTCTCTGCATTCGCCCAGGGATGAGTAAGAGATCACCAATCTCCAAGTGGAATCAAGAACTATCAGAGAGAGGACACTAATCAAATCTCAGAAGCTGACTCACCTCCCTTGCAAACATCTATATATGGATCCCTCATCCCAGAGATCTAGAGGCTGGAATTATGTATCTTGTAAGGAAGTGTTGTTGATTTCTTGGTACAATATCATAGTGTTGGGTGATCTAAGCTTTTCATGAGGTGAAGAAGGGCTTTCTTGCTGAGAGGATGATGCTGGGTCAGAACAATTGGTTGTAATCCTCTTTTCTCTTTCTTGATTATCAATAAAGCTATTTAAGTTTTCCTCCACATTCTTGTATGATTGATGATTTATGCATTTGTGTGGTCAATATATATATGGTCCTATATTGTTTATGATAATAGATCTATGTTCTTGGATAGTGTTATGCTTCTTTGATTCTACAGATGCTCCATGAGGCTGTGTAGACAAGGAAGCGAGTAGCAAAAATCTATCAGAAGGGAGAGGAATCGAGCAAGGAACCAAGTGCAAGACAGAGGTTGGTCTCCTTATTCCCCTCTTATCTATTTCTCATAAAGGAAAACGAAAGTAGTTTTAGTTTGTTTGTTTCTAAGGTAGCTACCAGCCTTAGTGGGACTAGTAGCTGTGCGTAGACACTAGTTTTCCCGATAACACGGTGGTCGAGGATGGGTAAGTTTCATCCTCCACAATAGTTATACAATTCTGGAGATGTAGAATGCTATCTAGGTCAAGAGCATATAATGAGAAAACAAGAAATAACCTCCCAACTAGATCCTCTACCTGTAGATAGCAATATGACCCTCCTATTTTTCAACTTATTGCAGCTAGGGCGATTTGACGAAGGCTCAGATATTACATGGTTATGGTGATATTAATGGCCACCTAGAGCCTTCAGAGAGTGCAGGGATGAGACACTTGGCAAGAATGGCTACTGCTTATGCTAAGTGATACATACAGACCAAAGGCACATTGTTCAGTCTGTATGGAGAGAACATATACTGGGAGTGGCAAGGATTGGCAGCCTTATTATGCACTGTTTTATGGCTTGTAACACCATTTACTCTGCAAATGAAGTGTGCTGGAATTTTTGAAAATAAATATAGAATTGATAAGGCCAAGAATGAGATAGCTGAATATTGAAATGATCCTTCAAAGTTGAAGCAACAAGGCGATCACAGGAGTGAGAGTTTAGCAAATGAAACCCTGAAGATCGATGACAAACTATCTTAAGGAAGTGGATTCAGAATATGAAGATGTGGAGGATGTTGATAAGTCCGATCTCTGAATTACTCTCTGAATCACTCAGCTGATGAGGATGAAGACGACTTTGAGCCGAAGGAATCAAAAGAGGAGTTTTAAGCAGATGAAGATGATGCCTTTCAACGTGGGCATGAGGATTTGTTCAGCCCTTGGCTTGGTGATTCTACAAGCCTTTCACTAGTCTTGCCAGGATAGGGAGATTTCCGATATCTAGAAAAAGTTTGCATTCACTGTCATCATGAAGAATTTTTTTATGCATCCATTAAGGAAAAAGTTTCGTGATGAACCTATTTGGGGCCTTGGGCATCACACTATAAGTTTCTCTTTCTGTCTATTTCATTTATGTTGGATGTAGTACATGTATTATAATGAAGAGGATCCATGTCAGTCTGTAGAAAAACTATTGCCACTTACAGATTTTAATGAAAGAGAGATTCAGATGGGTTTTGAGATTTCGAGTGGAGGTTTCCTCGAATCAATAGTTAAAACATTTACCTTCAAGAAAGAATTGAAGTTTTCCTCATCATTATGAAGTTTTTGGAAGGAAATTGCTGCAAATAAAGACAAGTTGTTGAGTCAATTAGAACCTGAAACCTCCCATGTTGTATTGCGTTAAGGCTTGCACTAAAAATAAGTAGAAAATCCTCTACCTGTAAGCTATGTCACAAGGTTCGTTGAACTTTAACCTTGAGGTTCGAATTTTGGCGAACCTTAAAAATTTTTTGAGGTTCGGCAAACCTAATCAAACCTCATAGCCATTGACCAAGTTCATAGATCAAAACTCATAACCTCATGTCACAACTCGAGCTTGTAATTTATCCTTGCAGTTTCCATGTCCATGATAACTTTTTTGATGTTTACTGATGTTGAATTCATTATATATATATATATATATATACACACACATATATCTATATATACATATATACATATATATGTATATATATATCTATATATACATATATATGTATATATGTATATGTATATATATATATGTATATGTAGATATATATATGTATACATATATGTATATATATATACATATACATATATATATATACATATACATATATACATATATATGTATATATAGATATATATATACATATATATGTATATATGTATATATAGATATATGTGTGTATATATATATATATATATATATATATACATATACATATACATATACATATACATATACATATACATATATACATGAACCTAATGGCGAACCTCATTCAAACCTCATCAAAAAATTCAAACTCAAACCGAACCTAATCATTGTCGAACCCTAACTCGAACGCGAACCATGTGACATTGCCTGTAAGTAGCAATACGACCCTCCTCTTTTTCAATTCATTGCAGCTGGGATGATTTGACATCCTCGTCAACATTGGTTTCTTATTGCTTTATCTGGAATCCAAGCACTTTCATGGATTGTATTTGGGGCAATAAATTGGACATGAGAAGAAATTCAAAGCTACAACACATCCAAAGTCTCTATATCTCTGGTGGCTTATGAATTTCATTCTGAATACAATATTCTTGATCTCTACAATCATCAGGTTCACGTCCACAACTCCTAATCCATATAGTATTCTCCCTCTTGATGACCTTTTTGCATTGATAATTTTCCCTACCTGTGGATTTTTGCTGGCATTAGCCCTCAAAGGGACTACAAGAATCACCATTGTTGAAGAAACAGAAAAAAATTACATGAACCTCTTCTCGATGGTAGCACTTTGAATTCTGGCACTGAGAATAATTAATAACTGCTTATGCTACAGCAGGTATTTTGTCAAGGGCTACGTGGTTATGGTTGAATCCTGTATTGAACAAAGGTTACAGAAATGCTTTGTAATTGACAGATGTTCTTGCATTGGAATTTGGTGATAGCGCTGAAAATATGTTTGAACTTTTTAAATCAAATTGTAGTGGAACACCAACACCCTGTACAACTTACATTGCTTCGATGCTTTTGGCCAAATCTTGCACTTATTGCATCCCTGGCCATTGAAAAACTGTGTGTGATGTATATTGACCCAGTTTTGATACTAAAATTTGTTGATTTTACATTTGGAGATCAGATATTTCCTTATGAAGGATTTTTCCTTGTATTGATACTATTTCAGCAAAATCCATTGAGGTTCTTTGTTCCCATCAATATAACTTTCAATGTCAAAAGTTGGGCATGCTGATAAGGTCTACTCTGATCACAACTTTATACAGAAAGGGTTTAAGATTGTCAAGCTCCACTAGGCAAGCTCATGGTGTTGGCCAGATTGTAAATTACATGGTCGTGGATGCTCAACAACTTTCGGATGCGATGTTGCAGCTTCATTACATCTGGATGATGCCTCTACAAGTTGGGGCTACTTTATCAATCTTGTTTGAGGTTTTGGGCATTTCTATGTTGTCTGGTTTTGTTTACATGGCACTAATAATGGGCATTGTAGCTTGGGGATCCAAGAGAAATAGGAGATATGAGTTCCAATTAGTGAAAATGTGTGATCTTCATACAACTAATGAGTTTTTGAATTATATGAGGGTTATTAACCTTCAAGCATGGGAAGATCGTTTCCAAACACGTGTAGAGTCTTTTAGGAATTCCTAATATAAATGGCTCTGCAAAACTATGTATTCTATTTTAGTGAATATAATTACTCTATGGAGGATGCCTTCACTTGTTTCAATAGTGACATTCACTACATGGAGGATGCCTTCACTTTTTTCAGTAGTGAAATTCACTACATGGAGCATGCCTTCACTTGTTTCAGTAGTGACATTCACTACATACATTTTTGTAGGAGAAAAACTTATAGCAGGGAAGTTGTTCACTGCAAAATCGATTTTCAAAATTCTTCAAGAACCCATTAGGAACTTTCCTCAAGCTTTAATATCTATCTCACAAGCAATGGTGTCCTTGGATAGGCTTGACAGGTATATGACCAAGAAGGATCTTGATATTGAGGCAATCAAAAGGTTACTGCCAGGGAAAGAGATTTTTGTTGTAGTTGAAAATAGTACTTTCTTTTGGGATGAAGAGGAATCAAAATCCACTCTTCAAAATATCAACCTTGAGGTTCGAAGTGGATCTTTGATGGAAATTTTTGGCACAATTGGATCCAGGAAGTCCTCTTCATTGTCATCCATTCTTGGGGACATGCCAAAACTCTCTAGCGTGGTATAACTACTATCCCTACTATCATATTTACATTCATATCCATCTTCCTATTTTAGTCTTCCACTACATTAAAAATATGTACTTATAACTTGATAACATTATCAAGATAATTGTTACAAAATTTGATATAGTTTCCTACTCAAACTTAGGCCAATAGAGAAAACAAGCCAAACTGACGTGTGGGCAAGTAAAACTCGCTTCTTGTCCAGTACAAAATTTCCATTCTTGTAAGGAAAAATTAGCCCAGTTTTCCTGAGTTTTTCCCGTGTTTAAGCCGATCACTTACTCTCCGGTCTCACCCAAGTTTTCACAGAGCCAAGTTTTGTAACTATAAGAACCAAAACATGGGAAATCTCCTCCTACTAGAGAAATGTGAGATTGCAATAGGTAAAAAACAAGGACAAACATATATTGAAAAGAAGAAACTTTTACCCATTAGAAGTTTTGATTGCGAAGGACTCATATGACTAGTTGTTCTTAGTACGCTAAACTTAATTTATTGCAAGATAACCAGATGAAAGAAACGATAGTCAAAAGTAACAAAGACAATAGTTGACTTGAAAAATGACACTTCAAAGGTATAATAGACTTGTTTTTTGTTAACTAATGATTCATTGATTCATCAAACGTGATTTGTTCTCTTAGATTTCTTTCCCTCATTCAGACTAAATAGGTATATTAGATTGAAATCTATTTCTCACCATTTTTGTCAAAAATCACTTAGATCTAGGATCTCTGTCTCTTTAATAGAAACAAAATAATTTTACTAAAGATGCAACTTTTGCGATGAAAGACCTTACTACCTGTATGGAAGTTTTAAAACTGACTTTACATTTTGTTTGTGCTCAATTCAACTATTTTTTCATCTCTTCTCAGCATTCCTTTCCTTTTCCTGTCTCTTTTTCCAAACTAAAACTTTATTTTGTTGTACCTCTTACCTTGCGGTTCCTTTACTAAATTTTTCCCTTCTTGAACTCATAGTTGATGATGGTTTCTTCTCTCTTGTTTTGGCGACTTTATTTCTTTACATTTATTTTATTCGAATTAGAGTTTTCTTCCAAGTTCACTTCAGTATTTGATGGGGGTTTTCCTTAATCCTTCACTTTCTTAGGTTTGTTGCATATGCCATTCTCCTTTTTCCCTTCTCCTTGCATCTCAAAACCCTTCTTTCCTTTAGCAGTTAGGTTATGGATGTTGAATTTCCACGATCTTGGGTCTAGGATAGAATCTTAAAATCTCTGATGCTACCAAACCAAGAATCTCAATGATACTACTTTGCACAACAAAATATAAACAATAGTAAATCACACATGCACAGAATATAGACAACTTTTTACAATTTTTAACCCAACTTTGTTATATTAAACAAAATATAATACAACAATCTAGGGCTCTCGTACCAGGGATAATGGCCCTCATACATCCACTAGTACAAGATACAAACTGGGGCTTGGTGTCAGTCCATCGACAACCAATCTACCCTCAACAACATACTTTGACCATCTGGTTGATGTAGTCGACTCTCTCAACTCCCCTCGGTCGTACCCTGTACTTTCCTGGTCCTTCGGCTCCTGATTTGCAGCTCCTACCTCTATCAATGATCCAATTCCATCTAGCCACTGAACCTCGACTGTCAATCTGCTCTCTAGTTGTGCCATAGTCCATAAAGGCCACAACACATCGAGACTCTTGTTGAGTTGTTCACAACTCCGCTTGTGAACAACTCTCAACTGCGTATTGCTACTCCTCAACTACTTAGGGACATTAGCCCACTATGGTCTTCCTGCGCTGCATTGATGAAGACCAACATAGGGCACGGAGGGATACCACCTATCACTGCAAGATGTCCATCTCCCACAATGAACACAGGCTAGGAGGACTGCCCATCATCTATTGTAGAAGTCCTTCTCCACACACAAGTCTCAGGCTCCAAAACTACTCCTGGTTGATCAGACCCTTGAGCTCAACAACTGCCTCTCTCGTAACTACCTTTTTCCATCAAGGTGTTGCTCACAGGCTCCAACTTGGACACTATCACGCTGTCCTCCAATAGACCATAAGTGCCCAATCCATGTCCACACTTGTTCCACTCTCACACTACCCTCCAACAGTCCACGAGTGACCAAATCCACAATCTAGCATTTGCACCTAGTTAGGGCATCCCCACACCTAGGAGACCCTTACACTCAATTGCCCATGGACTTCTACACATCTGCCCTTTGCTCTGCAATAGAGGAGCTATTGCACAAATCTAGGATCCAAACTTCATTGTGAA
Source organism: Pinus tabuliformis (assembly GCA_031772625.1). NCBI lineage: Eukaryota > Viridiplantae > Streptophyta > Pinopsida > Pinales > Pinaceae > Pinus > Pinus tabuliformis. The sequence goes on from CM062804.1 coordinate 372,035,646, forward strand.
ACTACCCATTGGTTAGGGCTTCTAACATGCCACGTCAGCCCTACCTCCTTGGCTTCCACAGGCTGCAACAATCTGTCCACACTAGGACACCTACATCACTCCATAGCATGATTTTCTCCTAGTTGGAGTTCCTTCATGCCCAAGGAAACTCCAACAAATGGATCCCAATAAACTATAATGTAGATTGATCCAAATATTGGTCAAAACTTTGACCCAACACAAGGCAAACTTAGCTTCATTTCTAATATATTTCCGTTGTCCCTGGTTAGGGCGCTTGAACATTGCAACAACCCTAAATATACCACCCAAACGACCTTGAATCAATGTGATCTAACCATGGGATCGTTCCCACCTAATGTGTTGCTGTTCTGGGCATATACCACCCCAAACAACCTTGCATAGATGCCTTCCTATGGTGGTATGGCCTGCGGCCTACCATAGTTAAGCTCCAACGCTTACAACCCACACAAAATAGGGTTTAACTCACCTCATTGTTGCCATATCAGTCCTGCGTTCAGCCTTTAACACCCTCAGCCTAGCTGCATCATGGGATAATCCTCAATGCAGTCACAAGAGGCTCCAAAATGGCCCTTCTACTCCTCATTGTTTTTCCCTAGTCTCGTGCGGATAATCAGAGGCCTCTTCCCCTTCTATGTTGCACTTTTGTTGTTCTTATGTTTCACAAAATGGATGATTAAATGATCACATAGCACCTCTTATTTATACTAAACAAGAGGGCTTCTTACAATGTCATTCTATGGTTGTCCAACTTGTCAAGAGGCTTATTTAACTCAAGCCGACCTTGACACATATGGTGTAAACCCACTCATGACCTTCAAAAATTCATATATCAAGTTCTAGAGCTCCGATTTGGCTGATCTTTGAAGCATTGGAATCAACATTCTAAGCCCTATCACCTCAAATTTTCCCATGCTTAAATTCTTGATGGTTTTGGCCCAAATCTTGATGGGTGCAAAACCCCATGCTTGGGTTCTAAACCCACAAGCCTACTTGCGGCGCTTTACCCTCTAAAACCTGAACCCTAGGGCCTGGAGTATCTACCAAGCTACACAAAAATTAACACTCCCTCTTAGTGAGCGAGGCACTTCCAAGACTAGGAAGTTACCATCATCATCTCTGGTGACACTAGCTCATTTGACATCCATCACTGCAGCATACCTTGTAGAGTGAATCCGACAATCTTGGTAGTGCCACTACCTCATCACATCTAAACCTGAAGATCTCGAACCTCCATAGGGCTGCTTCCTTTGGGGTTAGACTCCCTCTGAGCCTAAACTATCTCCATTGGCTCAATCCTATAAGCACTCATCCTCCTGGATCAAATACCAATCATGCAAATCCCTCCAATCTTGGATATGCAACATCATGATCTGATGAATATTCTAGCCTGCCAATATCTAGTCCATCACATGAAGCCATCTCGATCAACCTGATCTTGTCCATGCCAAAGAAACCCTTGAGTTGTCCCAACCATCCATGACAAGACATATGAAGTCCATGATCTACAAACTGCCACACAACATACTGAAGTGCACCAGGTTCACCACCGATCCACCAGAACTCCCAACCAAGATCATGTAGTCTATCGAGACCACATCTCCATGTCTTTAGCTAAACCCTTTGCTCCATGATCCAAACACCCACAACTCCCTGTGAGTTGCTTCGTTGTGCACACTCTAATTCACTGTACTTCAAAGTAGCTCAGATACGCTATGATACCATGTTGAATTTCCACAATCTTGGGTCTAAGATAGAATCTTAAAATCTCTAATGCTACAAAACCAAGACTCTCAACGATACTACTTTGCACAATAGAATATAAACAACAGTAAATCATACATGCACAGAATATAGACAAATTTTTACAAATTTTAACCCAAATTTTTTATATTAAACAAAATATAATGCAACAATCTAGGGCTCTCGTACCGGGGATAATGGCCCTCATACATCCACTAGTACAAGATACAAATTGGGGCTTGGTGTTAGTCCATCGACAACCAATCTACCCTCAACAAGATACTCTAACCATCTGGTTGATGTAGTTGACCATCTTAGCTCCCCTCAGTCGTACCCTGTAACTACCTGGTCTTTTGGCTCCTCATCTATAGCTCCTGCCTCTATCAATGCTCCAAGTCCATCTAGCCACTGAAGCTCGACTGTCAATTTGCTCTCTAGTTGTGCCTTAGTCCATCAAGGCCACAACACATCGAGATTCCTATCGAATTGTTCACAGATCCACTTGTGAACAACTCTCAACTTCCCACTATTGCTCATCAGCTAGTTAGGGACTTCAACTCACTATGGTCTTCCTACACTACATCGATGAAGACCAACATAGGGTACAAAGGGCTACCACCTATCACTACAAGATTTCCATCTCCTGCAATGAACATGGGCTAGGAGGACTACCCATCATTTGTTGTAGAATTACTTTTCCACACACAAGTCTCGGGATCCACAACTACTCCTTGTTGATCAGACCCTTGAGCTCAACAACTGCCTCTCTCACAACTACCTTTGTCCATCAAGGTTTTGCTCACCAGGCTCCAACTTGGACACTATCACGTTTTCCTCCAACAGACTATAAGTTCTCAATCGACATCCACACTTGGTCCACTCTCATGTTTCCCTCCAATAGTACACAAGTGACCAAGTCCACGATGTAGCATCTGCACCTAGTTAGGGCATCCCCACAAACTTCTCCACATTCGCCCTTTTCTCCGCAATAAAGGAGCTATTGCACAAATCTAGGCTCCAAACTTCATTGTGAAACTAGCCATTGGTTAGGGCTTCTAACATGCCACATGAGCCCTACCTCCTTGGCTTCCACAGGCTACAATGACTCTGTCCACACTAGGACACCTACATCACTCCATAGCGGGATCTACTCCTAGTTGGAGTTCCTTCATGCCCAAGGAAACTCCAACAAATGGCTCCCAACAAACTATAATGTAGATTGATCCAAATACTGGTCAAAACTTTGACCCAACACAAGGCAAACTCAACTTCAATTTTGATATATCTATGTTGTCCCTAGTTAGGGCACTTGCACGCTGCAACAACCCTCAATATACCACCCAAACAACCTCCAATCAATGTGGCCTAACCATGGGATCATGCCCACCTATTGTGTTGTTGTTCTGGGCATATACCACCCCAAACAGCCTTGTGTAGATGCCTTCCTATAGTGGTATGGCCTGTGGCCTACCACAGTTAAGCTCTAATGCCTATAGCCCACACAAAACAGGGTTTAACTCACCTTGTTGTTGTGATATAAGTCTTGTGTTTAGCCTTTAACACCCTTGGCCCAGCTGCAACATGGGATGATCCTCAATGCAGTCACAAGGGGCTCCAAAACAACCCTTCTGCTCCTCATTGTTCTGCCCTAGTCTCTTGCGGCTAATCAATGGCCTCTTCCCCTTCTACGCTACCCTTTTTCTGTCCTTATGTTGCACAAAATGAATGATTAAATGATCACATATCACCTCTTATTTATACAAAACAAGAGGGATTCTTCCAACATCATTCTAGGGCCGTCCAACTTGTCAAGAGGCTTATTTAATTCAAGCCGACCTCGACATATATGGTGTACATTGTAAAACCACTCATGACCTTCAAAAATTCATATCTCAAGTTCTAGAGCTCTGATTTGGGTGATCTTCGAAGTGTTGGAATTGACACACCAAGCTCTATCACCTCAAATTTTCCCATGCTCAAATTCTTGATGGTTTTGGCTTGAATCCCGATGGGTGAAAAACCCCATGCTTGGGTTCCAAGCCCACAAGCCTACTTGTGGCGCTTTACCCTCCAAACCTCGAACCCTAGGGCTTGGAGTACCTCCCAAGCTACACAAAAATCAACAATGGAGAGGGAAATAGTAGGGCTATATGCCATATTCATGGCAAGACCGACACTGAAGGGTAACCTTTTCATAATCTAAACCCTATTTCTAGGTAAAAACATTGAATTTTAAAGGAAGCCCTATATGAAGATTCATTTCCAAAAATAATAGTACAAGACATGTGACCAACTATGGGAGGTTGCATTGTCAGGTACTTTCTTAGAAAATTTCCAATACTCTTCAAGGTTGATTCATACCAAAATTGTGTTAACAAATTTAGGAGTCAAACTCAAAATTATAGTTTCAAATTTTTTATGAAAGGACTAAAATTTGAAATTTGTATGCCATGGTTTCAACCGAGTTTTTCCTTCCACAATTAACATGGCCCAAATTTCAAAACAACTAGTTTGTTTTCTTTTAACTCAAAAATTAGAATAGAGAAGCCCCTACCATAGTATTGTATATTCATAGAGCCAAGAATTTTAAACACCAATCCAAAACAGTACTGAAATGAATTGACCAATGCAAAAATCTAGAGCTCTGGACAACTAGAAGCTTCTAAACCTGCAGATCTGATATGTGCACAAAAGACAACAATGAGAGAACACTCACATAACAAGAAAATTCAAGAGAAGAATTGTCACAACTATACACATTGTACCAGTGTAGTTTGACTCATCCAAGACTCTTTTGTTGAGTCTTGTGGAGTCTTATCTAGCCCCCACACTCACTAAAAAATTCACCAAAAAACTCACCACTTTCTATACTCACCATAAAATTTCCATGTTCGTCGATACTTGCCATATTTTTTGGCACTGAATTTGTTGTATTTTGAGGTTCATTTGTATTTGTTGAGTCTTTCCCAAGTCACTGAGTCATGCCAAGTCATTGAGTTTTTTGAGTCCTAGGCTAGTTGAGCCTTTGTCAAGTTTAAGTGTGACAACATTGCATTATTGTTAGGGGTCCACAACCACCTTAATTTCCATAGTTAGTGGAATAGATTGGTAATGTATTGACAACCATCTTTATTAAATAAGGCTATACATAGTAGTATAGTGTGAAATCAATAAATGTAAGTGAACTTGTTAAAGAATGTCCATTAGTTAGTGGTTGAGACCTCATTAATGGAAGTCCATTAGGTGGTTACAATTTTCGTCAATTAGAAACTATATATATAGTAATAGAAGCTATGTAATGGGTTATCAAGAGAATATTGTAGTATTTGGAGCTCCTCATGTTGAATATTTTCCCCTAGAAAAGGCGAGTGAACATTGCATTTAGTTTGGAATATCAATAAAGGATTTCTTAAAGTGTTATTTTCCAATTTTAGTTATATTATTTGCTTTCCACAGTTTCATTCCATGTATCTTATTTAATTTCTTCCTAAATTTATATTATGCCCTTTTTTCTCTAAATATTCTATTTCAACTAACAAGAAACACCACAAATACAAGTGGTTCCAGAGCACTTTCTCATGCCAACACATGTTCCAATTTTAGAAAAACATTATTTAGGTTAGGGATGTGTTTCAACATCTTTAAATAACACAAATATCTATCATTCAATGGGAAAGCCTATAATTGGGGAAGAATACATGTAGAAAATAATAGAGGCATTACCTTGTTGAACACCTTTGTGACATCTGTTGGCACCCCTTTGTGTAGCACTGTATCAAATAACACCTACATATGGAATTATCTTCCATGTTCCTTCAGGTATATCAAAATCCCCCTCGGTACACTTGAAACCAACCTTACTTAACCCTATTAGTCATCCTATTTCCATGAGTACATGGAGAATAACACTTGGGAGATAACTCTCACATACTAGGGAATTGGGTAGTATGACTAAGGGTATAATCTATCACCATTAGTTGGTGCAATGAAAGATTCGGTTGATTACTATTGATGGAAACCATAGGTATATTAAGATCTATAGAACTTGACACTCCTCTATCCTTAGGACCCTACAAATCCTAGCCTCTTCCTCTAAACCATAGCTTTTGCAACATAGGTAACAAAGTTCCTACACATTTTGTAGTATCAAGAGTTTTGGAATTTCATCACTGCAGTAATACTCCCCTCAAATTGAAAAAATATGTCTAGGGCCTGCCAATACTATTACAGGAGACCTAGCTCAACAAAATCCTTGTGAAACATTGATTGTTTTGGTGTCACTTTACAGTAACTAATTTTTCATTTTTTGTGGACTAGCTCATACCATTACTTGTGGCCCCTCTCAACAAATTTCTTTTGGTACACTCATTATGTTGGGCTAAAATTTGGCTAACCCCTTTGATGGACCCAATGGTCCCATGATAAACACCCGTAGCATGTTAGCCATGAGGAAGTATAGAAAATAGTTGAGTCTTTCGCCTAGTCAATTAGCAAAATGGAAACCAATATGTCTTCCCTCACGTTTCACATATCCCCCATTTTCAAACCAATGGCCCTTTTTCAGAAGCTTTTCCATACAATGGTAGTTGATTATTTCTATAGTGGTTTCTTTGAAACCTTTGAGCATGTAGGAATTTCCATTCTCTTGAAAACTCATGTATAATTCCAAGAAATCCATGGTGATAGGTCCTAGTGTTCTTACCCATTCATCACCCAAATAAATATCACAGCCACCCATTTAGAAATTTCCATTCTCTTGAAAACTCATGTATAATTCCAAGAAATCCATGGTGATAGGTCCTAGTGTTCTTACCCATTCATCACCCAAAGAAATATTACAACCACCCATTTCAATGGAAAACATGTGGCTTCCTTGTGAGGGAAGACATAATGGTTTCCATTTGCTAATTTAGGGAACAATTCCTTGCAAGCAAGGAGGAAGAGGTGAGCATAATACTAGGTGACAAGTGGCAAGTGGGAATGTATTAGTGTATTTGTAAACATCTAATTGTAACTCCTATGTTTAGGAGACAAACAACCACCAATGACCCTGTTGATTTCTCCATCAACTATTCCATTAATTGAATTCATTATATTTTGGATTTTATGTACTACAATATATCTGCATTTGTGGCATTCCTCTCTTGTAGTCTTCCTGTTATTTTTTAAATGCCACCTATATTACTTCAAGGAAAAGGAGCAATTAGTTACACTTGTTATCATCATCTTATTTTCGTAAGTCTTTTCATCTTTGTTTGTAAGAACATATATGATATTGGGCAAAATCTTGCCATCTTATAGCAACAGTCTGATCTATTGTCAAGCGATTAGCACAAGCTAATGTGCATCTTTGACCCATCCAAGCTAATGTGTGTTGGGATGAGTTGAGGTTGGTAACTTGAGTTCCTTTTCCAATTGAATCAAGAGAATGTTATTTTGGTTGCCATTATCAATTACCATATATGCTAGTTTGTGCTTGATTTGACAGTTCTATGTACAAAGAGCTTCCTTGTTGTTGGTGAGGCTATCTTTGGGCATTAGCATCAAGTTTGGAAAAATGTAGCTGGGATTGTTGACATCAACCTCTAAGTCTCCAACCTCTCAATAATGCTTAGAAAGGGAGTATTTTTCCTTTTGGAGCTTTTTGGCCTAAATGTTTAACATTCCTTGTTGGAATGGGCAAGCTTCCTATGATAGGTGCCATATATCTTCTTCCCACAGTGGGTAGAGGATACAGAATTGGTTTCTCCTTTTTTCTACCCAATATTGTTGGGCTGAGTTGTTAGTAGAAATAAAATGAGTACAAAATTCCCTTCATCTAAAAGAATTGAATGGTATTATGTAACTTGGCTTTGATATTGGAACCAATTTGCAATTTTGCATAAAATGCTTCAAGGAGGAAATAAAATAAACTCTAACTTATTTCTAATACTAGGGAAAAACCCACAAAATAATTTGGTGTAGAGGTTATATTTTGGGCCCTTTGAGACTCTATCTTGAGTTGGGAGAGAGATCCATATTTGGCTCTCCATTCATTTCCTATATAGATTTTGTCTCCTTGGGTCATTCTGGTCGAAGGAAATATTGAGACTTTGAAGCCACTTTTTTTCTTCATTTTGCCATTATCTCCATTTATGGACTCCCTACTTTATAGGTTCCCCTGAATTCTCCCCCCGAAGGCATAGAATAATGAATCAATCAAGGACATCTAATGGCAGTACATTCTAATCACCTAGTTTTCTCCCTCACAATGTCTTAGATCTAAGCTTGCATTTTATACTAAGCATTTTTTGTAACTTAACAGTCAATTGTTTGTCCAACTACATATGAAGGCACTAATCCCATGGACTCAAGATTCCCATCATCAACTAAGATCATGCTACCACCATTTACGTGTCAAGATATGTATCATTAGATTCCCTAAGAGGACAAGATTTGTTGACACTCCTCCTTCTAGGAGGTGGAGACTAAAGAGCACTTCATGTTTCAAGTGCCCCATCTAATACAAGATACTAGGGAGATTGCACTACTTCTATAGAGACTCTAGCAAGTCCCTTGCGACCTTTTTTTTAAACCCAAACCATAGATGCTTACCCCAATAATGCAAGTTGTAGTTACTAATAGACAATGTGCCCTACAAGGACCTTCAAGGCCTACTTGGTTGACAACTCCACCTCTCAAACATCAAAGGAATGAAGAGACTGGATACAGGGTGTCACTAGCATGGACAATGACAGATTATTGAAATAGAGGCCATCAACATGAGATATCATCAAACCACTTCATCCCATTGCTCTCCACATATGGCATAAAGGGACTACCACTCACCCTTGTTCTTACCATAGAGGTCATGGAAAGATTCCTGCTGAAACCTCCTTTATGGATTTAGGAGGCTTGGATAGCACCATAGAATGCTTGAAGCTTGAAGTTTGGTGGTTACTCTTGTAATTTTTTTCAAGACAGTCTTGATGTGGATGAGAATTGTAGCTCATCTGAGTTTGAGTCATCACTTTCTTTAAAGTGTCACTACCCTAGGAAAGTTTTGGATGACATGACAACAATTATATACAACAACCATAAGCGAATGTGCAATACAACAATGGTGAATTATTTCTATGCTCATGGTACAATTAAAAGTCTTTTGACTACTTTTGAAGCAACAACAAGTCAATCTCTGTGGACAGTACCATTTATGTCACAGCAAGGCATGGAGACAAAAAATGACAAGCTAGAGCATGTACCTTGGTTGTTAGAGGCATTACAAAGCTTTTGCAGGCTTTTGGAGTACCTTGTGAATTCTTCTTCATTGTTAATTGTGCCCTCTGCATCATAGTTAGTGCAACCATTTGTTGTAGGCTCTGTCACTGTTCCAAGGGATCCAAAGTCTTGATGTGGATGAGCACTGTAGCTCATCTAAGTTTGAGTCATCACTTTCTTCAAAGTGTCACTACCCTAGGAAAGTTGTGGATGACATGACAATAGTTATATATGACAACCATAAGCGAATGTGCAATACAACAGTGGTGAATTCTTTCTATGCTCATGGTACAATTAAAATTCTTTTGACTACTTTTGAAGCAACAACAAGTCATTCTCTGTGGATAGTACCATTTATGTCATAGCAAGGAATGGAAACAGAAAATGACAATATAGAGCATGTACCTTGGTTGTTAGAGGCATTATAAAGCTATTGCAGGATTTTGGAGTACCTTGTGAATTCTTCTTCGCTGTTAACTGTGCCCTCTACATCATAGTTAGTGTAACCATTTGTTGGAGGCTCTGTCACTGTTCAATGTTTTTCTACCTATCTGGAGCAATCCAATGTTTTGTCGCTGTAGTCCATCTTTGATTACCTTTGTTGTTTCCATTATTACCCATGTATACACTGCAACAGTTAAAGGAAGCAGAAATAGTATTCTTAGAAGCACAGGTCAACAATTTAGACGTCATCCACCTGATGAGGCTTCCATTTCTATGATGGTTAAAATGGAATTTCTAAGGTCCAGGGGAGAGGAAGCATTGAGGCGTGTTGAAACAAATAGTGTTGAACTAGTTATGGAGTGGCTCTTTAGTCAACCTTAGGAACCAATGCAAGGTGATGAACTTGCCCAAGCTCTTGCCTTGTCACTGGGTAATTCTGAGGTTCCCAAAGACAATGCCAATGAAAAATGAAGAGATGTTTCTTATGAAGAGAAGCCTCTAGAAAATCCTCCCATTGAGGATATCTTAACTACATGTATGAATCTGTTGCAAAGTACAGATGTGATTGCTTTTTCCATGACTAATTTGATTGTGACTTTTTGCAACTAAAACAAAGGCCAATACCTTCTAAGAGTTGTTTCCCTTCTTATTCAACAACTAAAGCTTTGTAAGGTGGATGGATCTGAAAAAGGCACTAGTCCATTATCAACTATTTCTCATATTTTGGCATTAGTTTTGAGTGAAGACAACAATACTAGAGATATAGGAGCCAAGAATGGACTTGTTGGTATTCATTGGACTTATTGAAATTTTTTATGCCAAATAACCTGACAAGGGAAAAAGTTTTAGTTCCCAAGTGGGTGATTGCGTTATTGCTCATACTTGACCATATGCTGCAATACAAACTTCAGATGACTATAGATGCCTAGAACACTGGTTCTATGGGAGGAACTTCACTTGTCTTTGATTATGAAGATACAACTTTAGCTGGTGCAGGTGTTGTAGATAACAGTAAAAAGTCTTCCTTGGATGACAACATTAAAGGCAATAGTCCATTCATGAATATTTTGGAAAATCCTTTGGGATACATGACAACAGATGAACAACAGAGTATTGATTATATCTTGCAAATATTTGCAACTACACCTTCCAACAGTTACAATTCAGGTGGTTCTTCAGTTGTGTGCGACTTACAAAGTCACATTCCATGGAAATGTAGTTTCTTGAGAGGGGTGGATTGTCTTCACATTGCTCTTCAAGATTTCAGCTTTGCTCCAAAACTCCAAATGCTCACAAATGCTATGTGAGAAAGGTGTGAGACAAATAGAGGGGTGGGAGATCTCTTTATAACAATCTGATCAGTTTAATGCTTTTATTTTTTAGTTTTTTAATTTAATACTGAATTTTTTCTTGGATTCTGTATGGGGTCATGATGCATCTTCTTGGCTATGTTGGGCTTATTTGGTACCAAATCGGCCCATCGAGCCAAGTCAGACCAAGTTTTAGAGCACTAGTGTTGGGCCCTTGTCCATTGTCTCGTCAAATTCAAAACAGGGACAAATTTCAGATGATTTGCATTTGTAATTTAAAGAGGCACATATTTGAATTTTGAAGAGAAAAATATTAAAAACAGGGACAAATTTCAGAGTATATACATTTGCAATTTAAAGAGAGGGAAAACATGCCTGGAAATGAAAATAATGGGAAGTGGGCACAAGAATTTGGTCCACAACTCCTCCAAGCTTCAAGATACATTATAGCCTTTTGATTAAGCTGCCTAAATCCATTGCAAACAACCTCAAACAAATTCCAAACTAGCACCAAGCTCAAGCGTCACATTGCTCTTCAAGATTTTAGCTCTGCTCCAAAACTTGAAATGCTCACAAATGCTCTGTGAGAAAGGTGTGAGACAAATAGAGGGGTGGGATATCTCTTTATAGAATTTTTTTCTTGGATTTTGTATGGGGTCATCATGCATCTACTTGGCTGAGTAGGTCTTATTTGGTACCAAACTGGCCCATCGAGCCAAGTCGGACCAAGTTTTAGAACAATAGTGTTGGGCCCTTGTCCATTGTCTCGTAATATACTCAAAAGAAAATAATACTAAGTATAGTTGGGTTGTTGTCCACTAAATATAATAGAAGCAAGACATGCCAGTGTTGTATATAGCTTGGCTACTAGCCACTAAATCCTATGCTATTAGAACAATAGAAATAAAATATATAAACTAAACCCTCATAGAGAGGGGGACCTAAGATTCTTCATGTTATTCATTCACTTCAAGGAAATGGGATGGTGGATGTCTTCTCCAGCCTCGTGGTCTTCCCTTTGTCTCTCATCCCTAGCTTTTGGAGCAAGCTTTGAACCTTGGAGGGATTTTAACAAGTCGTATTCATCATTGAATTGTTTTAGCTTTCCTTTGATACCATTCAATAGGGGGTTCTTCTTTGAGGTTGATTCCATGTGACAGGTTATCATTTCTTTGGCATGCTATTATAGATCTATGGTCAAAGAGGGGTTGTTCTTCTTGTTTCTTGAAAACTCTGCATTGGGATGATGTGAGACAAGTCATTTTCTATATTCTTATTGTTGGTAGCAACTTTTTATCCATTAACCTGCTCCTCCAGTTTGCCAAGATTATGAACTACGTTGTATTTGTGCCACTTATTGAAACCTTGTGCTATACATTGAGACTCACCTTTTTGCATTTGGTTCCTGTTCTTTCAACATAATCTTCTTGAATGCTTATCTTTAGTGAATTTATATCCGTAAATTCTTTGGCCTAAACATATCTTTGAATCTATAATAAATAAAGCTTGTCAATATTTTCTTTTCAATTATTAAGTTATATGTATCATGTTTTATAAATGTTAAATTTAATATATTTATTATTTGATATATGTTATATTGAAAAAATTATATGTATGTTTTTTATATAGATATATTTGAATTTAATGGTGAATTTTATTGAATTTTTGTATGGGGTGATTTTTTTTGAATTTGATGTTCAAACATGAACACAAACTAGGTAACTATGATTCTGGGGAGATGTACAAGGTGAAGTGTGCTACTGATGATAGTGTTGACTACCCTTCCACATCTCTTCTCTGCTAGAGCTTTATGAGTCAAGCCTGTGGTATCATGGGTTTAGTGCAATAACATTAAACCTTAGTCGAAAGAGGCTTCAATCTGCCTAGCCACTTTGACTTTACCAAAAAACCATTTTGGATCACTCAACCTGAGTAATTAGTGATCTTCTCATTCTATACATGCAAACCTTGAAGATGGGGTGTAACTCTTACAACAACCTTGGGATTTCACCATTGTCTAATGCATGCTAATTTATGGAATCTATCTGATCAAACATCATTTATATGAAAATCTTGGTTGAGTATCATCCTTGGGATTTCACCATTTTTTGATGCATGGTATTGGGTGGAATCCCTCTGATCAAACATCATTTATATGCAGGTCCTGGTTGAGTTTTATTCCTGTGTCTCCAATGGATTCTGGAAAGGCAAGTAGGAGCATAATGGCATGAATTCCACTGTCTTTCTATGGCATAAGGTTTGGAGTGTGGTTTACAACATTCTCTTGTGTGGATATATTGACATGACTATTCTTGAATGTTTCAACAATATGAGAAATAAACCAATATCCAAAATTAAATAAAAACAATATCATTCAGCCAACAATGAAGCTTTCAAGACCTTGCCAAATTTTTAAAATACAACACCCTAGAGTCAAGGTAACGATAATGTGGATTCCTTTCAAAGATTGTTCGTTCAGAACGCCTATCTATATACAAATCTATGCATTTATGTTAGTTTAATACTAACAAAAAGATATAATGCTTAGAAGATCCATGAGATTTAAGCAGATATGTGTTATGCAATATTTGATTGGCTTCAAGGAACTACACAACAAATGTATTGATCAAGACAAACAAACAATGTTTTAGAAGTTGGAATTGGTATTGAAACTGAAGGGTCAGACTGGACTAGAACCATCTAATAAATTGGTGACTCTAATAATTTATGAAGGATTTGGGCTGTGTGATTCTCTTAGAGCCCATCAATAGTCATTTATTGGAGTTTGAGCCCATACGCATCAGCAAGGGCATTATGTTCTATGCAATACATAGTAGTCTTCTACCCTTTCATTGTTCAATTTGATAAATGCTTGTAGGCAACAAACCATGTGTACCAAGTTCGAATTTATAGGGATTATCTAGTAGCCAACTATTGGGCTCAACCCCCACAAGTGGTTTTCGAAAATAGCTTTAGCATACCCTCAGAATTCATGGTAAGCTGACAAGTGGCATAGTGGTTTGATATCTGAAATACATGGATGACATGATAAGCATAATAGTGCAGCTTTGAGTTTATGCATGGCTATTCATGTTAATTGGTATGGTTGGACAAAGTGTCTGTAGCAGAATTTGCAACAACAACTTCACAAATTATTGGATCTCTTTTGACTTTGAGATCCATTCATCAAAAAGAATACAATCTGTTTTCTAGAGTCATTTCTTATATGGAGGAACAACAAGTTATTTGTCTTTCTAGTCTAGTACTTCTAAAATTGATGTCCAAGGTGGAATTTTACACATTTATTACATACATGGCTACTTATTTGGGAGAAAGCACACTTTTAGTGCACTATGTCATGGTTTGGATCTATTCCATGTGAGGCATTTATGGAGAACCTTTGGCAAAAACAATTCAATTATTCATGCCTAACTTGACTTCTAATGTTAACTACAACATAAGAAAGGCACATTAATTTCTTCACTCACTAATCCTCATTGGAACAACATTTGGCTTTTCATTTGTTTCTAGGTTCACAGGTCCCCGCTCAAAGGCTTAATTAATGCCCGATGTTGCAAAATACTCAACTTGGACAAGCATCACAAGGAAATTCCTCACCCCACAATCTTTCCATCCCTGACGTATCAAGTAGAAACATTTGGCATGTGAAGGGTTAATTGTTGTAGGTGGAGTTGTGATTGAAACAAGACTGCAAGATAAGGAAAATTGGAGCAATAATATCAAATTAGATGTTTCCCAATATGAAATCTCTCACCTCTCAAAGAGTACGACATGACGATATTGGTCACTTTCGTAGTTCTCCTAAACAAAAGATTGAATTCTGGATCATTGATTTTGGTTGTAATGCATTACACCAAAGCCAGTTAAGTTCCATTTTGCGCAATTGATTTTCTTTGGAAAATGCTCAGTGTGCAAACTTGACTACAGTTAGTGCCAGTGGTGTCATGGAAGTAGGCACAGAAGGTGCTACTAAGATTGCAGTGGGAAATTTACAGTCTCCATTTCCATTCCCATTGGTGGCATGCCTAGAAAAACGCTAGTCATGCCCCATCTTTCATCTTCTAATTTGCAAAAAACTGGTAGCAGTAGTCTTGTAGAAAATTCCATTAGCACTAACATGCAACAGGCCAAATCAGAAGGTTTTTTGTTTGAAAATAATGGTGATGTTGGAGGATCATCTAATTATGGAAATAATGTATCTAATCATCTTTTTCTGATAACAGAAGCAACTTCTTGTCCCCAAAATTTTAAGTGCCACCTTCACTCCTTCTAGTTACAACACAACCAAATTCTAATTCTATGGATCACTATAGTAACACTCCAAGTGTCATTTACTTATTTGATGATGACTAGAGCTATTGTAAAATATTTGTTGTTTATTACTTTTGCAACTAATGCTAGAAAGCCTCCAAAGATTTTATGTAAATATACATTTTTTGTGATTGATTGCTAGAAAATCCTATTTTTTAGATTAAGAAAGTGGATAGAGATGTTGGAATTCCAAATTGCAAACAAGTTCTATGTGAGGTAGCTACCAAAATTCTATATTTAGGTTTTATAGTTATTGGGAAAGTGTTGTTACAAACACATTGTCACCAGGAAATCGAATCATTTCAGTTTTTGTGGATTAATCAAACGAGGCACCTCAAATTTGATGTTGATGTTGGGAACATGAGTGGATGTAGCACTAACATGCTATTAAGAAAGCTTATCCCTAGCCAACAGGGCTTGGTATTGTATGTGCAATACCAAAGGCCTTAGAAACAACAAATACTACAAAGTTGTTGAAGGTATTTTAACTAGAATGACCATTTAAAGTTCTATAAGTTGAAAACATATTTTCCCTACATATTGAGACTTTGAGTAGTACTAGATCTTATATTTAATGAAGAATTAGGGAGCATCATTACAAGGAACACTTAATTAGGAACTCTTACATATGGAAGGAAATAAGGCTTACTGTGTAATAATGGGGATTGAATAATTGTACTCAAAGGAAGGAATAGATGAAGGAAAGTCTAGAATTGATATTTTTTTGTGAATACTAAAAAAAGGCCTGCCAAAACCTCCTCACTTACATGGAATAAAACGTCATTTAGCTCACTTTGTTTTACAAGTGATGAAACACTAATTGGTTTAGCTATATTGTCATCTAGAAGAGCCCTTGAATGGCGAAAGTCAAGCCAGAGGATGTTGACTTATTTTTGATGTGTACATCTATTCCAGATGATCTTTTTGGTGGTGCTCCCTAAGTAAGTATCATATGATATTTATTCGATCTATAGTTGAATAATTATCGTTAACTTTGCTATGACACTTTAATGTATTTGTACTCCATTTTTTTTTGTTTTCCCATGTTTCTGCTTGGTTCAAATTGTTTGAGTTAATGTTTTCCATAATATGGGAGCTACTTGGACTAGAGATATTATGCTATATCGTTAGAATTTTTATGGGAATTTATTAGTTATAGAATCTATATCATGATGGTATCATATTTTATTGATGTTATAGCAGTTAACATGGAGTTTAGATGCATTTCATTGAGTGGCAAACAATTATTTTTTATCATGTATTGATTGGCGTAGTGAGCAATCGTGTTTGTCTAGGCTAATCTCAATTCAGAGGTGTTAGATTTTCAAATTATACAATTCATAATTTTGTTGATATCAAAACTCCTCGTATTGTCATGTTTTTTGTTTTGAGATGATGTTTGTAGCCAAAATTTAGGCTTTGATGTGACAATTTTTGTGTATAATTTGATATAAGGGAATGCCTTTAAAGTTTAAACTCATTACCTTTGTTGCATTGATAAAAAGAGAAGAATTTGCCTAACCTAAAAATGAACTATAGTGACATTGAATTTAAATGTGAAGTTCTGTGTGCACTTATTCGTTAGCTTGTTAATGTTAGTTTTTGTTGTAGGGAATCACTTTGATGTTGGGTTTTTTTGTTATAATTACCATTTCAATGGCTAGAAATGTGTCTTGAATTCATGTAAGTGTGTCATTGGGGTGTGTTGAAAATCCTTGGAAATAGCCACATGGGGGAGAAGGTAAATGCAGATTTGATCAAGCTTATTCTTAAAAGAATAGAAAGGGATATGGTGAGAAACTGGAGGCCAATCATTTTACTTAATTTTTTGTACAATTTCAAGGTTTGAGAAGGTTTGATCTATCATCATGTTCAAGGTTTGTTCTCAATGTCTATTCTACCCTTATGTGCTACGAAAGATGGTCTCATGCCGAGATGGTCTTCAAAATTATCAATAGTCAATGGTGGTTATGACTTATCAAATTATCAGTTATAATACATGGATGGCTAATAGTAACATGCATTAGAATTTTCTTTTTTGGTTTTGGTTATAAACTTGTAGTTTTACTCTTGTCATTCCTGAATGGTTTTGATTATTGATTGTTTTTTTTAATTGTCTCTCTTTATATATATTACAAAATATTTTTGTACTTGCCATTTTCCTACTATATCTGGATCCTGACTTTTCAAAAATTTGGCAAATCTGTGTCCAAATCCCTATCTGTATCTTGCTGAACTTAGATTGTAATTTATCTTTGCATCATGTCACCATCTAGCCATGCATTCCCAAGCAACTTCCTCCATTTGTTATCAATGGTGGGCTAAGAACTAAGGGTGTTGTTGCCTATTGGATACAAATATTGAGTTAACTCTTTGCCTGTTAGGATTGTGTTCTTTGTGCCATAATCACCCTCATGTTTTGGATGGATTGGGATTCTAAAGGTATCCCTAGCAGGATGAGTAGTGGAGTCTTTAGAACTATGGGTTTCATTATCATGTTCACTTCCATTTCTTCCTATTTCTTCTTGCATATATTTGCCTCGTGTTATACCTTTCAATAGCAGCTTGCATGTCAGATTATAATTTGGCCGAGTTTTTAGATAAATATTGAATTTTCCCTAGTATATTTTCTAGGTGTTGTTTCGACTATCAGTGTATGTATAACCACCGCCCCACCAATTTCCATGGTACAATAGTTGCGTAACGTTTCATTCCAACTATTTAGAAATGGTTCCATGTAGGATCCTTTTTATGTTTGGGAGCCATGGCATTTTTTCTACCACATAAATAATTTGTAAATAAATCCTTACATTTAATTTCTAGATTTTTTTTAACACTCTCTTAAGAGAAATAGGGTTTTAAGAATATTTGTAAATACCTTTACAAGTTCCAAGTCTTCACTCTGAATAAGTTCTAGGAGCAGATCTAAATCAATTGCAGGAACATATTGAATCAACATCTGGAATCGGAAAAAGAGTAGATCCAAAAATCAGTGTTGCAAACATTGTGATTATCATGGTCATGGTATTATTGTAATGTCACAAATTTTACCCCAGAATGATATTATTGCCGATATACTGTGTAGTGTTTTCATTCTCGAAAATAGCATGAGAATATTGTAAATATCTTGATATTATCATGAGATGCATGGAATTGTTTTCCCTACTCATCGATGGAGGGGCATAGAGTCAATTATTTGTGTCTTTGAATAATTTTGTTTCTTTAAATTTGCCTATATTTTGTGATATTTTCCTGATGTTGTCAATATTTTCTTTTCCTGATTCTTGGTGATATTTTTGCTGACATGATGTTTACAACATTACCAAAAACACAAGAAGCACCCCAATCAAATCTTCAAATCAATACTCCAAGTCTTAATCCAAATAAGGTTTAGTAATAGATCCAAGAAACTCCCCAATCAAATCTTGAGTGCTCCAAATCATCGGATGAAACTCTTTGAATCAGATTGAGAAGCACTATGAATTAGCACAAGAATATTGTTGAATCAACACTCTTTACTGCTCAAATGATCAATGAGAAGGTTGTGAAGCAAATATAAGGGGAATGATTAAATAGATGGGAAATGCGGTTTATGGCAGTTTTAGGATTTTTTTTGTAGGTTTATTTTTTCCTTTTTTGGGGTTTAGGGCTGCAATGGTACAAAATTGGTCAAACTGTCCATTTTGATCGGTCTTTTTGTGAACTGGAAGTTTTGGGAAAAACTAATCAATTCTAGTTTCATGGGTGGGTTTTGACTGGAAATGCTCAAAGCAATACTAGAACTAGTTGCTTCTAGTTTGGATTGTCCATTTTCAAATTTTAGCAACATTGAGCTGAACATGGATCTAAAGATGTTAACTACAAGTTGATGATAAAATGGTTGAAATTATCCTTTGCTATTCTTGCACGTGCCCACCCCCCCCCCCCCCCCCCCCCCCCCCCCCTACCCCCAAAAAAACAAGAAAATGAAAATATCATACCCACTGTTCTGGTTTTTTTGAGAGTAAGGAAATGTCCCTTTGTGCGATGGATTTCATTGGGGATGAAGGGACTTGTTGGCCATGCTCAAGACATTCTTCGAAAATTTCAGGGACGTTCTTGTATATAATTTCTCTTATATAGGGTAGGTCTTGTATATAATTGTTGAGCATGGAATCCGATTTGAAAATGGGGCCTAAAGGCTTCTTGTCAGGCTTACAAGAACTTCTACCACTTCCAAAGCTTAAATATTCCCAAGATATTATGATTAACCAATTGTAGAATTAATAATGCTTGAAAATAGGTGTATGCTTATGTTTATTTTTAACTGAGCAAATGCCTTAAGTTTTGTTGCTTATGCTGATATGTAAATACATATACAGTAAATGATGCAGTAATAAAACAAACACACAGAACAACAATGTAATATGGAGTTCACCCAAAACTCTTGGGCTACATCTCCTTGAGCTCTAGTCAACTCGACTAGGCTCTTTGGGATTATGGCAACAGTTCTTTTACAAGCTCCACGCTCAACTCCACTGGTTTACACAAAACACAATGGACTTAGAGCACCATCTCATCCCTGGCTCTAAAGCTCTCGGCTTTCTAGCTCTGGCTCTTGGCTCTAGCTCATGGCTCTGGCTCTTGGCTCATGGCTTTGGCTCTTGGCTCTAGCTCTAGCTCTAGCTCTGGCTTCTCTGAGCTCTCTCTCGGCCTCTGCGTGCATCAATGGATTGCTTGACCTCCAAACGCCCCTTAGCAACCTTCCAATGACCTTCAGCAATCTCTGCTACTGTCAATTGAGCTTTCTGGTTCACTCGACCTCCAAATGACTCTCGAAACTCTCTGCGTTCTGCGCTACCTTAGCAATCATGCTCTCTGGCTTTTGTGAGGCCTCTTCCAGCTCTACGGCTTCCATGGTCATTTCTCTGCATGTAATCACTTCTCTACGGCACTATGGCTTCTTCTGCTCCTTGTTTCTTTGACTGGCCATCTGGCTCTGTGGCTGTGTGGCTCTCTCGATGTTACAAACACATTATGGATATAAAATGCCCACTTTCAGTGTGGCACAATGATCAAAGGAAGTTACAAGGAATCGATGGCCTTTCTTCAGGTGAAAACCCGAAAAAAACCATATTTCCCAATACACAGAGATATACCAGAAATACACAGGAAAATGTCTCATGGAGCGTTTAATCGAACTTCAAATATTATTGAATCACCCCTAAAAACAATTTCAGGTCTGCCTCTTATGGCTATTGCAAGCCCACCGTTGATCTGCGTGATCACCGATCCAACGACTGATAGTCTGTTTCGGGTGGCTTATGTGCATGGAGGTTAACTGCTCGAAAAGGTGGTTTTCTCTCTCCTCAACCATGCCACATGTCGACTAGTGTATGGGTTTGGGCCGTGCCCATTCAAAACCACTTACCGCCTGAGGCCCACCCGAAATCCCGCTTACCACGGGATTTAAAAATTTATAGGGTTGCATTTATAAACCTTTTGGGTCCGCCATTCTATCGTAAATCGCTATTGCATGGCATAATAGCCAAAACCAAAATACATGGGAAATACATTGAAATTCCGAAGTTCTCATACTTCAAACTTTATGCAATCGGGTCCATAATCCATAACGGGTCTGGGTCTTGATCGCTAATCGCAATCGCAACGGTCTGGGGGTCTGCCCCTTGGGTATGCTGACCGTCGATCTGTCGATCCATCGATCGCCGATATCGCACCTCGCGTATCGCATCGGTAGGGGTCTATGCCTTCTGCCCCTCCAATCGCCGATCGGTCGATCACTCCGATCGCCGATATCGCAATCGCATTATCACATGTTGCCTTGTCTGGGGTCCCGATATCGGGCGAAGGCCTACCTCCGATCCAATATATCGGAGATCGCTGATAGGGGGTCCTTCTGCCTTTGTGTTAAATCCTTCCCTTTGGCCTTTTGCGATGCGATTTCCTTAAGGATCCTTTTAGGCCATTTTTAGAAGAAATGCCTCCTTTTCCAAAGGACAAAGGCAATCTTCTTTCTGCGATAACTTCTTCATCCAAAGTCCATTTTAGCCCATTCAAGTTGCAGTAGATTCAGAATGAAAATATCTATGCAATGGGAATATTTCCAAGAGCATCCTTGGACTTTCATTTTATTCTATGAGGAACACGTTAGACTTAGAAGTCTCTCTTAGATCCATTTTGGATCACACCTTCCCACTAAAAGAACTTTTGGTCTCTAAAAGACTGACATACTGATCTGAACAGTAAATGAGAGTAACAACACCCTCTTCTTTCAACCTTCATACACTTGCCTTGAATAGTGCCTCTAAATCAAAGCCCTTGACCACTTTCCTTCCTGGATGTGTTGGTCCTCCTAGGAAGAACTGCCTTCCTCCTTGCCTCCCTGCAGAACTCCTGTTGAGATGGTCAGAGAAGGTAGTTTGAAATTTTTTGCCTTGATCATTGATCCAAGGTGGCTCAAACAAATGTGAAGTACATCTGCTCCACAAAATTTTCATTTGTACCTGTTTGACAAGCTATCAACAACAACTGTTAACAACAACAAAAATACAGACAACCACTGGATGGCCTAAACTCCTACTTCAACAAAAGAAACATATTTCACATCTTGTGAACACCTCCATGTCTTACATCTATATAAAAATGATGGACTAGATAACAAGCCCACAAAACATGCCTTTAAACAAATGACCCTTCAATTCAAGCATGTAGAAAAAGACCTTTAGGACTCTTTTTCAAAAGATGAACCACTTCATCATCAACTCCATCTTGGAGACAAGTTAATTTTTCTCAAGTCAACATTACATGCATGTTACAACAAAGCAATCAACCCTTCAAGTTAATTACACACACATGTTCAAAAACAAGGAAATCATTAGCATCCCTGTGTTCATGCACATCAAGCTCATGCATGCATTTCATCCTTCATCTTTCACTTAAGCACACTGTGCTTTCAAAGCTGAAATGAAATATAATATTGCAGCAACAAAGTGAGTCTCCTACTCAACTTCTCCATTCACCTTCTTGGTAAAATCCTGCAACTTGCATTCCATTAACAAAGAAATGCAAATAGATGCAAAATAGACATGCAATCTTAATTGGATAAGAATTCTAACCATTTCTTACCAATCCATTTCAAAGGTACTACCTTTGTCTGCACATCAGAATCAACATGTGAATCATCCTGAAACACATCAATCATGGAATCTTTCTTTCCATGCCTGCCATTTTCTCTTTCCACTTTCTTCAGCTTTTGTGGAAGCATTGTTGGATTTAGAGTCCAACACTTTTCAGCAAGATGCCCTTGTTTATGGCAGTAGGTGCAACACATGTGCATCCTCTTGACAACATGATTTGCCTTGTCCAATGGAGCTTTGGCTTCTTGCTTCCTTTCCTTCAAAAGTTTATTGTATGTGGCCATTCTCTTCCAACATCTAGAAACATTATGGTTATCCAAACCACAAAAGGAACATGCAATTCTTTTCCCATATCTATGTGGAAATTTACCATGCTGAACAAAATCAAAAGGAATATGGCTAGAACTAGATTTATACCTTTCTCTTTCACCTTTATTTCCTTCATGAGGAGGTGAATCAAATGAAGAAGTGGCTCCCTTTGGAACACCATCAATCTCTTCAAGGTTGTTAGAGTTTCCACAACTCTCTGGTTCAAGTGTGTGCTTCTGAACACCTACATCCTGCAAATGATGTTTCACGCTACTACATTCCTCCTGAATACAATCTTCACACTCTTGAGGTAGAAGACCTGCAATGCAACTCCTTCTTGGAGCTATTTCAATGGCCTTCATGGCAACTTTGGAACTTTCTCCATAAGACTATCCATAGCCAAGACCCAAATACTTAGGCCTTTCCTCAACTATTATTAGCTCAACAATACCTTGTGCATGTTTGCCCAAGCCTTTTCCTTCATAGCCCATCTTGGACATTAGCTTGGAACCTATGCCTCTAGTATGTTTTTCAAAAGAACCAATATAAGCATTCTTAGAAGAATTTGAAGACAAACATGAACTATTTACCTCTTCTTCAAGCTGATACTTGACCAAGGCTTCTTTGGAAACAAATATCTATGACTCCAACTCATTCATCCTATTCAGGTTCATATTAGCATTATGAAGTTGCCTCTCCATTTCTTGCAATCTGTAAGAAAGTAACTGCTTCTATTCCTCCACGGAATTCAACTACTCTCTAAGTATGCTGCTCTTCCTTTCATCCTCATACATTTCCCTCACCTTGTCCCTCATGATGAACAAGTCTTGCTTCATGTCTTCATCAAAGAATCTTGTGATGAGGGAGGAATTTGAGGACTCACTTGTAGAAGTTGTCATTATTCCAATGAACAAAAGAACTTCAAACAAGATTAACAAAGAGCTTATTCAGCAACCTTTTGCAACAAACCTCTTGTGCTTCAAGAATTGCCTTGAGGTCCTTTGGGATAAGAAGAATGCCTTCAACCCTTCTTCCTTCTTGTCCTCTCCTGGACTTAGCTATCAATAACTTTCCCTTCACCTTTGCAAACTCAAACAATAGTTAGACTGCAAACAAGCATACAATCAATCAAACAATCAATCCTTGACTTCCAAAACACCTTTCAGACAAGCAATCTTTGCCCTGCCAATCAAGCACTTTGGTATAACCTTCTTTGAAGGTGAGGTTAATCCATCTCAAGCTCCAATACCACCTGATCTGAAAATGGGGCCTAAAGGCTTCTTGTCAGGCTTACAAGAACCTCTCCCACTTAGAAAGATTAAATATTCCCAAGATATTATGATTAACCAATTGCGGAATTAATAATGCTTGAAAATAGGTGTTTGCTTATGTTTATTTTTAACTGACCAAATGCCTTAAGTTTTGTTGCTTATGCTGATATGTAAATACATATACAGTAAATGATGTAGCAATAAAACAAACACACAGAACAACAACGTAATATGGAGTTCACCCAAAACTCTTGGGCTATGTCTCCTTGAGCTCTAGTCAACTCGATTAGGCTCTCTGGGATTATGGCAGCAATTCTTTTACAAGCTCCATGCTCAACTCCATTGGTTTACACAGAACACAATGGGCTTAGAACACCATCTCATCCCTGGCTCTGAAGCTCTCGGCTTTCTGGCTCTGGCTTTGGCTCTTGGCTCTGGCTCGTGGCTCTAGCTCTTGGCTCGTGACTTTGTCTCTGGCTATGGCTCTGGCTTCTCTTAGCTCTCTCTCGGCCTCTGCATGCATCAATGGATCACTTGACCTTCAAGCGCCCCTTAGCAACCTTCTAGCGGCCTTAAGAAATCTCTGCTGTTATCAATTGAGTTTTCTAGTTCACTCGACCTCCAAGTGACTCTCAAAACTCTCTGCGCTCAACGTTGCCTCAGCGATCGTGCTCTATGGCTTTTGTGAGGCCTCTTTTGGTTCTGCGGCTTCCCCAGCCATTTCTCTGCATGTAATCACTCCTCTATGGCTCTGCAGCTTCTTCTGCTCCTTGTCTCTTCGACTGGCCATCTGGCTCTATGGCTCTGTGGCTCTCTTGGCATTACAAATGAATTATTGCCTATAAAATGCCTGCTTGTAATGTGGCACAATGATCAGGGGCAGTTACAAGGAATCAGGGGCCTTTCTTTAGGTGAAAACCTGAAAAAAACCATATTTCCCAATACACAGAGATATACTAGAAATACACAGGAAAACACCTCATGGAGCGTTTAATCGGACTTCAAATATTATTTAATCACCCCTAATAACCCTTTAAAGTCTGCCTTTTATGGCTATCGCAAGCCCACCGTTGATCTGTGTGATCACCGTTACAACTGCTGATAGTCCGTTTCGGGTGGCTTATGTGCACGGAGGTTACCCGCCCGGAAAGGCAGTTTTTTCTCTCCTTAGCCATGCCACGTGTTGGCCAGTGTATGGGTTCGGGCCGTGCTCGTTCAAAACCACTTACCGCCTAAGGCCCGCCCAAAATCCTGTTGAGAATGCAACAAGATGATGGAGTTTAGTGGAAAGGAGTTGCCTTCACTAAGTGGGCCCGCAAGCAAATTATGGCGCAAAGTCTATTTTTAGACTATGTCTATTTTTAGACATGTGGATCATGGTCTATGAGCTGCAGAATGTTGTTTATGGATGATTGGTCATGTTGGGAAAAATATATGGACTTCTATTTTCTGGTTCATAGCAGGAGTGATCAAAGTCTATTTTTAGACTGCTAGTCAAAAATAGAAAAGTCAAATATTATTGTCTCATAATAATATTTAGACTATAAACTTTATATTATCCTCTTGGAGCACTTCAGTTTGAGCTACATACTGTGTTAATGTGTGCATGCTATTGATGTTTCATTGTTTGATGCTACTAACTTGTTGATCAACGTAGAGGAGGTTATGTATTGTGCATGTATTCCGCAATAGTGTATAATTGGGATAATCTCTGTTGAATATGTGTTTATTATTCAAAATTTCTACATGGTATCAAAGCTGCTGATCATCAGATCTACTATTCAGGAAGTGTTTACATTCTATTTCTTTAGGCAGAGTCTGTAATCGGGCCAGGTAGCCTCTAGATTCATCCTTCCTTTGGAAGGTGATATATCCGGTAAAAGCCCATACAGTCAATCTCTGTACGAGAAATACTTTGTTCTCACGAATCTTAGATCGGAGGCGGTTGAGTTTGGAGCTGGTGGAATTCGAATTTGCAGTAGTGTTTTCTTGGTGTCAATGTTGCAATGTCTTTCAACAGATTGCGATTGGAGTATGCTCTTGAGGGCAGCTCGAACTATATTGCATGGAAGGACAGGATGGAGGCAGTGTTAGATGATAATGGGCTGAAGGAGTTCATGGAGGCTAAGGTCCAAAAGCCTACTAATGTTGCCGTGGTTGATGCTTGGCAAAAGAAGATAGCAAAGTGTTGAAGGATTTTGTTGGAGGGCGTGAAGGATCACATTGTGTCCAGCCTGGATGGAAAGGCTTCTCCATACTTGATGTGGAAAGCGCTAACAGATCTATTCCAAAGCAAGAGCGATCAGAGGAAGCTGGCGCTCAAGGATAAACTCAGAAACATCAAATGTGAGAAGGGAGACAATATGCCCAAGTATCTCACGAAGTTCACCCAGTGCAGGGATGAGCTGGGAAGTGTGGGGGTGACTGTCGATGATAAGGACTTGTTGAGCTTGGCTCTCCTTGGTCTTCCGAAGAGTTGGCATTCCTATCAGGACTCTGTCAATGGTCAAGAGAAATTTCCAGGATGGGAGAGACTTTGGTCAGATCTTGTGCAGGAGGAGATCAGGCGGAATACGAGGGACGGATCTTCATCAAAGGGACCTGATGAAGAAAATTGCGCTTTGGCTGCCAAAGCAAAGAAGGGGAAGAGCAAGAAAGCTTCTCAGTCTGGTGTGAAAGGCAAGAAGCAGGACATGTCCAAGGTGAAGTGCTTTCACTGTCACCAGCATGGACACTATGCCACTAATTGTCCGCAGAAGAAGAAGAACAAGCAAGTTGCTGGATCTGCAGCAGGAGAGGCTCTAGCCTCGCAGTTTGAGCTTGATTTTTCATTGATCGCATGCTTGGTTTCAAGTGTGATGGGATCGGTGTGGTTCTTGGACAGTGGTGCGTCTTTTCACATGACAGGAGATCGAGATTTGTTTTCTGATCTGGAAGACAAAGATCTTGGAGTGCACATCGAGATGGGCGATGATGGTAGATACAGTGTGACCGGTATCAGTACCATTTCCTTTGAGAGGGAGTCTGGTAAACCCTTCATATTGAAGGAAGTGATGCATGTTCGAGGATTGAAGAAGAACCTTATCTCTGTGGCGATGTTAGAAGACAAGGGATATGATGTTGTTTTCAACAAGGGAAAGGCTTTCCTGCGCAGCAAGACAACTGGAGAAACCCGGAAGATAGGGGTTCTAGTGAGGAACCTTTATCAGTTGCATGTAGATGGATGCGCAACAATGGCATGGATGATGGCAAGCTATGGCACAGCAGATTGGATCACCTTCACCATGGAGCCTTGAAGATACTGCAGCAGATCACTACAAGGCTTCCTAAAGGCACCCTTGCGCAGTCAGATCAGTGCAAGGGCTGTACTTTGGGAAAGTTTGTGAAAGCCACCTTTCACGAGAAGGATAGTCACGCCACGACGATCCTTGAGAGAATTCACACAAACGTGTGTGGACCTCTCTCAGTAGCTTTGACAGCAAAACACAGGTATTATGTGATTTTTGTTGATGATTTCTCTAGAAAGTGTTGGATCTTCTTCATGCAGAAGAAGAACGAGACATACTCAAAGTTCTGTGAGTTCAAAGCATTGGTTGCGAAGGAGTCAGGGAAGAAGGTGAAGGCTCTTAGGAGTGATAATGGTGGTGAATACATCTCTGGCGAGTTCAAGGATTTCTGCAATGCAGAAGGGATTCAAAGTGAGCTCATAGCTCCCCATAACCCATAGCAGAACGGGGTTGCTGAGTGGAAGAACAGAACGATCATGGGTGCTTCACGGGCGATGTTGCATGATCAGGGCCTACCCCTTCACTTGTGGGCAGAAGCATGAAATACAACAATATATGTGCAGAATAGTTGTCCTCACAGGATACTTGGCATGAGTACACCCGAGGAGGCTTATTCTGGTAAGAAGCCTGATCTTTCTCATTTGAGGATTTTTGGTGCTAAAGTTTACATGCATGTGACGAAGGATGCCAGGAAGAAGTTGGAGCCGACCACAGAGGTTGGGATATTTGTGGGGTACATTGATACGCCCCACAACTATGGTGTGTATTTTCCAGACAGTGGTAAGACTGTTGTGTGATGGGATATAAAATTTCAGGAGGAGAAAGCCATGAAGTGTTCGCTTGAGAGGGAGCCACACTTGCATGCAGATGAGGAGCTATTAGTTCCTAAAGATGAGCTTCAGGACGTGGATCAGCCACAGGATGAGGTTCATGGAGTGGAAGAGACCACTCATGCAGCGCCAACCATCAGAGGGCGAAAGCGCTTGACAGAAGTTGAGCGACTGGTTCAAGATGCAGAGAAAGTTGTAGGACCACCTACAACCCAACACAGGCAGAGACAGTCACCTGATCGGTACACTGGATACATGGCTGTTATGAGCAAATGTGTTGTGACTGAGCCATCCTCTTTCGAGGAATCTGTGGAGGATCCTGCATGGGTAGACGCCATGGTGGAAGAGTATGATTCGATTGTCAGAAATAGTGCATGGGAGATTGTTCCTAGACTGGAAGGGAAATCAGTGGTGGGTTCGAGATGGATCTACAAAGTTAAGCAGGCAGCTAACAGGAGTGTGGAGAAGTACAAGGCAAGATTTTTTGCCCGAGGCTTTTCACAGATATAGGGGATTGATTATGAGGAGACCTTTGCACCTGTTGCAAGGTATTCTTCCATACGGACGATTCTTACTCTCTCAGCGCAGATGGGATGGCACATTCATCAGATGGATGTGAAGATTGCGTTTCTTCCTGGAGGTTGGAGGAAGGAGGATTCCATTTCAGCAGAAGAAGTGGATGCCGCTGTTTATTGACAGTTGGTGGGGTCGCTTATGTATCTGGTCAATACACGACCCAATATATGTTATGCTGTTAACCAGCTTTCACAAGCTATGGTTAAGCCAACCAAGCTCTTCTGGAAGGTAGGCAAACATGTATTGCGTTATTTGAGAGGCACATCGGGATATGGATTGTGGTACAGACAGGAGGATGAGGTGAAGCTATGTGGCTTCATGGATGCAGATTGGGCAGGGAGCCCAAAAGACAGAAAGAGCACATCAGGAGGGGTCTTTAGTATCGGGTTGACAATAGTTTCTTGGTACAGCAGGAAGCAAAGATCCATGGCACTCAGTTCAGCAGAGGCCAAGTATATGGCAGCAAGTTTGGCTACATGCGAGGCTATATGGATGAGGAAGATTCTG
Organism: Pinus tabuliformis; assembly: GCA_031772625.1. Classification (NCBI taxonomy): domain Eukaryota; kingdom Viridiplantae; phylum Streptophyta; class Pinopsida; order Pinales; family Pinaceae; genus Pinus; species Pinus tabuliformis. The sequence goes on from CM062804.1 coordinate 372,064,666, forward strand.
GTCGGTTTGTTCGGTTCTCACTTGGATCCTACTGTGATAACCAGAGTTGCATTAAACTCTCGGCTAATCATGTATTTCATGATAGATCTAATCATATTGACATCAGGTACCATCATATCAGAGATTGTGTCCAGCGGAGAATCATGTTACTTTCATACATTCCAACGGAGGATCAGGATGCTGATATCTTGACGAAGGCGCTCACCAGGAGCAAATTCAAATACCAACAAGGCAGGATAGGGGTTGCTGATAATCCATATCTTGTTGAGAGGGAGTGTTGAGAATGCAACAAGATGATGGAGCTTAGTGGAAAGGAGTCGCCTTCACTAAGTGGGCCCGCAGGAAAATTATGGCGCAAAGTCTATTTTTAGACATATGGATCATGGTCTATGAGCTGCAGAATGTTGTTTATGGATGATTGGTCATGTTGGGAAAAATAGATGGACTTCTATTTTCTGGTTCACAGCAGGAGTGATCAAAGTCTATTTTTAGACTGCTAGTCAAAAATAGAAAAGTCAAATATTATTGTCTCATAATAATATTTATACTATAAACTTTATCTTATCCTCTTGGAGCACTTCAGTTTGAGCTACAAATGTGGCACATGCAGCTGTCAGAAGGAAATACACTTTTCTTATGAGTCAATTGAGCTATTGCATGCAGGACATCAGTTAGAACTCATGCATGTTAGTTCTATGGAGTTGGATGTGGAGTTGATGGAGTTGTGTTCAGTTTGACTTTGTTAAACTAGTTGTAATTAGTCTAACTGCAAATAGACTAGTGATGAGTTATGTGAATTAATTATTAACTCATAATGCAACTGAAGAATACATCAGTTAACTCAGTGCATGTACAGTTCAGTGGAGACAGGTGTTAGAGGTTGAGATTGCTATCAGTTGTGACTATAGTTGTGCATGAGGTCTTGCACAAGCAACGTATTGAGTATGCCCATGAGGATTGCCCAATATATGACCAGTAGAATAGCCTGTGCTCACGTGATTTCCAGGGTGAGTGATTCTCAGTAGGTATTGTGTGCAATAGAGGTAGGCAAAGCAGCGGAGGAGATTTTAACCTGTGACTTGTTTAGGTTTAAGCTGGTTTGTGTGTAACAGGTGGAGATAGTGCTGGATACTTGTGAGGAGTATTGTACTATGTAATGTTACATGTTCTCAATCATTAATATATAGATAGTGTGGGGTTTTCAGCTGTAAGCTTTCCCCAGGTTACATACTATGTTAATGTGTGCATGCTATTAATGTTTCATTGCTTTTGATGCTGCTAAATTGTTGATCAACATAGAGGAGGTTATGTATGTTCTTGTATTCCGCAATAGTGTATAATCGGCATAATCTCTGTTGAATATGTGTTTATTATTCAAAATTTATACAAATCCCGCTTACCACAGATTTCAAAATTTATAGGGCAACATTTATAAACCTTTCGGTTCTGCCATTCTATCGCAAATCGCTATCGCATGGCGTAATGGAAAAAACCCAAATACATGGGAAATACATTGAAATTCCAAAGTTCCTAAACTTCAAATTTTATGCAATCGGGTCCATAATCCCTATCGGTTCGGGTCTTGATCGCTAATCCCAATCACATCGGCTCGGGGGTCTACCCTTTGGGTATGCTGACCATCGATCTGTCGATCCACCAATCGCCCTGATCACCGATATCGCACCTTGCGTATCGCATCGGCGGGGGTCTCTGCCTTCTGCCCCTCCGATCGCTGATCAGTTAATTGCTTCGATCGCCGATATCGCAATCGCATTATCGCATATTGCCTTGTATGGGGTCCTGATATCGAGTGAAGGCCTACCTCCAATCCGATATATCGGAGATCGCTAATCGGGGGGTCCTTCCACCTTTGTGTTAAGTCCTTCCCTTTGGCCTTTTGCGATGCGATTTCCTTAAGAAGCCTTTTAGGCCATTATTAGAAGAAATGCCTCCTTTTCCAAAGGACAAAGGCAATCTTATTTCTATGATAACTTCTTCATCCAAAGTCCATTTTAGCCCATTCAAGTTGCAGTAGATTCAGAATGAAAAGATCTATGCAATGGGACTATTTCCAAGAGCATCCTTGGACTTTCATTTTCCTCTGTGAGGAACACTTTAGACTTAGAAGTCTCTCTTAGATCCATTTTGGATCAGAATCCCCCTCACAGTAGGTTTTGGGGCTCAAAGCCCAAGTTTTGGTCAAATATGTTGTAAAACTCTGCAAATTGCAGGTGTGGAGAATGAAGTGTAAAATTGAGTCATAGGGTTGTCTGCCCTAAACATTGTATTGTAAACTAGTGTAAAGTCGGCCTACCCTAGAGCGAGGCTCTAAGTTGTAAAGTGAGGGAAGATAGAATGAATAGTGAAGGAATGGTTCAAGATTAGAGAGAATTCTAAGTGTCTTGGGTTGTATTAGTAAGAAGAGGCTCTGCAGCTAAGTGCACAAAGGTCTAGTAGAGTCTGCAGCTGAGGGCATGGACCCCTGCAGCTGAGTGCGCAGGGAGGTGACAAGTTTGTAAGCAAGATTGAAGATTAATAAAAGAGAAGTTGATTCCTAATTCTGTGGATTTGTTGTGCATTATCTTCTTTATGTCTGTATTCGTTTATGTATAGCACGCACTATTATGATTGCTGAATATGTTGTAATAACCATAAATATTATACACACAAGCTAAGTAATCGGTTAATTAGCAAGGATCTTGGGTATTGTATGGGTTGCGTCCCAAGTAGGGCTGCGCGGAAGCCGTACCGCAGGTTGCGAAGGGATCGTAAGTGTGCGTAGTGACCGGTCGGACCGAGAACCTCTAGAAGCCCATCAGACATCCCTAGGGTGCTGAAACCTGGTTCTAGTACCCTCCCATACTACTTCGAGTGAGACCTCACTCCGCGCTCTGCGGACTGTTTCCGAAAGGGCCAGTAGTACCGCGATTTGCTTGGCTAAATCACCTCTGAACCTGGGTCAGGCCCCACCAAGCCAACAATAATTGCTCATATCAAAACTATTTTACTACATACAGAAGAATCTGTACATGTTGTGCAAATTTCTAACTTAAAGCATATGATTGTTATCCTAGTTTAGTTTGTTGCTTCTCACAAATAGTTTGTATTTCCTTGTGAAAATCCTTCTGCTTTCTGAATGAACTTGTGCCTCTTGTTTGCAAATCTATGAGTCAAAGATGATCATTCTATCATATTTTAGTATGTTATTCCTTGCAATTATTTTATAGTGCCTTGTCATAATATATGCAAAGCATCCTTATTTTCCACATGCTAAGCATCCCTATTTTCCTTATTTTATTAGCTTGCTTCTTAGTGACTTAAGAGACTTTTTTATAACAACATCACTGTCAATATCCTCTATCCTTTTGGAGCATACCTGTATTTACCATTTAGCCACCTATTCATGAATTTGTTTGAGTTGAGTCTCATAGCAGTTCAAAATCTGATCAAAAAATCATTAAGGAAATAACCTATAAGACATATAGAAAAGAAGCTTGTAATTGTTTTTTCATTCCCTAAGGAGACTTTGTTGTTCCCTTTTTTAAAGTTGAATTTTTGCTTGGACAGTGAAACCCTCATAGCTGAGAGTTGCCACTTGCCAGCATATCCAAAGAGGTTTTCAATACCTTTGCAGATAAAATAGGGCATATCTATATCACCATATATAAAATTCTATAAAATTTATAGAATTTTATATATGGTGATCTAAGAATGCCATATTTGATCTACAAAGGTATTGAAAACCTATTTGCATATTGCATAAAGACAAAAAAATTACAAATGGTTGAAACAATTGATACTAGATGGAGGTTAGAACACAGGCAAACTAAAAGCAGACCATAACCAAGATTAGAAAGTGAGCATATTTTTCATGACTAACTAGACTAACTGACACAACATATGAAATATCACAGTTAACCAGATTCTATTTTAATCATTCTACAGAATTTGATGGTCCTCTAACCCACATTTCCCATGGTCAGTAAACCACACTTTAGTCAATAGTTAGGTTTAATGTTTTGAATTTTTCAGCAAATGAGCTTCCTTCAATGTTGTGGGCCTTGTGATTGAGGCTACATTTGTTACCTACGCAAGATAGCAACCAATTTCAAATGTATTTACACAGACTTAATCAAAGAACTTCACTATAAGAGTTTCTCATTGGGATACATTTTGCAATCACTTGCATGATTTGGTGTCTTCAAAACTTGTTCTTGTGTGCATGTGTGTATTATGTTTTTAAAAAATTTCCAGTTCTCTGTTAGTAGTATTTGCTTCTCACATATGTAACAAAATGGTACCACAAAGTATTCCACCTATATCGATAATTATGTTGGTATATGAACATCTTTATGCAGCTATATTCCTATTGGGTTTGAATGAAAATTGCATGCGATAGCCACCACAAAGTGGATTGCCTTTTGATATCCAAATGAAAAGTAATTGATATTAGTGATTGTGCATGTGTTGAATTTATGGAAATATATAGTTGTTCCAATTTTTAAATGGGATCCAACCAAGGGTCTATAAAATATTTTGTTTTCTGAATCTCAAAAGTTCCCATTTTTTTGGATTTCATGTTAATGTTAGGATTAAGTTTTTGCATGCTGACAACCTATGTCTTTAGGACATAACCTTTTTTCTCCTTAACCATATTAAATTGGTATTTTTTGTGTCAGTTTGTATAATTTTAACAAATATGGTTTACTACGTGTAGATTTTAGATATTTTTCTGTAAATTTTTGCATTAATTATTCATACTCATGATTCTATATTAGAAAAAAAATGCAATTTTGATATCAAGTACAAAGTGAGGTGGGTTGTATAAAAGCCATGGCTTTTGACATTACAACTTCTTGTAATGGCTTTGTGTTGGGTCTTATAAAAACTACATGTTTCCTAAAAGGTGAGTTGTTGTGTCTATTCTGATTGTTGATAAATCCAATTTTTTTGTATAATTCATTTACTTATGGTTAGTATTCTTGGAACAATGACAGGTGGTAAATTTAAACATGTTTTGGTTATTGGAGCAGATTCTCTTTCTAGATATGTTGATTGGACAGACCGGAGCTCCTGTGTTCTTTTCAGGGATGGAGTTGGTGTTGTGCTGTTACAGGTAGACGTCCTTTTTAGCCTTGCAAATTAAATTACCTTTACAAAAGTCTCACTGCTTTGACTACAATAGCTCCCATATTTATTAATCCCTTTCTGTTGTTAAACATGATTTTATACCTTTCTATTTATATGTAAACTAAAAACTTCTTAAGTATTTGACATATCCTTTCAAGTGTTGGTATTTTTACCTTGTTGTCGCTATAATCTTACACACTGGAATACATAATTAGATGCTATATTGATTAGCTCATTGTGGTTGTCACAATAACTGTTAGGGTTGAAACATCAACCATTTTGAAATAATGGCTACTTGCATAGCCTACACAACTTGCATGATGACAAACTTATAGTTTTCAAAGCTCTTTTCTAAATCTATTTTCTTGAGCAAATTTGTCCTTTTACTTTAGGTACTATGGATTGCTACTATATGCTATGATATAATTTCCTAGATAAATAGACAGAAGTGTTGTACAACATTGTCTTTTTTAAATATAAAGAAACAATATTTCGAAATACAAAGTTTATTAATGAAGAACATCTTTTAGACTTCTTTGCTAAGTTATGATTATATTTCGATGGGGGATATTGTGTACGCTGATATTGTGTTGTTTCTTTGGTTTCTGTCAGGAAACAATGGTTAATAAGGAATGTGTTCTTGAGCAGCAAGCACACATCTTATTCTACTATTGATATGAAACTCCATGGTTTTCAGGCATGGCAACAAAAATGCAGATGTTAGTGGGATATCCAAAGTCCGTGTTGGATGATTTAATACTAGTGATGATTTTGATTCCTTTTTAGATAAAAAATGTCGCAAGTCAAATTCAAATAAACAGAAGCAACTCAAGAATGAAGGTGAAGCTATTGCTTTTTGTCCAAGTCAATTTCTTTTATTTGTTGGTTGTTGTCATGTTTTGAGTGCGGACTTGTGAAATTTCAAATTGCATGTTGGTTTATGTAAAGGGGAAATATATATATATATATATATATATATATATATATATATATATATATATATATATATATATATATATATATATATATATATATATATATATATATATATATATATATATATATATCTATATATATATATATATATATATATATATATATATATATATATATATATATATATATATATATATATATATATCATATGTTGTTCATGGTTTCTAGAGATCCATGTTAAATTTGCACAGAACTTTAGATATCATTCAGATATCTAAACACCAAACAATAATAACATTGAGATTTTTCTTTCACTCAACTTATAACATATTGCATCTGTCTTCATCAATGTTCTTCTTCCATATGCTATTCACTTATGACATTTCTTTTGCAATATTTGGTGCATTTGCTAGTTATAGGTCATTTATAGATTATAAATGTCTTCAGAGTTTCACTTCTAATTGAGTATTCAACTGAACATATTGATTCTTTTATACATAATTATTTTTCCCTCCACCCACTTTTCATAACTTCCATAACCATTAGGCAGGGACTTGCAACTTCGATGTTGCTTTGCTTGTTTAGTAAAATATTGCCGAGACTTCAATTTATTGAAAGTTGTAGAATTTACAATTTATGAAGTTTCAAGGTCTAATTTTTAAAAGTCTAATTCTTTAAAGGGTGCTAGCTCAATGGAAGAGAACTTGCTTCATAAGCAGGAGGTTGGTGGTTTGATTCCATCATGCCCTAACATCCATATGGAATGGCAACGATCAATTTTTGGTGACGGAGGCTCTTTTGACCATCACCAATGGGCTTTGGTGACATTTTTCGACCCTCACCAAAATATGAAATGGTGACAATCGACAAATGCCACCATATATACGCATCAATAGTGACAGCCCTCAAAGGTCCATAACCATAAATCGTTGTTGTTGATATGAAATGGTGATGGTCGATGTCCGTCATTATAGTCATTATTCATGACAGACTTTGAATGTCACCACAACACCTATACTTTTGGCAATGCGGCTTTTGGTGACGGTCAACAAACGTCACCATATATATGCACTAATAGTGACGACCATGGAAGATCCATCACAATAAATCGTTGTCGTTCATATGAAATGGTGACAGTCACTATCCGTCATCATAATCAATATTCGTGACAGACCTTGAATGTCACCATAACACTTATATTTTTGGTGACGCCACATTTGGTGATGTTCAGTTTTTGGTGACAAAGGCTATGGTCCGTCACCATTGCTCATATGAAATGGTGACGGTCACTATCCGTCATTATAAATCATTATTGGTGACGGACTTTGAATGTCATTACAACACCTATACTTTTTGCGAAGCCACTTTTGGTGACGTTCAATTTTTGATGACGGAGGCTATGGCCCATGACCATTTCTCATATGAAATGGTGACGGCCGCTATTCGTCATTATAAATCATTATTGGTGACGGACTTTGAATGTCACTACAAAACATATACTTTTGGTGACGCCACCTTGGGTGACGTTTAGTTTTTGGTGACGAAGGCTCTTTTGACCATCACCAATGAGCTTATGGTGACATTTTTCGCCCCTCAACAATGTCCTTTTTTGTTGTAGTGTGACAAGGGTTAACCGAATATAGAAAAATGATTAGAGTAGGCGACACTAGTTAAGAGTACAAGCATCGTGATTTCACCATGACTCTCTTTGAAATAAACATATTTTCCATTAGGGAACGATTGACTAGAAGAAACTCAAGATTCACATAAAAAGAGGGAATAGACAAATAACCAAGTGTTGATAGATGTACAATTTCCTCTTGGATTTCTCCCTGCTTGTCTCAAGAAGCCAAACATGGTTTCATGCCGAAACTAACCTACTAGTGCGAAAGAAAATGACAAAGGAAAGAAGCAAGGGAAATCAAAATAAAGTAAGCAAATCATGAAAAAAACAAGAAAGAAAACACTACTCCTACTCCTATGCTAAGCAAATCATAAGACAACTCACGTGAAGCGATACTTCCAATGCAGCCATCAATGCATTGGTTGGCCCATGTAGATGACATCATGATTGAAAAGAAACATATGAAATCAAACCAAGCAAGAAAGATACAACAATGTACAGAAAAACATTTGAAGCTTGAATGCATCCACAGGAAAGTAAAAATGGAAAGCACACGAAAGACACTCTGTGGACATATCATAGTGTCCTGTCACATTGCACGTGGAAGACAAGCATGTACACACCTTCAAACTTAAAAAACAAGAAAACATAAAGAAAGAAGAAAAAGTCCATTTTGCAACAGTGCTTGTTACGTGTGACTCCTCCAATGCATGATCAATAGGATCACGTGATTCTGACGGAGGATGCGAAAACTGTGAAATAGATTGATTTTCAGTGTAAATAATAGAGTGATGAGGAACCTGGGGAGATTCAACATATTTCTGATTGAAAGTGGAACTAACATCAAGGCTACGAGAACCTGACATAACCATCAGTTCGTGCTGAAGTGCCTCGATAGCTTGAGGAGTTTCCAATTCATTAGAATATGGATCATCAAAGGCCGGTGGATTAGAAATATCAACAATAGACAAATCAGAATCAAGATCAAATGAATGAATGAAAATATCATGACAACCATGATTAGAAAACTCAAGATGATGCACAATGGCATCCTCATGATTTGATGAATCATAAAGAGGGGATGATGGATAATGAGAAGTTTCACCCTCTATGTTTCTAGAAATGTAATATGAGAGATTGGGAGGATCTGAGACGATAGATTTGTCCTCTCTGCTATCGAATGAAGAAATGCAATCTCACGTGTTTTGCAAATAATCAAAAATAGAAAAATATGCAAATTAATTTTCATAAGATGGAACAGTAATAGCAGAATCGTGGAAGATGTCAGGATAAAATGGACGAGGTGCAGAAAGAAGGAGTTCATCCTCCACCACAGATTCTAGTTCAAATTCCCACACATACTCATAAAAAATGATAGCGCAATTTGGATGTTCAACACCAACTCCATCCAAAAATTGATCCTCATGAACATCACAAGTAAGATTCGAGACATATGAGAACAACACACCAAAATCCAGAGGATCATAGGAATCAGAGGACGAAGGCCGACGAGATGATACCACATGACAACCATTGGGCTTGCCAGCCAAATATGCACATAAATCCTGAGTAGGTGGGGTAGGAGGAGATGGTGACAGATCAATAGGTGAATTCTCAACTTCTCCCACTTCGATCTGCAGAGTTAGATATGATTGATGAGAAGGGGATGTAGGGTCACTCTAGGCAACAGCCTTTTTATCTGTTGTGGCCAGCAACAACCCCCCTTCTTATTTAGTATTAGTGATAATACTAAATAAGTGGGGACCCTTATTCAAAAATTTAAAAAAATCAATTAATTCCTGTATTTCCTTTTTCAATAAAACTTACTATCATAAACTTAGGAGAATACCCTCAATAACCCAAAAATACTTAAGTTTTATGATAAGTTAGAAGGAAATCACTCCTTAAAGCATGTCGCATCGCAAAAAGGGTAAAGGATACCTTCTCACAAGCAGAATTCTAAAAATGCGAAATCGCGATGCGAAATCACGCATGAAAAACCCTCATCACATCACATGCCTTAAACCTCACCTACATTGAAGTGCCTTAAAATGCTGATATGCGATGGCGCATCTCGCGAATCGCATTTCGCATAAAACACATTAACGGATGCTTGCCACACATAAAGGAACTGTGATTTGCGATATTGCGATTTGTGATATTGCGATCTTGCGATACTACGATCTGCAATATTGCGAAGCAAATCACAAAATCGCCTTATCGCAGATCTGCATGGCCCGTCGTTCAAGAAAGCTTTTTCCATAAATCGAGGCCTGGTTATGCGCATTTATGTTAATTAATGAGTTAGTTGGCAATCATTAATGAAATATGGTTTTGATCTTATCAAGGAGCAAGTTCATGTAAGGTGATATATTTTATATATTTTCCGCATTTAAAGCTTTCCCGTCACCTTTTCTTATCATCATTCTCACCTCATTTGTAAACTGCAGGAGCGAAGAACTGAGAAGTATACAGAGCAGAACTCAAGATATTATGGGAAAGAAGGGTAAAGCTCCCAGTTCTGAAGATAAAGAGATGGCTCCCTTGTACACAGACACCACCTGCAACAAAGACATCGGTATCACTACTTGGGAAGGCATGTATAGTTTACTTGAGGAAGAAGATCCCAAGGTAATGGAGGTAACGGCTACTGCAGGCTCACACGGGTCTTCTGAGGCATCTATTACAGATCTAGCTTGTTCATTCTTGCACAGGATAATGACAAGACCCAAAATTCTCCTGTATACAAACATGGTTAAATGAGTACTAAATAATGTTGATATCACGTATAGAGAATTTAAAGCTCAGAACCAAGAACGTATAAAATCGTTCTTTCCACAAAATTTAAGCTTTATATCCTCTAACAAAAAGCGCACAAGAGGCGAAAATCGCACCAGGGAAGCCCGGATCAAGAAATGGAGGCAATTTTCGATGCGCCTAGCACTAATCGTGCATTGCCAGGAAAAACCCCTCGAGATGGAAAGCCTCAAATTGCTCAGTCATCTGTAAGCATGGAAATTTGTAGGGAAAAAGCGCTAAAGACGGAAGGTAAAATTGGAACTCAAAACTAGTAATATTTATCAGGTATATCACCAAGCGATATGTAGATATCTACCAAAGGTGCAACATCTACAAACAAGTTGGAGACAGAAGGCTCAAGAAAAGGCAGAGTCAATCCAAAAGTTAACCAAGTTGAATTGGGATTCTTACTGGGCGTACTTGGTAAAACCACACAGCCAGTGCATGACTCTCAAATGTGTCATCAATTCTACCGAGAAGATGGTGCCAGCTCTTACTGATTCCGTTTTCGCAGGACAGCTAAAATCGGAAGTCGGCCAGCCAACTCTCCTCAAGCAAATGTTGAACGCTTGTGACTTCAAGGAGCAGATACATAAATAGTTAGTTAGTAGTTTTAGTTTTAATTTTTCTTTATTTTTTCCTGAAATGAGGACGGTCATTTAAACAGCATCCTACATTTGTGTAATAAATTTTTTTTAGAATTAATTAGGAGTATTTAAACCCTTCTCATGCATTTAGAGAAGGGTCCAGAAATTTGTCAAAAACTTGTCCTCAGAACATTCACTTTTGCACCCTCCGAGGAGCTTTTGATGAATGAATGGAATAGGATTTTTTGATATTTGCATTCAATATCTACTACTGATGTTGCACTTTTTTACTCTTAGTGGATGTTGGATTAAGAGGAAGTAGATCATTATTGTTGGAGCTCATGAGTAGAACTAGTTATAAATGGTACTTTCATCTCTTAACTATTTTTGCTTATGTGTTATGGTGATAATCATGTTCAGTTATTTATATATGAATGCTTAAATGCTTGAGTTATCATTTGGCACTTTTGTACGGTGATAGCTATTTATTTATGCTTAGTATATGAGTAGCTTACTATGCGATATGTTTTTCACAACTGTTTCATCTAACTTTTTATATGAAATAGTTTATCTTTATTGAATTCTTTTCTCATAGCAGTTGAATGATCTTTATTACCAACTGTCAGTTGAAATCATTTTAGATCGCATAAAGGAAATATTACATCCCGGGTTAGTTTAGAATTATATATTTCTATTTATTAGGTAACAATTGCATGTTGATAGATTAGATTTAGAATAAAGAAAGCGTTTTACTTAGGAATCATTAGTTAAGAAATATCAATTCTCAACACACACACACATATTGGGAAACTGGTCCCCCTATCCCCAGTCGGACCCACTATACCAAACAGAAAAGGAGCTGCTAACCAAGGTCCGGACCAGGTGGGTATCCCCCTTGTTGTAGACCCGATTTTTGGGGCTTCAACACTGTCTCAAATTTAGAAGCTCTAACACTGAGGTATGTTGGGAGAGGCTTGAAAGAGTATAACTCATGTGGATTCTCAAAAATGTGAACAAGATACTGAAATAATTCCTCTAAAAATTTCCATCCAACTTCATGTTCAGGAAATTCATAACAGTAATGAAGAAAATGATCGTGAAAGTGCTCAAGAGATTCATCAGGTGATTTTCACAATTTTAAATTTTTTTTATTAAGTGATTTAATATCATAAAGAATGAAAGCATGCTATAATTCTTTGAACATGTATTCAAAAGAGTGTATAGAGGATGCGATCAATGTGTGACACCATTTCTTTGCATGCCCTTTGAAAGTGAAAGCGAACAACCCCCAAATAATGTCATCCGAGGGGACATCATGCATGTCATAGAATCCAGCAAAGGAAACTGTGTGTTGGGTATGGAGCATGATTATCTTCTTTAATCAGAGGTATTGCTGCATTAGACCCCAGTTCGTAATGGGGCAGCAACGCCACCCGTTTGTTCACCGCCAGGGGGCGACGACAATTTTTATGAGCCCCCCCAAAGCTAAAAATAGATGTAAAATTTCCTTGTAAAATATTGTAATTTCATAGTCAATCTGGGTTGTTCATTAGGTGGATGATTTGATGGTAAAATTTATGTTTAATTTAGGGTTTTTTTCCCTAAAAGGTAACCCCTCACTATATATGAGGGAATTGTATTGCGGCTGAACATATGTGTATTCTAAGAAAGAAAGAGAGAGGAGATTGTGGGAGAGCGAAGAGGAAATTACAACAGATCGTTGTAGGCTGTATCTCTTCATTTTGCTGGATAATATAAAAGGAAGGGCTGACTATTTCTCCAAGGATGTAGCCCAGATTGGGTGAACCACATATATCTGTGTCTCTCTCTTGTTTTATGCATTTTCTATGTTTGTGTTTCTGCCATAATTTATGTGTACCATTTCTCTGTAATATGTAATTTTCTAACAACTGGTATTAGAGTTAAAGGTCTATTTGGTTGATAAAATCATAGGAGAGAAGGGTTTCTGGTTCGAGTGGGAGCAATGGTAGAAGATGGTAGGTTTAGGGTCGAAAAATTTAATGGCAAAAACTACCAACTGTGGAAGATGCAGATGGAAGATTATATGTATCAGAAAGATCTGTACCTACCATTGAGCAGAAAGACAAAAAATCCGATGAGTATGACATACACAGAACATGATATTCTTGACAGAAAGGCACTTGGAACAATACGACTATGCCTAGCAGCATCAGTAGCCTTTAATATTTCAAAGGAAATGACAACAAAGGGTTTAATGTCGGCATTGGCCAAATTATATGAAAAACCCTCGACCTCAAATAAGGTATTTATTATGAAGCATTTATTTAATATGAATATGTCAGAAGGTGGATCTGTTGCTCATCATTTAAATTAATTTAATACAGTTATGAGTTAGTTAAGTTTTGTAGGGGTAACTTTTGATGATGAAGTTAGGGCTCTACTATTTCTATTCTCATTGCCAGAAAGTCAGAATGGTTTAGTTATGGCCATTAGTAACTCTGTCTCTGGATCTAGTACTTTAAAGTTTGATGAAGTTGTCGGTGCAATCCTTAGTTAGGAAATGTGATGGAAAAGCTCCGGTGCGACATCAAGTAATGCTTTGACTACATAGATTAGGGGAATAAAAATGGAAAGAGGAAAGAGCCCATAATATCATAATAAGTCAAGGAAAGGCAGATCCAAGTCCAAATCAGGGATAGTGTGCTGGAAATGCGAGAATAAAGGACACCTGAAGAAATAACGTAAGTCTCGAAAGGGAAAAGAAGGAGACAGGCAATAAGAAAACTATCATGAAGCGAATGTGACATGTGACGTGTTGCAAGATGCTTTGATTCTTTCTTTAGAAAATATAATTGATGCATGGGTCGTAGATTCAGGGGCCTCATTCCATGCCACACCTGATAGGATACAAATTCATGATTACGTTCAAGGATATTTTGGACAACTTTGTTTTGGGTGATGATAAACCCTGTAAAACCATTGGAAAGGGTAAAGTTTTCATAAAACAATAGAATGGAAACCAATGGATATTGGAGGAGGTAAGGCATGTTCCAGATCTGAAGAAAAATATATTTTCAACAGGGCAATTGGGAGGTGAAGGCTGTGTAACTGATTTTACAGACAAAACCTGGAAGGTCACTAAAGGAGCCTTGGTAATAGCAAAATGAGAAAATGTTCGTACATTGTATTTATGCAATGGTATTTCTAATCTTGTTAGTGCTCTAACCTCTACAAGAATAGATACAACATTATGGAATCATAAGCTCAGGAACATGAGTGAGAAGGGGATGTAAATTCTGCACTTAATAAATTTGTTGCCAGGTTTGAAGCATGTTGATTTGGAATTCTTTGAGAATTGTGTTTATGGAAAACAAAAGAGAGTCAGATTCCTCATAGTTAGGAAATAAAAGAAGAGTGAAAAATTAGAGCTTGTGCATACAGATGCATGGGGACCTGCTCAGGTATCATCTCTCAGTGGCTCTTGCTATTATGTTACTTTTATTGATGATGTAACCATGAAAACCTAGATTTATTGTATTCGAAATAAATATGATGTATTTGATACTTTCAAGAAATGGAAATAATTGGTTGAGAATGAGACAAGAAAAGGGTTAAAGTGTCTTAAATTTGCTAATGGAGGTGAATATTCAACAAAGAGTTTGATAAGTACTGTTTAGAGCATGGAATTCGCAAAGAGAAGACAGTTCCAGGAACACCACAAGAAAATGGTGTGTCAGAAAGGATGAACATGACAATCACAGGTATGCAAGGTGCATGATATTGCATGCAGGATTGCCTTTAAAATTTTGGGTAGATGTTGTAGATAATGTTTTTTATCTAATAAACAGAGGGCCTTCAAGTTCCTTGGATAGAGGTATTCCAGAGGAGGCATGGACAAGTAAAAAGGTAAACTACTCATTTTTAAAGACTTTTGGTTGTGAAGCCTTTGCTCGCATTAATAAATAAAATAGAACAAATCTTGCGGCAAAATCAAAGAAATGTACCTTTATTGGATATGGTGTTAATGATTTTGGATATTGCTTATATGATTATGGAAATAAAAAATAATTAGGAGCAGAGAGGTCATATTCAATGAAAAGGTTTTGTATAAGGATTAGATGGAGAAAAAGAAACAAGAAAAAGAAAACAGAGAATACATAGTGCTTGATGAGATCATAGAAAAAGTAAAGGTGCCTGAAAATCATAATGATCATTAGCCATAACAACAACATCAACCACAAAAGCAACATGCACCTCAAACACCTAAAAGTGGTGTTAGAATACCTACTAGGATAAGTAGACCCCCTGAACGATACTCTCCTTCATTATATTAAGTATTATTGAATGGTTATAGTGAACCAGAATGTTATGAAGAAGTAGTGCAGGTAGAAACCAAGAAGAAGTGGGAGCTAGCCATGAAAGAAGAGATGGACTCCTTGGTATATAACTGGACTCGAGACTTAGTCAGGTTTCTTGCAGGTAAAACAACATTGCAGAATTGGGTTTACAGGTTGAAGGAAGAAGATGGAGGTAGAAAAGGGTATAAAGCTAGACTTGTTGTGAAGGGGTTTGCACAGAAGAAAGGTATAGAATTTGATGAAATATTTTCTCCTCTTGTTAAAATGACTTTAATTATAACTATTTTAAGTCTAGTAGTAGCAGAAGATTTGCATCTTGAGCATTTAGATGTAAAGATGACCTTTCTCCATGGGGATTTGGAGGAAGAGATCTATATGCATCAACCACAAGGATATGAGGTCAAAGGGAGGGAGAAACTAGTGTGCAGGTTGAAGAAGAGCTTGTATGGCTTAAAATAGGCTCCAAGGTAGTGGTATCTAAAATTTGATAGGATTATGTCTGAACAAGGTTATACTAGATGTCACTCTGATCATTGTCTTTATCTCAAAAGGAAAAACGATGGCAGATATATTATATTATTATTGTATGTAGATGAAATGCTTTTTACATTTTGTGGTTGTGGAAACTACTTCGGGTGAGACTTCAGTCTGCACTCCGCACGCTGATACCGAAAGGGCCAACAGTTTAGGGATTTGTTTGGATAACTAATGCTGAACCTGGGTCAGGCCCCCTCAAGCCAACAACAACCCCAGCATGTTTCTCTAACTTTGTTGATTTCGATGTGTTGGTGAGTGTTATAGATGATTTGTCCATATATAAGTTCAATGGAAATAACGAAACACCCTTGTTTAGGAAAAAAAATGTTAGAAAATTAAGTACCCTTTCCGCACCCTTGAGATGGTTGGGATGTTGGTTTATTTTGGCTATTCCTGCCTTCGCGCAAGTTGCTTAGCCCTTTGTTCCACCCTTCAGTACCTTTGCGAAAGGGTACAATTGGCTTTCACACAGCCCTAACCTACGGCTCAGAGACTTTCGCGCTGCTAGGGCAACAAACTATGATATTTCCGAAACTAGGCTAAGTGTCTTACTTATCTTATTAATCGATCTTAGTTAGTTTCGCTTAATAAAATGTTCTTACTTGCGTTCACTTAACCAACACATTTACATACATTCATAATTCATATAAGCGTTATAAGTGAAATTCACACCCAACATAACAAGATGCATAAACAGGAAATAAAGATGCAAAAATTGTAGAATACTTCTCTTTATTGATAATTCCGAACGATTAAAAACTCGACCCACCCTGCGCACTCAACTACAAACTTCTACCCTAGGCCTCTACGCACTCAGCGCAGAGCCTCTACCTATGCTACGACCCAAGACTTAGACTTCTTCTTCGAGCTATGAATTTCTTACATGTTCCTTTTCTTTTCATTTTTTTGCTTTAAACTACTCTTCTACAACTGACATTACATTTCCAAAATAAGGGTAGACAACCCTATGACTCTTTAACATCTATGCACTCTGCAACCACAAAATGCAGAGTCTTTACACTTGGATAAAAAATTTGACCAAAATATGGGATTTAAGCCCCAAAACTACCCTTGGGGGATCCCACGCCCAACAGGCCCCCAACACAAACATCGTGACTCACCCTCGAGTCACTCTGTAGGTGCGAAGATCTTAGCACGAAGACCTCCCAACTCTGTTTGGATGATCGCAACCTCGACAATGCACTGAGTAGTCACCTGCTGGACTTCTTCACCTCTCTGCTTAGTAACTGCCACTGAACTGCCACCCTGAATCTTCTGTTGAGTTGCCTGCAGTGTCGCGAGCCTTCCTTCAATGGAAGTTGTGTTCATGTATGCCTCATCTATCCATGGATGTAGGCATGCTTTTAGAACCGCTTCTTAATGCCGAGTGGTATCCACATGTTCCTTAAGCACCTTTGCCTCCTCCATCCATGCGAGCCTCTATGTAAGGGCGACCGTCTGCACAGTCCCTTTGACCTCATCATACCTTTATTGTAGCACACACACCTCTATCTCCAGGCACTCTACATTCAAGTCCTCCTACAGGGTGGTCAGGACCTCGAATGACTGTTAAAAAAGTTGCATGCAGTCTGCTACTGCACTGTCAACCACCGTTATTGCTATTGTAATAGAGGTGGCACGTTGTTCCCTGACTTCCACTGGGGTTGAAGGCTGAGCCCTCAACTGCAATTTTGCAATCTGTAGGTTCAGCTCTAGCTAAATCCTAGCCATCTTTGCTCGAGCATCGCACACTCTTGTGACTAACTTGCGGACGCATGCCTGAACTGGTTCTTCTACCTAAATGTCCAACTTCAGGACCATTCGAAAGGCTTCCTCCACAACCTGCATGATCTACTTATTCTGTTCCACTACCTCGATGTGCTGCATGCCCAACTACTCAATGTTGATGCGTTGCTTACTCATCACCTACAGAGCATGACTCTCTCGGGCCCTAAGTTCTGCAGTGACTCCATCCTACAAGAAGTGGAGTGTCTCTCGAGGGAGCATAGCCATATTCAATCCCACCCCTTTCAGGCTGCTAACTGTGGGCCATTCAGCCTCATTTTCTATAGTAAGTGCCCCATTTGGTAGCACTATCATGTTGGTCACCTTGGTGCGCAACATCTTCGCGGCAGCTGAAGTGCTGATCGTGAGGCTGGTGGACACTGTGCCAGCCTGTGGAGTGTGAGCCTGCAACTCCTGTAGCTCTATCTAGAGAGCCCCTAATACCAATTGTTGTTGTTCTTCGAACTATTGGAGGGCCTTCACAGTGACATCCCTCACCGTTTCTCCAATATCATGCAAATCCCCCTCAGTGAGGGTGATTGGGTCAAAGGATGTCTTTAAAGCCTTGGTTTTCTTCTACGGCATTGTCTTTTCTTGTGGGTGCTGATGCTTGAGTTGGGTAGACGTCATCTACGGGTCTGCGCCACCTTGTTTTATCAGGTCATCTGTTTCTTCTTCAGTCCCAGGCGAAGGTGATTTCTGTCCTTCACGCTCTTCTCCTCCTGTCTACTATTGTTTGGCCAATTTTGCGGTGTCGCGCACTACCTGGATCTGAGCCTCTGCTTCCTCTTTTTTGCGCTTCTTAGCCAGCTGCGCCATTCTAAACCTTGTTTCTTCCTTATTACATTATGTGGCGAACTTGTTCGTTTCCACCGCGGAGACCGTTGCAGCGCCCCACTCCGCGACCAAGACTCGAGGACTATGAAGATAACATCATCAGTTGCCAGATATGGTAAGTTATGTCATGTATTCATAGGGTCCTTCCGCGCCCTGATAAGACATGGTGGAAATCCGCTTTGAACTTTGCAAAGCTCTGCAAACTAGCATATACTTTTGGCGACAATAGCGGCTTGCGATTGATCCCCATCCGAATACTCATTTCCATCAAGATCCAAAAGATGTTTCTTTATTTTATGTGCTATGCATCCTTGGTCACCCACAGCGAAGCATACATTGTTGCCTCTGGAAGGTCCGGCGCAACAAAGGGAATTGGCTGTCTTTGGGCAACTCCCATGCCACCAGCACAATCAAGGAGCAAGAGCCATGCGTAGTGGAACGTCTTGCTCTGCTCCTATACCTCACGACAGTTTGTAAGGTACTTTTCACATAGATAATTCGCCCAGTTGAACTAGACCCCCTCAGCGCATTGGGCTACTAATGCAATCACAGGCACAGGAACCTCATCCGCAGGGCACTTTCGCATCACCTTCCCAGCTAATATTTGTGTTTCTACCTTGACTGTAGGGTTGTTAATGCTGGAGATGGCATATCCCTGCTTCTTCTTCTCTAACTTGAATTTCTGCTTCATAGCTTCCGCGAGGGACAACTTGCCACCTTTTCCTTCTGATATATTGGCTGGATTATCCCCTGAGTAAGGCAGTCATTTGATTTGATGAATCAAGTGGTCTGTGATGGGAATGGGCTCCTCCATCCACAAACACCCATCATGCACTAAGAAGGGTAGTTGCCTGATGACAAAGACGGTCATTGGGGCGCAGTGGTAATACGATACCCAAAGTAGGTTGAGCATCCTGACTTTCTCTACACCCTTGAGCCATCTTTGCGGCCCTAATTCAATCGTTCCAATAGTCGTGTCAGTCTGTCGATGCATTAGTTGCTTAGTCGCTAAATGCGGGAATTGATTGTGATCTGCAAGGTCCCAATCTTCAAATTTTAGTACAGGAACCCGCCCTAGGTGCGACCCCTTAAAAACAATGTCATCTGGGAGCAACAAAGTTTGCAAGGAGCTCTTGCTCTGATCTATGTCCTTTGGCACCTTGTCTTTTCGCTTGTGCAAAGGAACATATTCTGGTAGTCTGGTAATAGGGTCCGCACCTTGGGTTTCAACTTCCATTTCCACATCTTCCTCATCCACCAGGATTTCTTCAAATTCTTCCTCGTCTACCTCCAAATTAATGGCCTTCCCCTTCTCCTACAAGGTGAGTTTGGTCCTCTCTGGGTTTCTTGGTGAGATGTGCACCGACAGCATAGGCTGCTTGTGCTTATCCTTCTTTGGTCTCGGTGTCCTGGGTGATTTAGGGACTTCGAGTAGCACTCTGACACTCTCTAGGGCAGCTTCTACTACCTCAATTGCTTGTGCTGCTTCCTCAGCTGTCACCGCTCCTGTGTCCATGGCTTCTGTAGGTGCTGGCATAGCGTTATTCCACAATTCTTGCAGTGTCCCTAGTAGTTGCTCAAACAATGAATTCACTTCTAGAGTCTCGAATAGGTCTCGGTTCATGTATACCTGAGCGTGCAACAACTCAGTTCTCAAAATGCCAAGTGTTTTCCACTGGACAACCACTTGTAATTTATAGGGAATTTTGAATTCAAATCCAATCGTTCCCCACACATTCGGCCCATTAATGATAGATTGGCGGCAGATTTGCAAGAATCTAACCCATATATTTCGCCATAAATGCTTGTCGCCAGCTCCATTCGGCCACAATCTGACCATCAAATCATGAACAGTGACTTTAACGGTCACTTTCTGGTGGACCTACGTGTTATTTCCACGAATAGCGCAGCTGCATTTGTACTGCCGCGGATCCTGTGACACTTCCCTGCTTTGCACAGTCCTGAAATCACGCAGCTCCCCTACTTGGGCAATGTATTTTATAGTCCCGCGCCTCCTTTCAGATGCCTGGAGCACTAAGACTGTGCTTCTGTTGCCTAGTCAGATGGTCGGGCCACCTGTGTATGGCTTCAATCGACTGCCATTCACCTTTCCTGGTAAGCGATCTCCATTCAACTTAACCAACTGGACCACGCCACCGTCAGTAAACTCCTTAATGACATAGGGCCCTAACCAGTGCATTCTGAATTTCCCTGGAAATTTGTCAAAATTACTATCATACAACAAAACCAAATCGTTTACCTTAAATGTGCGCAACTTGATGTGTCGATCATGCCATGCCTTTTCACGCTGCTTTTGGACCTGCTGGAGAAATCCAGCCAAAAATATTTCCTCTTCGAGCTCATCCAGCTGCGCGAGCCTCTCTTCCAGGGCTCCGCGATCCTTCATAGCTATGAGCACCACTATGCACAAACTAGACACAATGTATTCCATAGGCATTACAACTTCCACACCATAGAAAAGCCTAAAAGGGGTTTAAACCGTCAGCTTTTTTCATGTTGTTCGATAAGCCCACAATACTGCAGGTATGCGTAGGTCCCAATCACTTCGCTGAGCGTTGCAAACCTTGGTCAATGCTTTCTTCATCACTTTATTGAATGCTTCCACCGTCTCATTAGCCTGTGGGTGATAACGAGTACTCTTCTGGTAATATAACTGAAATTCCTTTGTTAGTGCGTTGATCGTCTCATTCAGGAAGTGCGTACTCCGATCACTCATCAAGATCCTTGGGCATCCAAATCGCGTCAGTACATGCTCAAATAGGAACTTCGTGGTCGTCATGCCCATGGAATCCTTCACTGGTTGCGCTTCTGCCCAATGAGTTAAATACTCCGTCGCAGTGATAATGTACCTCGCCCCTATCTTCCCTTGTGGCTAAATGGGTCCTACAAAATCTATTGCCCACTTTTCGAAAGGTTGCAACATCATTTGTGGATTCAAAGGAATTTCATCCCTCTGCGATGGCCTACCTGTTCTTTGACATACATCACACACCTTGCAATATGCTTTTGAATCTTGATGAAGGGTTGGCCACCACAACCCTGCGCATAGAATCTTCTGCGTGGTTGCTCTCCCTGCATAGTGTCCTCCCGCAGCGCCTCCATTGTGGATGCTTCTTTGTTCAAACTTAGGTACATACCTCGTAATATCTCATCAGTCCCCATCTTGTATAGATGCCCAACAATGACAAAGAAATCTGCCGTGTGCACCACTAATTCCTTCTTTTGTTGGATAGAGTATCCTTCTCGTGCAGTTCCTGTTGTTAGGAAGTGTATGATGTCCTCAAAATGTCCATCTGCGACACGCACAGCAAAGAGCTACGCGTCAGGTAATCCTTTCTCTAAATTAGTGGGTTCATCCCCTATCTCAATGCATGACAGGTGGTCAGGTCCCACGTTCAATCATCTAGGCTTCAAAACAACTTCAAAATTGTACTCTTGGAACAATAAGATCCATATGCAGATTCGCCCCCCCAACACAAGCTTATTGACCAGGTACTTCAACGTGGAGTGATCTGTATACATCTTAAAGTGGCCTCCTAGCAAGTAGTGTCGGTACTTCTGGAGCGCATACACCATAGCTAGCCCCTTCCGTTCAGTTATAGAGTAGTTATTTTCTGCTTTGGATAATCTGTGGGTTGCAAACGTGATAGGATGGTCCAAGCCTTCACCTCCATATTGTGTTAGTATTGCCCCCAATGCTATACATGACGCATCGACATGTACATGAAACTCTTTCTTCTAGTCTGGGAAGATTACAATTGGCGTGGTAAACATCTTTTCTTTCAATATATCCAAGCTTTTCTTACAGTCATCGTTCCAGCAGAACATGACATCCTTCTTCAACAATTTTTCCATTAGCACAGTGATATGGGCATAGCTTTTGATAAACTTCCTATAATATCCCATATGTCCCAGAGTAGCGCTTATTTGTTTCACACTCCTTGGCGCTTCCAATTTTAGTATCACCACGATCTTCACAGAGTCTACCATTAGTCCTTGTCTGCAAACAACATGCCCCAATAAGTTCCCAAAAGGAACACAAAACATACACTTCTTGAGGTTGAGTGTGATCTGGTATCTTTGACAGGTATCCAACATCAAGTGCAAGCTCGCTACATTGCACTTAACCAACCCAAATATAGTCCAGTCATCAAAATACACCTCCAGGTACTTATGAATAAATTCCTTAAATGCTACAACAACCACGCGTGAAAAGATTGCAGGTGCATTCTTCAATCCAAAAGACATTACGGTGTATTGAAAAAAACCCCAATCAGTGGTGAAGGTTGTCTTGCTTCTATCCTCCGGCACTATTTTGATTTGGTGGTACCCAGAGATCCCATCAGTGAAGGAATATGCTTCTTGGCCACCTACATTGTCCAACACTTCATCCGTGAATGGAGTCGGGAAAGGATCATGCACACAAGTGTCATTTAGTTTTCTGAGATCCACAAATATCCTTATCTCAGTCTTCTGCTTCTTCTCTTGCACCACCATTGGGCTTACCCAATCAGACTCTTCCACAAGCTCAGTGATGCCTGCTGCTATCATTTTGTCTAGCTCTAAGCGAACCTTCTCCTTGTATTTCGGATTTAGGCGGTAAGGCCTCTGCTTAACTGGCTTTGCGTCAGGTTTTAGCATGATCTTCATCACTCCTAGATCTCTGATTATTCCTTTCAAATCCGTAAACTTGGTAGGGAATAAGTCCTGGTATTCACGGAGAAATTCAGTGACCTTATCCACCATCGCATCATCCCAGTAGTCCCCAATCTTCGTGAATTTGGGTTCTACCTCCGTACCAATGTTCACTTGCTTTGTTTTCACTAGTGCGATTATATCAGGGTTCTCAATCTGTGGTCCTTGCACCTCGCAGTGGCCTTCTGTTTCCAAAATGTTAATCTTCTATGGATCCTCATCCTCCTCTTCAGCAGTTACATTATAACATTCCAGCGTGCAACTCAGCTGAGTAGCCCATTCAGGCTTAATCAAGTCTAAATGATCCTGCAGTATCCTAAAGATGGCTGCTTTCACTTCTTGTAGTGCTTCATCAATATTGTCAAAACCATCCTCAAAACTTAATGTCATCATGAATCCTTGAAGCATGATATCCCATTCACCTATCCCATGGTGGAGCTCTATTTCTATATACCAATTCATTGGGATAACATCTAGGGTGTGACAGAACAGGTGCACCCACTCAAGTTGGGGATTTTCTCCATAAGCCTGCGTCCATTTGGACAGATGTGCATGCGGATCAGTCTATCCATCATACTTTTCCATCAATCATATCTTAGGCTTCCCAAATCGTGTTCTCATCATCCTCCTACATTCACGCCAATCATCAAAGCTTCCCTTATGCATACCCCACCATCTTGTAGGTGTAGCGCGCAGTGCCCAGTCCAAGGCCTAGAAGCATTGATTTTTTAGCACCTCCCTTTCAAATGCATCCAAAAAGACATCTACCTCATTCAGTCCATCATAAGTAGGTAGAGTTCTTACCTCTGATGACATATAGTGCAGCGACTAGGTCATCATGTTGCAATTCAGCGTAGTTACTTCATTTAATTGATTCTACCAGCGTTCTATTTCTTTGTCGGAGTCCGAAGTGTAGGAATTCTTGCGATCCCATGTAATTCGTCCATCCAAAGTGGGATTCACCCAGCCTTGGGTCATGTTGTTATCTTATAGATGCAGTCCAGATCATCATCACTTTCATAATTGCGGATTGGTTCTGTATAGCGTGATCCTTCAGTAGGATCTAGGGGTATTATTACACGCAGTGATTTCTTCTCAAAGGTCATCTTTCGCTTTTTTAGATTGATTACCCCGTTCATATCGGTAGGCCACTCAATTTGTAAGAGCGCAGGGTAGGGTTTGCTATCATCCACAATTTCTATTACTTCAAAATCTGCTAGCGCGCTTGCTCCCTCAATATCCACGGTCACCCCCCGTAGCCGCCCCATGGGGATGATTTTTTGCTGATTCACCATCTTTAGCTAAAGTGGGGACCATTGCAGCACAGGTCTCCCCATTCGCTCCAAAGTCTGTTTTGATAGGACATTCGCATCTTATCCCAAATCCAGAATGACTTGATCCATTTCGTATTCTTCGATCTGCGCGGTGAGTCTCATTTCACGCCCCATCCTTGTTTTATGCTTACCGATCTTTTGGACTACATGCGGTTCACCTGGCGCGGTCCCAGCACATCTATTGATGATTTCTTATAACCCTTTCATAGCCTTACTGTTGTGCAGTAACTTCATACAGGTTTCTAGGAAAGTTGTGATCATAGAGGGGTCCATCCCTGACTCAGGCTTGTCCTTGATTTCTGAAGTGGAGGCCTCAGCGAAGCTCTTCTTAGCTTCCATGAAGGCTTCTTGAATGCACTCCAGATAAAACTCAACCTCTTTCGTCGTGGCGTTGTGAACCCATGTACTGTCTTCTTATTTGTTTCCCTTGTCATCCCCTATCGCGATCCCACTCCTAAGCACTATATCGACATTCTGATCTTCCTCACGCGGCTCAGACCTCATCATCTGAAAGTTTTGAGTCGGTGGAGGTGGTAGTTCCCCTTTGTCTTGTATCCTAGCTATCAGCATAGGATAGTCTTCTATTTCATGATCAAACAAGGTGCAATACTTGCACGATGGAAGTGTTGGATTAGTGCAATGACGGGCATAGTGCCCTAGTCCCCCGCAATTGTAGCAAATCAACTGTCCGCGACCTCTACCAGGTCCTCCTCTGCCTCGCCCTCATCCGTGCCCCTGAAATCATGTCCGCGCCATCCCTGCATTCTAGTCAAGGGGCCACATTTCAGCCTGAACCCTATAGGCGGGAGTTCTATTCATCATCAATTCATAGCTCCTACAAGTCCGCTCATCATGTCCTACTGACCTACAAAAGTTGCAGAACAACTATTGCGGTGCTTGTACATACTTCTGTAGCAAGTGACAGTTATCCGTGGCATGTTTTCTGACTACCTGACAGATAACACACCATAATGCAGGCCCCACGCTGGGTCTTGCTTGAGCTTCCGACATTAAAGGCATTGGTCCTCCTCCCGCAATGTAATTTTCAAATACCAGGCAATGGTCTTTATCATGACCCTGACTCTTGCATTTCAAACACCATACCTCCTCGCGTACCTCTGGTTGAACCGTCCTGTCCTGCTTCAGACTTTTCATCTCAAGGCACAGACTCTGCAGCTGCCCGTGGATTTGCTGAACTCTTAGATTAGGATCTTGCATCGGAGTCTCATGTAGTCTCATGGCAATCTCCAAGGCCTCTTCCTGAGTTGTTATCTTCTGTTGTGACAACACACTCCTTAAGTGGGGTAGTACCGAAGCCACAAACCACTCGCAATGTTGTCCATCTATTAAATTCATATTGGCTTCGCGGATTTGACACTTCAACCTTTGATCCAATTCCCACGATGTCTCGCCTGGTTGTATCACGATCTATTTGAATCCCACAATCGACTGTGCCTCAGACTTAGGCCTACTAAATTCCCTATTTAGTGTTGCTTGGATGTCTGCTACTCTAGCATTCGGGTTATCGTTAGAGTACTTAATATACTAGGTTAGCGTGCGATCTTGCAGAGCACTAACCAATGTCACCTTCTTTATGTGATCATCTGTAACACCTTGATCTTCCCATACGACCCTCACAACGAACCAGAATTGGTTTGGATCCTCATTTCCCAAGCCTTTGAACAAAGGCAACTTCACTATATTTTCCATACTGAACCGCGGTAAGGTGGAGGTGGTATGGGTGAAGTTGGAGGCAATGGCGATGAGGTTGGAGGTGGTGTCGGTGGAGGTGGTATTCGCAATAATCCTTGTCTTATTAACTAAATAGTGCTTCAAGGAGAAACCTTCGCTATCGCTTCTTCATCCCTTCGTGGAGGTGAAATCAAGGGGCTATACTCTGGACCCTTATTTCCTTTGTTCCTGTAAGTTTTTCCGCTTCGCGTAGTCCCAAACATCAGGGTAGCTGCATAACCCATTTTTTGCACAACAACATTTTAATCCAAGTATTCAAAGATTTTACGTACTTACCTCACAGACCTTTGAAAAAGCGTCGCTCTGCTTCGTTGTAACTGACTGAGGTGTCGACCACGAATTCAATCAGTAGCGTGCACAATCTTGTCTTCAGAGCCTTCCAACCTTCGCACTAACTTCGGGGTCCAAGCAATAGGACCATCAAGTTTCCACCTTCCTTGGCTATTCGCTAGCTTCACGATCCACTCGTATAGCTCAATTGGAAAGGAGGTGAAAAATATTTCGTGGATATCCATATACATGTACCTGTCTAGTCACTATTCTTTTGTTAGTCACGGATTTCTGTTTTCCTGTGCCACGAACTCGTGGATCTTTCTATCCAACCAGTGTCCAATCTCCTTCTTAGTTGGATTCTAGTGATACGACATCACACATATCTTATGCAGATTCCAATCCCGGCAACGGAACCATTTTTTGGCTTAAGGGGGCCTAACCCAGGTTCAGCATTAGTTAGCCAAACAAATCCCTACACTACTAGCCCTTTTGGCATCAGCCCATGGAGCGCGGATTGAAGTCTCACCCGAAGCAGTATGGGGGGATGCTGGAACCAAGTTTCCACACCCTTGAAATGGTTGTGATGTTGGATTATTCTGGCTATACCTGCCTTCGCACAGGTTTCTTAGCCCTCTATTCCCCCCTTCAGTACCTTCGCGAAAGGGTACAATTGGCTTTTGCGCAGCCCTAACCTGTGGCTCAGATATTTTCGCGCTGCTAGGGTAGCGAACTGTGATATTTCCCAAACTAGGCTAAGTGTCTTACCTATCTTATTAATCGATCTTAGTTAGCTTCGTGTTAACAGATGCTCTTACTTGCGTTCAATTAACCAACACATTTACATACATTCATGCATCATATAAGCATTATAAGTGAAATTCATACCCAACATAACAAGATGCATAAACAAGAAATAAAGACGCAGAAATTGTAGAATACTTCTCTTTATTAATAATTCCAGACGATTACAGACTTGACCCACCCTAAGCACTCAGCTAGAGGGGTCTGCGCACTCAGCTATGGACTTCTACCCTAGGCCTCTACGCACTCAGCTGTAGAGCCTCTACCTACACTACGACCCAAGACTTAGACTTCTTCTTAGAGCTATGACTTTCTTACATGTTCCTTCTCTTTTCATTTTTTTTGCTTTAAACTACTTAGAGCTTATCTCTATTTATACAATCCCATGGTCCGCGGACCATGGGTAGATCTTCTAAAGCCGACATTACATTTCCAAAATAAGGGCGGACAACCCTATGACTCTTTAACATCTACGCGCCCCGCAACTACAAAATGCAGAATATTTACACTTGGATTACAAAATTTGACCAACATATGGGCTTTAAGCCCCAAAAATACCCTTGGGGGATCCTGCGCCCAACAGTTGTGATTTGGACAGAAGTCATGAAAGATGTGTGGAAATTCAAAACATACTTCAAGGGATCATCTTGTCATCTATCCCTCCTTCTAGCGCTATAAATGTTGACAGTGCTGGACCCACCAAATTTCAGGGGATCTCCCCAATAAGAAGTCCCAACTAGACCTCAAACCATTTGGAGTAGGAGTCCCACCAGTGGGTGGTAGTGTAATGCCTTGACCACAGTAGCTCGCAGAGGTAAGTAAGATAACTTTGGGCAGAAGTAAGTGTGTGACCCTGCAGAGATTTAAGTGTGATGCATGAAGGTTCTGACACATGGAGGGGAAAAGGAAGTGTTCCCCTTAGAATCCTGTAATATTACACAACTTGAAAGGAACACACGAGCAAAATGACATCAAAAGCTTAAATGTGGAATAGTTTACAAATTAAAGTGATGGGTTAATCCAAAAACATGCATCCAACAAGATTCATACAATTGCATACAAAGTAGTTCATAAGAAAATGCGTAAGTTAAACAACATACATTGCTAAAGAAACCAGAATAGTCCAACTACAATAACAACATATGCATGAAAGCATGTTGGCTCTGTTATTATTATTATAAGTGAAAGTTCCATCCATACATACACCATTGATGACCACTAGCCCTAATAGTGGAACATTACAGTCAAGAACATCTGCTCCTCCAAAGAAGTATACTTGCTCTACACTGTGGAGAACCAAGGCTCATCACAATACGCCCAAGCCTTTTCTATGCCTAAGCCTAGCCAAACGCTTGGCTCCCAAAAGCTTGTTATACAATTTATGAGGTTATATTTATAACAAAGGGTGGGGTCACCCTTGAAATTCCCCTCTGTGACTCTTTGACTACCCTCATGACTCTTCAACTTCTTTACAAGTAACTCATTACATAAAATGATGGCCTTTCACATTCAACTAATGACACTTGGAATTTCACTTACAACATATTTACAACTAATATTACATTTTCCACATGTACCCATGTGAGACAAAATAGGCTAGAGACAACCTAACAAGACAAAACACTATGACTCCGAAGTTTGGGGAAAGACCAACGTGAAAACCTCCACTTGTTGCTTCTCGGTCACATATTGATGCCAAGATTGGTACTTCATGATGGTGTCTTCCTAAAAGAATACTATTTCCTCCATGACATCTGGGTATATGGTCTCGAAACCTATATCCAATTCATTTTGAAGCATGAGCAACATGGTGTTGACATTGACAAGACCACCAATGTACTTCTGCATGTTTTGTGTGTTCAGCTCCAAATATTCCCTGGTAGCCTCTCAACTTAGCTTCTCCACGTACTCATTGATCAATGGCCAAACTTGGTTCTTGTGTTTAGCATTGGTAAGGGAATCTACATCTGTTCACTCTCTTCCTCAACCGTTGGATATTTTGGCTCATCTACCTGTATTGCCATTGTTTTCTCTGTCATTGCACCTTGCCTTTGTTCTTCTTCCAATTTCTGCTTCTTTTCCAGTTATTTCCTCCTCAGCTCTCTTTCTTCTTTCGATTCTTGTTCTGCTTGTTGCAATCTTAATTCTGCTACTTCAAGCTCTACTTTTCTCTCTTCCTTTGCTTTGCTGTCTGTGTCCTCTGCTTCATTTTCTTCTACTGCCAAAGCTACCTACATGAAGATTGAATTTTCTTTCACTCTACAACTTTTTTCTCCCACTATTATGTCAACAACTTCATCTTTCCCTGATCTTGTACTGGATCGCTGCCTTCTGCTACTATTGTTGGACTTGCTGCCATGCTAGTGTTGATTTCTTTTTTTATGAACAATTGAGTGTCTACATATATTGGAAAGTTAACTGGAGCTTGCTCAACTACTTCCCCAATCGTGCTTTCCATGGTATCTCTTGAAGCATCTCTCTTTGGTGCCATGGTAACAATGACTGCTGGAGAGAAGTGCTTCACGAGTGTGGTACCTGTGGGACATAAAAGACACTCGTGGCAAGAAAACATTAGCTCTTGCAAATATAACTTCAAAGCATGATCAAGCAACAATCATGCATCTGATGAGAGGGATTGTGCAATTTTGACTGACAAGGGTGACTGAATGACTGTGGGAACTGCATATTGCATAGTCCCAATAGTCAGTGTGGAAGCTGGATGACTGGAACTGCGCAATGCGCAATTTAGTCTGGGCCAGGTCTTGGGAGAGACTTCACATTGCGCAGTCTTAGAGGCCAAGCTGGGAGACTGGCTTCTGGAATTGTGCAGTGCGTAGTTGGAGCCAGTCCAAGACATGCTATACGCAATTCCATATTCTTAAGGCAGAGGCCTTGATCTTCCAAATTACATAATGCATGCAGTGAAGTGTGAGATCTAGTAAAAGGGACCCAGATCTACCCATGGGGAGTGTGAAAATCAAGCAGATATAAAGGATGATGTGATGCTAGGTGCATATATGACTAAGTGTTGATGCATGCATGTGAAACAAGTGCAACAATTGATTAAACTGAAGGAAAACAAAGCATATGAAGAGAGTCGCCATAACAACGACCGTTGGTGCAAAAACGTGAAAACTCATGCGACACTTGGGAAAGGTAATCTATAACTTGAAACAACACTTCTACAAGATAAAACAAGTTTAAATTCCACCAGTCATTCAAGGAAACAAGTGAAACAACACTCTCAAAAGATAAACAACAAAAGCGACAGTAAAAGCGACAAAAGATGATAAAAGCAAAACTCACCCAAAAAAAGTGACGACAATGCTCTGAAGGCTCCTTCATCTCCTCGGGAATGCTGGAGCTTCATGATCGAATGTACAAATGATATCTAGAGGCATTTGTTACATATAATTAAGAAAATTGGAATTTATGATGCACATGCCTGAGATCAAGGACAAAAGAGACACTTGGCAGAAACTTCTAAGGATAGCAATGTGCCACCTTCGGGAAACTAATAATAGATCCCTACTTCCTAGGGATGCTCTTTGCCCTTTAGTATTCTTTCTTTTCCAGGGGAAACCTACCATGCATTTCCTAGAAAGATTGCACAGTTCTGGGAAGGACTGGGAAACTCTCTGGCTCATGCACTACATAATCTCTTAGCACAGTTGGTTTTGCACAACTTCTGGGTTGAGTGGCTCTATGATGCCTCTCATGTTTTGTGCAATTTCCCAGCTCAAGGTTGGCTGCTAGTCATTTCTACGCATTTCCTGGTATCAAGGTCCACTGTCAGTCCAGATTGTGTAATTCCCGAGAGAAAGGCTAGTTTTCCTCAAGGATTGCACAGTTCTCTAAAGGTAGCATGAAACTGTCGAAAGACCAAGTCAAGAGATCGAATTGTGGGTTAGAAAAAGAGCTAAGTAAGCAAACACAAGCCCATATGAAAAGAATAAATTTCATTGAAGCACAAGTACCTAGATTAGTGCGAGATGAGTTGTTGTGGTTTATAAGGGAGGCTCCAAAACGGAGCATAGGAAAAAAATTGGAGGGTGGTTATAGCCACTACAACTGGTATCCAACTTCCTGGGGTTGTAACTTGGTCATATGATCTATGTTTTTCATGTATGATACCTCATTGGAAATATCTCTTCGAGTACTATAGGATTTCCAATAAGCCCTTTCCTATGGAAATGGACCTGCTGCAAACCTAAAAAAAATTCCGTTTAGAGGGTCAAAACAACCTCGAAAGTTAAGGACTTGAAAAACCGCTAAAAATAGTAAATGCTACTATAATCAAGAAAACTGATGAAACCAACTGGAGGTCTATGTGGAATAGGCAGGTGGCCATCAATATCCACCTGGATCAAAGAATTTCATATCAAATCATTTGCATGCTTTACTTAATAATGCAAAGGCACTTTTGGATGTGAAGTGTAGATTTCTATGTATCCTTTCATCAACTGATCTACCCATCTCTATTGTGTAGAAGCCCTGGTGGTTATGATTATTTTATTTACTCCTTCTAATTGGACCATTAAAAGAACAAATATCTTAGTTTAAGAAATTTCATTCTTTCTCTATTTAGCAATGATTAGAGTAATTGCAGTGTTTACCTTGTAGAGATAATTTGCCAAGGTGATAATGAGACTACAAGGTCTAAATTGGTAAACCTTTTGATGTTTCCACGTATATTTTTTTCCTAAAAGAACATCACAAACTTCAGGCTAGTAAATGTCGCATGGTCTACACCTTTCAAGGGATTAATTTCATTTTGTAAACAACATTGTTGACTAGCCAAAGGTTTCATTCCTAACTCAACCAGTTGATGGTATATGGTTGGTGGTACAACATCATTGGTAGCTTCATATTTTCCATCCTTTACTGATATCAAGTTATTTTGTCTACCATTGTCAACAATGAAATGTAGGAGTGTTCCATTCACCCACACTTGTTAGTGAAAGAGGTGCACACCTTCCCAAGGATCATTATTTGAACCTTTCAAATGGTGATTGTAACATTATGTTTTATGACAATGACTTGTTTTCCCTTATCTAATGAGACTTGTGATTTAAATATGAATCAAATTTTGAGGATTTTATATTAATTAATAACCATTTTTTAGCATCAAATTCACCATCATTGTGTGAAGTCATTTTGCGGTGTCACATTACTTTTCCATATCTGTCTTTGACTTCATGTTCTTATTCTTTGCATGCAATGTTGGTTGGTTTTGTTAACCTTGGCTATATGTACTTTATATTTTGTTTTGGGAGTTAGTGCCACATTTTTATTTCTTGTGTTGCATTGAATTTCTAACCACGTTCTCTTTCTTATCCTTCTATCATTTTTTTTGCTCAATATCAATGCCATAATGTTAAGAAACTTTTAACAAAGAAAAATCCAACAACTCTATTTTTTGTTTGGATGTATCTATTTTGGCAGTGATGTTGTTAGAATCAGGTGTCTAAATAACTAATTTCACAACTTCAATGTACTCCAACATAAAAAAAAATGTTCATTACCTTGGTGTAATATTGTCCATATTGTGTATTGGTATCATATTTCCCAATAGGCAAATACTCCTCCTTGAGGGTATTGATAAAATCACCTAAAGTGGGTTATGTAAAACACAACTCAGTAAATCATCTCAATGATGCTACAGATAGCATGTGGCCCACCGATATTTCACCTTTATCAGTGCAAAAGTAATCTTCTAATAATAGAAACATTTATGAGCAGAGAAATAACCCTCAACCATATTTAGCCCTCTCTCCAAAGATTTCACACATATATTTCCTTCAAAGAGAGATATGTCAAAATTAACTTGTGCCTTGAAGGATGTAATCCCCTTGAAGTGGTTTCTTATTGAAGATGCCTCCATTATCATTGGAATTCATTGAAGGATCTAGGAGAAATGGTACATCATGCCGTTCCTTTATCACTCAAGGGATTCCCAGAGACATAAATTGATATGAGTTCTCAATATATCATCTTTATTTACTTCATCCACCATGGGAGGTTGTTTGGGTTAGTGAAGGAAGTCTTCATATTCTCAATTAGTTGGAGGCCCCACTCTTTGTACCGTAATCTCATTAAGGACGTGTATAGAATAAAAATAGATATTATATTGCTTTCATACCAATGATATGGATTGGATTGAGAATGGAATGAAAGAACACAATAAATAAAATTATTAAAGTTAAAAGAAAATTCCATTAATTAATTAAATGGTGAAAAGCACAACAATGTGCATGGCAATACAAAATCACTAGAATGATGGTAGCTTTCTCCTAAGAAGAGATGTGACAACTACACTCATTGACAAAAATCCTATAACAAGAAATGCAAACTACATTTTACACCAATGCCAAAAAACCTAAGAAACAAAAACCTAAATTGAGAAAGCCTCAACCCTATCTTATTTCCATCAAGTCGAAATCTTTAGCTGAGTGAAATTTAGTTGTTAAAAAAAGGGGGGCCTTGTCAAGATCAAAATGTTTCTTTCGATGCTTTATTTTATGATTTCCTTAGCTTGTTGGAAAAAACATCACCAAAGTGATTTTCTTCTCTAGTCATTGTGAGTTATTACCTCCAAAATGACATGGGAAGCCCTAAAAATGCACCAAAACATCATAACCCATATTGCTAGTATCTGACCCTTTTTAGATGGCTTTAGATCGCTAACTAGTTTAATAAACCTCATAATTTTTTCTTAATACTATTAAGGATCACCTTAGGTGAATAGTAGTGATCACATTTCTTATATAACTATGTGAAATGTTTTCATTTTTAATCTCGTAGAAAACATGAGAAAGCTTTTGTACATGATTTATCGACATGACTTCCTCACATAATGATCCATCATAAGGATAAAACTACTAAAGTTATTTCAACTACTCTAAAAATTTGTAATGCTTGATATAGGGTGCACGTCCTATGCCAATATATTTCTCAATTAATGAACCACATTGATATAGAAAATCTTGAGAGGCCTCACATTATATTTAAAATCCTCTTTCATATGGGTCAATAATATTTTGGTCACTTCCACACAAACTTATGATATTGTGAGGTTTGGATCAACAGTTTTGGTTAGAGGTAAAACCATGCTTAAAAAACTGGGACTCCCCACTTTGCACTTAAATTATTGAATACCAAGAGACCCCATCAAACCTAAAAGATGGCGAATTTTTGAAGCCTTGGGGAACGGAGGATCATTTCAACATATGGTGAAGGTAACCACAATATATTTTGCTTTTAAACATTAATATAATTACTCTATATCCCATAAATTACAACATATTGTAAAAGTATCCACTGTATATTTTATTTTCCATCATTGATGTAGTTACTTTGCCCCCTTACTTCTCTTATTTGATTTATTTGATTAATGTTAATGAATTTACATGTATGTTGAATGAATCTTGCATAAATTGAGGGATTTTTATTTTTACAATATCTTAGAAGATGTTATTTATTGAATTATGGAATAGAAGAAATGTCTTTTTTTTTGTTATATATATTTGTATGAATGGATACCGATGGAGACTCTTGTTAGTTGGGATTCACAAGTTTCTCCGTCTTCTCTCTAAATATTTTTTGGCTTTGATTACAAATATTTGAAAGAATATTTGTTCATCTTGTGAGGATAGACAAGGGATTATTACTATTCACTGGGTTACTCATATCCTATTATGGTTGAATTGTCTATAACATTTCTAAATATTCCCTTAAGTAGAAAGGAGCGAAATAAACAATATTGGAACTATGGTAGGATTTCACCCCTTAGAGATTGAAACTATTATAATGCCTTCCCATAGTATACTATGGCTAATGTTTCAAGAAATGCCACTTAAGGGAACCCTACACAAGGGAAATCCATTGATTTTCCAGAACATGGAAATTTTAGAGACCCCATTATTGATAGCTCAAATGTTCCTGCAATAGACCTTGGGTTCCTATGTGGTGCTCTCTACCTTAAGTCAAACCAATTCTAGTCATTTGTCACAACAAGTGTTAACTTAGTTGATTTAGATTGGATCATTATGTTATTTTTCATCTATCTCAATGCTTTTAGAGTGGAAAAAATTAGAGGAATCAACTCGCAGGGTCATTTTCATGACAAGCCTTAGCGTGGAAATTGGGATTTGAAATTTTCAAGAGCCATTTGAGGCACCAAATGACATTTTTTGGGGTCAAAACATTATTAATTTTAGCTAGGACCCTAGATGTTGATATACAATTAGATACCTTCCCAATGAAGCAAATATCATATCAATAAGAGCTCGTATGTAAATTTTATTCCTCTTGCAAGTTGACCTACTATGTTGACCACTCTGGTATGAGAGGATGCCATATCAACCCCCATTACTCATGCGTATGGGTCTAGCTACATGTCAACTTATAAAAATATTATAGAAGGTCTAAAACCATAACTCTAATTGAGGGTAGAGGAAGTCAAAAACCCATTGCTAGATGGCTATCAAGAAATGTTAAATATCATGTTGCTAAGAGGAGAAGGGGTTCCATTCTATGTCTTTGTATTTTTCCATAATTGAACAGAGCATTAAGGAGTGGGAAGTAGAGAGTAGAATGAAGGG
The DNA here is from genome assembly GCA_031772625.1 of Pinus tabuliformis. Taxonomy (NCBI): domain Eukaryota; kingdom Viridiplantae; phylum Streptophyta; class Pinopsida; order Pinales; family Pinaceae; genus Pinus; species Pinus tabuliformis. The sequence continues at coordinate 372,100,720 of CM062804.1, forward strand.
GCATCAGATTATATAGTAGTCTTATAGGTTAGATGTCTCATATAACTACACAAAGTGTACCTCTTTCTTTGTATTTGTATATTTCCATACTATAGAAAAGAGAGTTGAGCAACCTCACCTTCTAGTCGGGTTTTCTCTCCTATGGGTCTCCTAAGGTAAATCTTGTGTTTATTTGTGGATGGTGTGTATGTATTTTTTTTTTTGTTCTCTATTTTTCAAATTTCAACTACTTCATACATTTAAGCATAAAACTAATAATTAAAGAATCTAAAATATAAAGGAAATTAATCTTCATAGTAAAAAATTCAATATTTTATTAGATTTTTTTTATGAACTATTCTAGTGGAATATCCAAGATAGTCTACAAATTGTTTTGGTATCCCATTAGTTTCTTTCAAGAATTTTGTGGGAAGTTACAAGGATGCATAAATTGATTTAAGAATAAAGTAATAGAACACTAGACATGGCGCATGAGTTTATTCATAAAAACCCTCAAGATATGATAGAAGAGAGATTTGTGAGGTTAGAAGCACAAGTTTTTGACATTAGTCATAATATGAACCTCCTCATGGAAACTCTAACAAGAAATCTTGGACCATTTAGAGAGGCTAGAGATTTTGTTGTAGCCACTAAAAAACCCTCCAAAACTTTGGCACACTCAATTTCAGAGCCTTCCTTGGTATTTTACATTGTTGTTTCAAACACTAGAGATCATTTCATGAGATTTCTTGCAGTACATTGGTCCCTTTTGCATGTTGGGTTAACTTTTGTCTTTTGACATGTTTGGCTATCGTGCAATTTTTTCAAGCCTATTATGATGGTTTCAAAGGTCTGCCTTTATGTATATGAGTTGTTCTAACTATGTAAACATCTGCCGCACCCATACTCAAAGTCTTGAGCATTGTTGCACAAGTGTCATCATGGTCATCTTAAAGTCTATCTTAAGTGTCACACTTATCGTATCTTGTCGTAAGGAGGTCACATGGAGGGAAATGATTTGTTCATGTGTTCAGATGATCTATGTTGTCGTTTTTTCAAAACTATGCTAAGTGTGTGATCACAGTGAAGGTTCATCATAGTGAAGCCCCTATCCCACACTTGGCCATTTTTAGAAAATATTTCCGACTGAGCAACTTAGCTTCACCAGATTCTAACTAAACCATGCATTATGAAGTCTCATCCCTCTAATATGTGACCTTGTTGCTTGATACTTTACAATGCACAGTCCTTGTCCACCAGGGTTGTTGCACTGTGCAATTCTTGTGCCCAACTCCTGACCTTGACCCCCAGAATTTCACAGCTATGTCCCCCCAGCCTGTCTTAAACTGCGCACTTCGCATCTTCAAACCTCTATCTCTTCCCCTGGCTGCTGGAATTGTGTAATGAACAAAAGCCCAACCTCCCTTGACATCCAAAATTTCATAGTTAGCTTTCCTAGTGTCCATTCCCTCAGCATGACCCCGTTGTCTCCAGAAACTGAGTAGTATTATCCTTCAGGCCTCCCTGAGCTGCAAATTGTGTAGCCTCAGGACTTAAGCTCTTCCCCCTGACTGCTGGAAATGTGCAATGCATAGTCACTGAGCCCATCTTCCAAGCCTGTGACTTGTCCCAGTATTAATTGATGGATCAAAATGCACCATCTTAGACTAGGGGGTTTTCGGATTGATGTCGTCTCATCATGAGTGAATTGTAGGAACAAGTACACTATCATTTCATGGAAATATGATGGAGAAAGAGAAGAAGGAGGGAATCATGCCTAAATACTCTCTTGTAGCTGAACTCACAAGTTGATAAATTGAGAGAAAACAAAGGGACACAAGTTTGCGACCACCATCCAAGACTAAAGATCATTGAAGATTCTGCATCACCAAGCCATGCAGAGGTGAAGAGAAAGCATATTCAAGAAGACATCCAGCACTTAAGAGCAACAATGAATTGACATTGCCACATCATCAAGCAATCCATGTCAGCAGTGTCATGTCATGAGTGGTCATATGCCACATCACTATTGTGGACCATGTATATTATATTCAAATGTATTTTAAAGTGGAAGTCCAAAGGAAACACATGGAATGTAAAGAGTCATGTAAGTTTGAAAGTCATATGAAGTCAAATAGTCATGAGGGTAGTCGAAGATTCACCCTTGGTTATATATACTCCCTCATTGTATAAGCAAAGGACTTTTCACCTTAGCTCCTCTTGCAAGGCATTAGAGAGATCAGCTAGTTCTTTGAGGAGCAAGGAGTGGCTCTAATGTCCCACTATTGGGGCTAGTGATGTATATTGTAAACATGTGTATTGGAAATTTTACTTAATAACAAAATCCTTCAAGGCCAACACGTTCTTCATGCATGGACTATGAATGTTTGTAAGACTATTCTGCGGATGTTTCTATTTCATGTTTTCTTTCACATGTGCTAAGATAATTGAACTACTTCGGTTATTTTAGTACTTATTGAGAAAGTGCTATAATGGTTGTTATCATTGTCCCATCCTTGTGGAATATTCCACGGGATATTAGACAAATATTTCTCTATTTGTCAGTTGTAACGACTATCGCATCCATTGTGGACTATTCCGTTGGATGTTAGACAAACCTTTTTGGTTCATGTGTGTCTCTTCTTGGGTGGTACTATTACCTCTCACTTAGAGGATCACTTTTATCCCCTCTCCGCAAGATAAGAACCTTGACACAATTGCAACTAAACACTCATCAAACACACCTCCCTTACTTTTCAATGATACATGTTCATCCCTCTCTTGTGCCGATAACTAGAGCTAAGGTAAATCTTTAAGGATTTGACAACTGGACCTTTATACTGGATGGGACTCCTACACCAAACCGTGTGAGGTCTAATTGGGACTTCATATCGGGGAGATCCCCTGAATGTTGGTAGGTTCAACACCGTCAACAAGTTCTAACTGAGAGATCATATCAAAAAGAAATCAAGATACAATGAAGATTCATAAAGGGAGACGACTAAAGAATAATTGAGTTTGAGTGTTGTTAACCCTTCATAGTATTCATTCAAGATGGAAGGAAAAGTGGACATAAATCCATACCAATGTGAGGGTGATGCATTAAAACTGAACCATTGGTTGAAATAATTAGGATTTTATTTTAGCGTTCACCTATAGATGAATAATAAAATATATCACTTACCAAACTGAAGTTAGAGGGACATGCATTAACTTGGTGGGAAATCCATACATGAACACCTAGGTTGGAGGGTGATCTATGGCACACATGTTGTAATTGATGTCAACTGTAGTAGTGTCGTTGATGCCCAAGGCAAAATAACAGATTGATATGCAAAGGTAGAGCTAAAAAAATAGGGGTAGGACAAAAAATTGAGTAACAAAGGTGGAACATGTAGAAATTAATGTGTAGGTTCTAAATTGTTCATGAAATTTACTAAATCACAAGACTAGAAGCTACTCTACTCATTTCTGGAAGCAAATTCACGATCGAGAACACAAATCATTAACATGCATCAAGATTTAACACACATACCCAAAGATTTATCTAGGGGAAAGCAACTGCTCAAAACTCCTTACTATATATATTTCATTAATCAAAGAATTTGGATGAATACAATATGCTATGCTCAAGCTTGAGCTCAACCTACACATGTATCTTCTATCCTCTTCTTGAGTGACTGACCTTGGCCAATACTTAACAAAAATTTCAAGACTCCAAGCCTCTATTTCCTTATGTCATTCCCTTGGGAAGCATGCCCCTATTAATAAGGAAATTCCTCAATTTAGATTGCCTAATTCCTATAGGTCCATCTTTAACTGCATGCATGACCTGTAATACTTTGACTAGTTTACAATTGATAGTACACTAAACCCTTGAACTCCAATCTCAACTGGGTAACTCAAATTCTCTTCATGCATGAGTTAATTTAGGCTAATTGATCAATTAAATGGATGATTAATTAGTGTGAAAAAAGATACACGCCCTTATCACTCAATTTGAAAAAAGGTTACACACCCTTGATTGGACCTTCATTAGTTCTACTAATAGTGAGAACCAGTTACACTGACAATAACTCAAGTTAACTAAAATAGATTGCTACAAATTAGCAATAAATCATGTAGAACTGAACTCAAGTGTCTCCAACTCAAATTTATTCAGTTCACTGAGTGAAAAGATCCATGTCACCTCAGTTAACTACCTCAAAGTATTTTTGCTAAAAACTACCTCCAAGTATTCCTTGGTCCACTTCCTTACTTCTCTGGATGTCTCTACTTGAGTGGATCTCCACTCTCTACTCCTATAGTTGTGGCTGCTCCATGACTTCCTGAGGTTCTTCCTTTCAAGCCAAAAGCTCCTGATCAGGCTGCTACTGAAGCTCCTTCTCAAGGGAACACCTCATTGCCTTCTTGTAATCAAACTTCACATGCCATCTGACCATTCTCATCCTGAGGGATGGAAAGTACACCCAATAGTTGTTAGGTGTATCTGTGTACCCCACAAATATGCCCAACTCTATTGTCAGTTCTAGATTTTTCCTTGCTTCCTTAGAAACATGACAGTAAATTGATGATCCAAATATCCTGAAGTGTGACACATCTGGTTTCTTCCCTGAAAAAGATTCCTATGGTGTACTCATGACAAGAATCCCGTGAATTTTTCTATTCTTCAAATAGACTGTTGTGTTACATGCTTTAGCCCACAAGTCTAGAGGTAGGATTTGGTCATGCAACATTGCCCGTGTTTCTCCCACAATACTTATGTTATTCCTCTCAGCCACCCCATTCTGTTGTGGGTTATGAGGTGTTTTCAACTCCCGTCGAATGCCTTCCTTTGCACATAAATTTTTAAACTCATTTGACACATACTCACCACCATTATCACTCTTGAGAGCCTTCACTTTCCTACCAATCTCTTTCTCAACAAGTGCTTTAAAATCAACAAATTTGGAGAATGTCTGGTCTTTCTTCTGCATGAAGTAGATCCAACACTTCCATGAGAAATCATCTACAAATATAACATAATACTTGTGCTTGGCAGTGGAGGCTATCGAGAAAGGTCCACATACATCAGAGTGGATCCTTTCAAGGATTGCATGTGCCTTGCTATCCCGATCATTGAAGGTGGATTTTGTGTACTTCCCCAATGTACACCCTTTGCATGTATCATGTTGCTCTAGTGCTCCATTGGGGAGGCCTGTAGAAATATGTTGCATGATATTCAAAGTGCCATGATGAAAATGGCCAAGTCTTCTATGCCATAATTTTCCAAAATCTTGGTTCTGCACCTTCTCTGCATTTGCACTCAATGCTACACAGTATTCCATATCTAATTTGTATAGGTTCTTCACTTGAACTCTAATTTTCTTCACTTGTCTCATGGAGATGTGTCTCAAGAAAGCCTTCCTTTTGCTGAATATCAAATCATACCAATGGTATTCTAACACCGTGACAAAAACTAGATTCTTCTTTAGACCCAGTACATACATCACATCCTTGAGCCTAAGAGGGGAGCTAGACTCCCTCTGAAAAGTAATGGTACAAATTCCAGTCGCGCTATACCTTCCATAATCTCCCATCTCGATGTGCATTTGGAGATCCTTCTCCTCCAAGTCGCTGAAAAGTTATTTATTTCCTGTCATGTGGAATGAGGCACCACTTTTGAGACACCACACACTACCCATTATTGTGCTTGTCATGCATGTAATGAGGGTAAAATCAAGTTCAAACTGTGAAGCCAAGGCTTCACCCATTGCTCCTCCTATGGTCTTGTTGCTTGCTTTCTTGTGTGGACAGGCATATTGTCCTAGTTCATAATAGTGAAAGCACTTGATTTTGGACAAGTACTTTTTCTTGCACCCTTGACCAAATTCTGCTTTGGATTGGGATTTCTTCCCTTTCCCTTTATTTTCCTTTCTAGCCAAGGCACAATTCTCCTCATCCTTGACCTTCCAAAGTATACTCAAGCTTGAGTCCATTGAAATCCATCTTCTCAGTCCTGGAGAAAACCTATAGCATTGATCTTCAAATTCGAACCTCCTGCAATGGACAATTTCAAATTCTCTTTTCTACTGTGAATCTAACTCTGATACCATGTAGAAATTAATGTGTATATTTTAAACTTCTCATGAAATTTACTAAATCACAAGACTAGAAGCTACTCTACTCATTTGCGGAAGCAAATTCACGATTGAGAACACAAATCATTAACATGCATCAAGATTTAACGCACACACACAGATTTATCTAGGGGAAAGAAACTGATCAAAACACCTTACTATGTGTATTGCATTAATCAAAGTATCTAGATGAATAAAATATGTTTTTCTCAAGCTTGAGCTCAACCTGCACTTGTATCTTCTATCCACTGCATGATTGACTGACCTTGGCTAATACTTAGCCAAAAATTTCAAGCCTCCAAGCCCCTATTTCCTTGTGTTGTTCCCTTGGGAATTAGACCCCTATTAATTAGGAAACTCCTCAATTTGGATAGCGCAATTCCTATAGTTCCTTCTTTGACTGCATGCATGACCTATCCAACTTTGACTAGTTTACAACTGATAATACACTGCCCTTGAAATCCAATCTCAACTGGGTAACTCAAATTATCTGCATGCATGAGTTAATTTAGGCTGATTGATTAGTTAAATGGATGATTACTTAGTGTGAAAAAAGTTACACACCTTTTGTCACTACTTAGTGTGAAAAAAGTTACACACCTTTTGTCACTTAGTGTGACAAAAATTTACAAACCCTTGACTAAACCTCTGCTAGTTCTACTAACAACGAGAACTAGTTAGACTGACAATAACTCAAATTAACTAAAATAGATTGTTGCAAAATAGCAACCAATCATGTACAAATGAACTCGAGTGTCTCCAACTTGAATTTATTGATTTAACTGAGTGAATTTACTGAGTTAACTGTGGTGACATGGCTCTTGTTACTCAATTAACTACACTCCAAGTATTCTGCTAAAATTGAAATTCGAATTTCTCCTAATTTAATCAAGGAAAAATTAAATTAGGAATTTCTTGTTGCATTTTCAACAGAACAAAAATAGGGGCTATTCAAAGCACATGAAAAGTGACAAAAGTAAGTTTGTATCTCTCATTGAAAACAAAGGTGGTGATTTCACTTTTGGAAATAATGCACCAACAACGATAATGGGTAAAGGGACAATATTTTTGGAAAATGGAAAGACCAATGCTCAGAATGTGTTATAGGTAGATGGTCTTAAGCATAATATTTAAAGTTTCAGTCAAATGTGTGACCAAGTACATCAAGCTATATTCAAATCATATAACTGTGTTGTAAAGGAGGTAGATTCATGAAAATCTATAGTGAAAGAAATTAAGACTCTAAACTATTTCTATGTGCTAGAAGATGGTAAAGAAAGATGTCATATGACAAAGGAAGATGGAATTTGATTATGGCATAAGTGACTAGGACACATTAGCTTTGATCATTTAGTAAAACTCAACAAATGAGAGGAGATGAGAAATGCTCTCCAAATCTCAAAGCCACATAATAACATTTGTAATTCATGCCAATTCGGGAAGCAAACTTTGGTAAAATTCAAAACAAAGGAACATTCTACAATAAGGCCTCTAGAAATCATTCATACAGATCTCTTTGTTCCCAATAGAAAACAATACCCATGAGGTGAGTGCTACTTGATGCTCTTAATTGATGACTTTGCTACGATGGATTGAATTTATCTTCTTAAAGAAAAATCAAAAGAAATTGAGAAATTTAAAATATTTAAGGCACAAACAAAGAATGAAATGAATTTAAATATCTAATGCTTGAGATTAGACAGAGGAGGAAAATTGACCTTAGATGAATCCTATGATTCCTTGAGAAGCATGGGATAAAGAGACATTTCTCAGTTGCAAGGACCCGACAACAAAATGGTGTTGTTGAGAGAATGAACAGCACAATCCAAGAAATGTTCAAGGCAATGCTTGATGAAGAATATTGTTACAAACCTTTTGGGGAGAATCTAGAAAAACAATAGTCAATATTCTAAATAAGGTTCATCTAAGAGTAAAGAGTAATAAATCCCCCTATTATTTATCATATGGCAAACCAACTTCCATAAAGCATTTCAAAATTTATGGGAGTAGATTTTATATTAATATAAATGAAGACAATCCTGGAAAGTTTGACTCAAGAACAAATGAAGGAATATTGCTTGGCTATTCTTCCAGAAGCAAAGGATACAAATGCTATAATTAAAGAATGTATAAGATAGTTGAATGCATTGATGTAAGGATTGATGAGGCTTCAATACATAAAGAACATCAACAACCCCAAAATGTTCCAATCAACTATTAGCCTGAAGATGAAGAAGAAGATAAAAAAGGAGAGCATGAGGACCATGAAGAAGAAGATGTGTACAAAAACTCCATTAAGGTGTGTACAAAAAAATCATCCTAAAAGTGGAATTTTAGGAAATAAAGAAGTAGGAGTTCAGACAGGAAGGGGGTTTGTAGGCTTTCTTAGCCACAAAAATTTTGCTTTGCTATCCACAATAGAACCTAAATATTTTGATCAAGCTAGTCAAGACCAACATTGAATTAAGGCCATGGATGAGGAAATAGATCAAATTGAAAAGAACCAAACTTGGAAGTTGGTACCAAGACCTAAGGATAAGAATGTGATAGGTACCAAGTGGGTTTTCAAGAATAAACTAAATGAGGATGGTTAGGTCATCAAGAACAAAGCAAGACTTGTTTGCAAAGGATATGCTCAAGTGGAAGGTGTGGATTTCGAGGAGACTTTTTCTCCAATGGTTAGACTTGAGGAAATCATAATGTTCTTGGCTCTTGCATGTTATAAAAACTTTAAAGTATATCAAATGGATGTCAAATCAACCTTTCTTAATGGAGATCTCAAAGAATAAGTTTATGTTGAACAACCTCGAGGTTTCCAATTGTTGATAAATAAAATATGTGTGCAAGTTGAATAAGGCATTGTTTGTGCTAAAACAAGCTCCTAGAGCATTGCATCATAGACTTAATAAACAACTCCATCAACAAGGTTTTAGTAGAGGAACAAAAAGATAACAATCTTTATATAAAATTTGTTTATGATAACCTGCTATTTATTGTGGTGTATGTAGATGACATCATATTTGGGAGTAACACTAATACACTGAGTCAACTATTTACAACTGCTATGAAAAATGAATTGGAAATGTCCATGCTTGGGGAACTATCATTTTTCCTTGGATTACAAGTTCAACAAACAAAGAGATGGATTTTTATCTCTCAAACTAAGTATCTCAAAGAAATATTAAGGAAATTTGGTATGAGAGAATGGAAGCATGTAAGTACAACCATGGTAATGAGTTGTGAACTCATCAAGGATGCTGAATCTCTAGAGGTGAATCAAATAATGTATCATTTAATGATTGGCACCCTACTTTATCTCATACTACAAGACCAAACATCATGTAGGTTGTTGGTATAGTTGGACGGTTTCAGTCAAATCCCAAGGAAACCCATATCTAGGTAGTCAAGTAGATATTTAAATACTTGCAAGGGACATTGGATTTTGGTTTATGGTATTCAAAAGTCACAAAATTCACATTGAAATATTACTGATGTTGATTGGGCATATAGTGTTGATGATAAAAAAAAAGTACCAATGGTGCTGCATTCTTCCTCATTAGTTGTCTTGTATCATGGTTCAGTAAGAAACATAGTTCTATTTCTTTATCTACTGTTGAAGCAAAGTACATTTCCATAGCCTCATGTTGTATCCAGATTCAATGGATGAAGAAAAACCTCATGGATATTTAGGAACACTGTACTCAACAATTTCTTATATTATGTGATAACACTTGTGCCATAAACCCATCTAAAAATATAGTCATGCATTCTAGGACAAATAATATTCGTATTATCACTTTCTCTGATAAAAGATAGTGGAATATATAGTTAGATTGGAAAATGTGTCTACTCAAGAGTAGGTTGTATAATTTTTTACCAAGCCTCTTCCAAGAGAGCCCTTTGAATACCCTAGACAAAATCTTGGAGTGATATCTCTCTCCTCTCATTAGTATTGTAAGAATGGAATATGGTAACTCTTCAAACCATGTCCAAAATTTGAAGTCTCTAGTCATTGAGATGGAAGAGAAGAATGCTCACACGAAAATATTCTAGAATATCCATCACTAGCTGAGTCACTCAACAACTTAGGGTGAGTTGGTTCTTGCTCATGTTATATCACAATGGAGGAAATATTATCATCACACGAAGAATAGTTTCAAGAGGAGTCAAGGTGTATTTGATGGTATTTCAAACACCATGTATACTTGGAGATGTAGTAAATAATAATAGATTCAATGGAGATTTCTCAACACTCCATCTCAATAAGAAAGGGTTTAGAAGCTACCTCGATCCTATCTCTGTGAAACTCAAATTTACATCTTGACAATGCCTTTGTCAAAATGTCAGCATCTTGCTCCTCCATGGGAATGTACTCTAACAAGATAATCTTCCTCAATACACAATCTCTAAGATGATGATATCGAATATCAATATGCTTAGACCGAAAATGAAAAACTGGATTTTCAGAGAGTTTGATACAACTCCGATTATCACAGTAAATCACAATTGGATTCATCTGCTAACTAAACAAATCAACTAGGATCTTCCTCATCCAGATGGCCTCACATGTTGCCTGACTCACAACCATGTACTCTACCTCTGTCGAACTGAGGGAAACTGATCTTTGTTTCCCATTGTACTACGAAAATGTCGCTAACCCAATACTGAAGATCCCTCCTAATGTGCTCTTCTTATCGGATGGACTCCCTGCCCAATCTACGTCGGTGAAGCCTTGAAGCTTCACTCCCTCTGTCTGTCTGTAACATAATCCGTACTAAGAAGTGCCCTTGAGATATCTCAACACATGCTTTGCCACCTTCCAATACAACTTAGTAGGCCTAACCAATGCTTGACTAAGCTAGTTAATTGCATAGCACATATCTTGTCATGTGTTCACCAAGTACATGAGTGAACCCACAAGCTGCTTGTAAATAATAACTTCCACTACTTCCCTTGAAGTAACATCCTCCTTCCTCCAGTTACCTTCTATAGGGTTCTCCATGGGTTTGTTTCTCTCCATGTAGAATCTCTTAAGTATCTTGTTGGCATACTTGCTCTAAGACACAAAAACTCCCCATCTCCCTACCATACCTCCATGCCAAGAAAGTAATGCATGAGCCCCATGTCCTTCATCTCAAATTCTCTTGCAAGGTCCTCCTTGCAAGAATTAATCAACTGATAATTGCTTGTCAGAATGAGATCATCAACATAAAGTACAATGATCAACAATTTACCTTCCACCACTATGTGGTACAGGTTCACATCTGCTTCACTCTTCGTGAAGCCCAACCGGTGAAGTAGCTATCTATCATGTTGTACCAAGCATGGGGTGCTTGCTTTAGCCCATACAACTCTCTCTTGAGCCGATACACATGCGACTCACGATCAAAGGTATCAAAACCTTTAGGCTTCTCTATGTACACCTCTTACTCAATCATGCCATTAAGGAAGGTTGTATTCAAATCCATCTGATGTATCTTCCAACCCATCTGTGTTGATAGTGCCAATATAGATCTGATTGATGAGTACCTTGCAACAGGAGCAAAAGTCTCATCATAGTCAATACCCTCTACCTATGGAAATCCACGGGCCATAAATCTAGTCTTATGATTCTCCACACTACCATATGCATCTTTCTTTATCTTGTAAAGCCAATGGGATCTCATCACCAACTTGTCCTCTGGTATCGGGACCACATCCCAAACAATATTACGAACTATGGAGTCATATTCCTCCACCATGACATCAACCCAAATCGATTGCTGCACTGCTTCCTTAAAGGAAGATGGCTATGTCACAACACATTCGCCAATAAGAGCCATGTATCCAGTGTACCTCTAAGGTGACCTCCTCTTCTTACATTAAGAAGTAGGTGCTCCCACATTCTCTCGTGCATCATCCAACAATATTTCAGCCTCTCTAGTGCGAATTCTTCCCTCTCTGGAAGACTCTGCCTGAGTGGACATATCCACTCCTAGATCCTCTGCATGTGGCTGCTCCACATCAATCTGAGTCTCCTCAAACTTAGGAGCTAAAATCTCCTCATCCGCATGTATCTCAAACTCCCTCCCAAGGGAAACTTGCATGGTCTTCTCCTCATCGAATCTGACATCCATGTGAACCACTATCATCTTGCTGGTTAGCAAGTACACCCAATAGTTGTGAGGTGTATTAGTGTACCCCACAAATATCCCCAACTCTACTGTAGGCTCAAACTTCTTCAGTGCATCTTTAGTCACATGGAAATATACCAATGACCCCAAAAACCATGAAGTGACCAACATCTGGCCTCTTACTGAAATAAGCCTCCTTTGGTGTCTTCGTCTCAAGTATCCGATGTGGGCTATAGTTTTGAACATAAACCACTGTGTTGCATACCTCAGCCCACAAGTGTAGTGGTAGGCTCTGATCTTGCAACATTTCCCTTGCTTCCCCTACTATGCTTTTGTTCTTCCTCTCAACCACCCCATTCTGCTGAGGGTTATGGGGCACTGTCAACTCCCATTTAATCCCTTCCACTACACATAAGTTCTTAAACTCATTTGAGACATACTCACCACCGTTATCACTTCATAGAGATTTAACCTTCTTTCCCAACTCTTTCTCCACCAATGCTTTAAACTCACAAAACTTTGTGAAAGTTTGATCCTTTTTCTACATGAAAAATATCCAACATTTACGAGAATAGTCATCAACAAATATAACATAATACCTGTGTTTGGTCATGGATGCTGTCAAGAATGATCCACACACATCTGAATGGACTCACTCTAGAATAGCCTCTACTCGACTGTCTCTATCGTGAAAGGAAGACTTGGTGTATTTTCCCAAAGTACACCCCTTTCATGTATCAACTTGCTCAAGTGTACCTTTGGGAAGACTGATAGAGATCTGTTACAATATCTTCAAAGCCCCATGATGCAAGTGGCCTAATCACCTATTCCACAACTCACCAATGTCTCGGCTCTGCACCCTTTCTGCTTTTTTCCTGAAAGCAACACTCTCATCTACCTCCAGCTTGTAGAGATTCTTCATCCGAATCCCTATCTTCTTTACTTGACCCGTGACTATGTGTCAAAGGAATTCCTTTTCCTTTCGAGAAGATCACATCATAGTCTCTATCCTCAAGCATGGCAATAGATACCAAGTTCTTCTTCAGCCCGGGCACATACATAACATTCTTCAAGGTGAGTGGAGCCCCATGCTCCCTCTGAAAAGTAATCGTGCCCAATCCAGTAACACTATACTTCCCATCATCACCCATCTTGATATGCATCTGGAGATATTTCTCCTCCAGGTCACTGAATAACTCTTTGTCGCTAGTCATGTGGAATGAAGCTCCATTGTCTAAGTACCATACACTTCCCATCATTGATGACACCATGCATGCAATGAGGGAAAAGTCCAATTCGAATTGAGAGGCCAAAGCCTCACCCGCCGCTCCTCCTGAGGACTTCTTCTTAGACTTCTTGAGTGGACAATTTGTATCAAAATGGCCCAGCTCATGACAATGAAATCACTTAACTTTCATCATGTCTTTCTTCTTACCTCCATGATAAGAATCTAATTTGGAATGGGAAGTTTTCCCTTTCCCCTTCTTCACCTTAATCACTAAGGCACAGTTCTCTTCATCATCAATATTTGATGAAGATCCATCCCTGGTGTTTCTCCTCATCTCCTCCTGCATCAAATCCGACCACAGTCGTTCCCAATCCGGCAACTTCTCCTGACCATTGACAAAGTCCTGATAACTATGCCAACTCTTTGGGAGTCCTAGAAGATCAAGACTCACCATATCATCCTCGACAACAATGATTCCAACACTTCTAAGTTCATCACGACATTGAGTGAACTTGGTCAAGTATTTTGGAATATTCTAGCCTTTCTCCATTTTGATTTTTTGAAGTTTTTCCTTCAATGCCAATCTCCTTTGGCCATTGTTGTTCTGATACAAGTCCGTCAATGCTTTCCACATAGCATAAGGATTTTCCTTACCATAGAGACTCGAGACAATGTGGTCTCGAATTCCCTCAAGGATTATCCGCCTCACCTTCACCACACACTTCTTCCATTGAAAAAAAAATTGTGCATCCAATGCTTCCGGCTTAGTAATTTCTTGCTCAACGAATTCCTTAGAGCCATTATCCTCTAGCACAACCTCCATTATGTCCCTCCAGGCTATAAAATTTGATTTTCCTTCCAAGGCATACTCAAGCCGCAAACTGTAGAACACCATCTGCCGATCCTAAAGTATGTATTGCAAATCCGAATTTCAACTGTAATCCAAAACTCAAAACTTCGAAATATCCTTTAGTATATTGTCTTCTGCTCTGATACCATGTAGAAATTTCCTGTAGATTCATAAGCTCATTCAATTTAATAAAGCCCAAGGCAAGAATCTGCTTCTACTTTCAACCAGTGGAAGTGAATAGATCGATGAAAATAATATGAACAAGAAGAAGATAAATCAATGGCACATAAAACAATAAGTATCCGGAGAAAGCCACTTCTCAAAAACCTACTATCTGTATTGCATATATCATAAATATGAGTGAAGATACAAATCTTGTTCTCACTAGAACAATTCCGCATAAGTATGCTCAATTCTCTCATCTCACAAGCTAGCTCTTGGCCAACACTTAGCTCATTCTGAAACTCTCCAAGCCCCTAATCTCTTGTGTAATTCCTAGGATGAATAGCCCGTATTTAAAGGGAATTCATGCTTCCAAAATTGTGCAATCCAAACATAGGATCAATCTCTGATGCATGCATGATATTTACACTCCATTAAATAATACAACTGATGGTACAATGTCCCTGCACTTTAGTCTCAATTGGGTCTTTCTCAGAATCGACATGCATGAGTTTCTAATGAGGGAATCTTTAGTTAACTAGAGTGACACTTGTGGATGCACTAGTGCACCAACTGACTGTTAACTCTCTATTAGTTCCACAGACACTTTGAAACTAATTTAACTGAACATAACTCAGTAAACTGAGTTATCTAATTACAACCCACAATTAAACTCATCCTGGACCCCTAAGACATAGGGAGAACATATACATGACTTCAGAAAGACTTCCAACTCAAAATTCCTAAGCTAATTAAGTTAATTAAACTTAATTAACTATTTACAAGTTGCTACAAGAATATAATTCAATTTTAATTCTCAGTTTAATTCAAGGACAAATTAAACTGGAATTTCTTGTTGCCATTTCTCAACAATTCGTTGATGATACCATGAGTATGGGTGCCCCCAATACCCATGAAGCATGAGATTTCATGTGAATTGTGGGGGATTTTTGTCAAGCCTCGGGCATGGAAATCAACAAGATCAAATCCCAAGTTTTCCTTTTTAATACTCCAATTATTGTCTAGAGGTACATGTTGGGTCTTGAAAATGTTATTCATTTCCATTACACTTTCACTATTATGTCTATTATATCACCTCCATTTCACCTCCATTTCATTACTATGTCACTACATTCATCCCACTTTCATTATTATTGGGCCACATTTATGTTTTTCCAAACTTTATTAATTCTTATCCTTTTTAAATGAATTTGTGATTAAAAATTAGGAAATAATGTGCATATGCTTATACCTAACAAGTGGGTTGAGATTGATGACATGTGTATGTCAAAAGGAAGCTTCTAGAAAACCTTTATGTAGCACTCTAAGACCAAATTCGAATTTGAGTGGAAAGAATCATGGGATCATGAGAATATGTGTCACATCTCCTAATTGTATTGAAACTCTAAGAAGACATGTGTCTTATCAGTTCCTATTTTGATTAGGTCTCTAAAGGTAGAGGGAGAGATTCATGGACTCTTATTAATGAGATGGCTTCCCATCTTTTTGTATAAATAGGAGATCTCTCTCCTTCATTTGTTTGTTTAAAACTTATTAGCTTGTTAGTCTTAGCTTAGCTTGGAGTTTACTAAACTTGGAGTTTATAGTTCTTCCTTGATGGCTTTTGAAAGCTTTGGAGAGCTTTGTTGTACTTTGTAATTTTGAAGAATTTGAATAAAGCTTTGATGTTCTCAACATGGAAGGAGATGTGAAGTAAATGTTATGGATCACATTAGAATGTAAGTTAGAGTAGATTTTATTTTGTACTTTTGCTTTGATTTCATTCAAATATGTCATTTTATTGCTTTCAAGTTTGATAGATTAGAGTTTCCATTGATGCAATTTTAATTCATGCAAGTGTGTTCAACCGGTTGATTGTAGATTAGTTTTTCTTTACATGTTTTTGCATCAAATAGTGACATGAGATTTGTCTCTCTGCTGAACTTTTTCTTAAGCTTTTCAATTTCAATTATGCTTTGATTTCAGTCTTATTTATTTGTTGTTAGTTAGTTAGTTTAGATATCAAATTCTTCATGTCATTTAACATTATCTCTAGAGCCATGGCTTAACCCCGAAAAACTACTTGGTGAGCTATCAGATTATGAGTGAAGTGATTTGATTTTACTTTCATCTCTGCAATTAGATATCAGGTTCTTCATGTTATTGACGTTGTCTCCAGAGCCATGGCTTAACCCCGAAAAGCTACTTGGCGGGCTATCATATTATAAGTGAAGTGACTTGATTTTACTTTTATTTGCAAGTAGGTAATTTAGATATCAGGTTCTTCATGTTATTGATGTTATCTCCAGAGCCATGGCTTAACCCCGAAAAGCTACTTGGCGAGCTATCGGATTATAAGTGAAGTGACTTTATTTTACTTTCATTTGCAAGTAGGTAATTTAGATATCAATTCTTCATGTTATTGACGTTATCTCCAGAGCCATGGCTTAACCCAGAAAAGCTACTTGGCGAGTTATCGGATTATAAGTGAAGTAAATTGATCTTGCTTTCGTTAGTCTGCAATTTTTGGTTTTTTTGAGTGCAATAATTTAGATTTTATATTTGTAATTAGATGGGCAGCAGAGACAATGATTTCATGACCAGTATTTCATCTTTTGTTTGATTTAAATAGTTGCACATTTACATTCTTGTTCAAGTATTAATTTTATCAATAGCATGTCTTGAGATCTTTTGAAGTGCTAAGTTTTGGAAGTTACCATAAAGGACATAAACCTTGTCTTGAAATCTACATCCATACTTGAACTTTAAAAGTATTCTTAAGACCTTAGAGTAGGATTTCTATTTGCATTAGACATTTTAGGCCCAAAACAAAATAAAAACTATAAAACAACGAAGTAAGAAAAATGTTAACTAAGCACATATGGTGCACCACATTTCATCAGTTTACGATACCTGGTTTGATAATTTATGTAAAGCAATTTAAGACGTTAAATTGACTAGACATTTTGCCGTCGTTGCCAGGGAAGTGTAACTAGGAGACCTTATTTCTTACATCTAAGAAAAAAAATTAATAATTCTTGAATATGATCTCCTCCTGCACTTTGTGTGATCTGGAGGATCAGAAAAAGAATTGTTATAAAAAATAATAATTAATAATTCTTGAGTATGCTCTCCTCCTGCACTTTGTGTGATCTAGAGGATCAGAAAAAGAATTGTTATGTTAAAAAAAAAAAAAAAGGAGACAAAATAAACTTCATGATTTCAATTGATTCAATAAAAACAAAAAAACAAAAAGTCAAAAAAAAAATGAAACAAAACTACTTTGATAGGTTCAACTGTCCAAGATTGACTGGTTATGGTTCGTAGTGGTCCTCAAAACAATGTGTCCTGTTTTAATAAAATTTTGCAACTTAGCTGCGGAATGCAGCCTAATTCCGCAGCTAATTTTGAATTCTGCGGCTAATTTCAAGGTTTAGCAGGTTACAGGCATCCAATGAAGAAACTGACCACATGGGCATCTCCAGAATTATCCCGACATGGATCCTATCCTAGTCACCTATCCCAGATTGATAAAAATCAGCTTAAAACCTCAATTAAAGTCCTGTTTTTAGCATGTTTTCCTTGAAGTCTTTGCTGCCTGAAATTGAAAATCATTAATCCTTCTTATAAAAATTTACAATTTCAGAGAAAAAAAGAAAAGAAAAATAATCAATGGCTATCCCCAATTCTAGTCTCCACTATGGCCTCAATAGAAAATCTGCATTCCTGCTTGAGCTTTGGCCTTAAAACAAACCTGCAAAAATCATATAAAAAAATAAACCTACAATATAAACAATTCTCCCATCTTTTTGTAGCTTGAAATATCCTCTATTTTTTTGCCTCAACCTCAAATTTGACAGTTGTATTCTGAGCTGTGAAGAGCAAAAGCAATCAAATCATCACCTTCAAAGCTTCTGTCAAACATGCACAAAAATCAGCTGCAAGATTTATTGCAAATAAGCCAATTCTAAGAAATAGCGGCAGAAGAAATGCTTTTACTGCAAATAACGTGAAATGGAAATATCAAAGAAGAAATTTACAAACTGCATTGCCTATTTAGACCGTACAAATGTTGCCCAATATGCATATGGATTAGTTGCAATAAGCCGACAGCTGAATGCTTTGGGCTTGATAGATGTGCCAGAAATTGATTTGGATAGTAGTTTAGCTGAAGCTCTAGACAATGGGTGATACAATTACTTTACAATATGTTGATTCTGTTATCCATAATAAAAACAAATGATTCAAACATATGCGGAAGAAGAAATCGATTTTACAACCGAATGCAGAACAGTGAAAACATTAATTCACAAAAATACGTAGAACAGAAAAAACATCAAACTTTAACTGCATGATTTGGCCAAATGAAAACAAATTTGAAAAAAATAAAACATAGGTTTTTTCGAAAATAGGGTCAATTAGATAACCCAGAAATGGTTTTAAGAAATTCGTGGTGGTTTGAGAGAATTTCTCGGTTCTCTGAAGCCTCTTTTTGCATGTCGCGTGAGGAAAAACAATGCTTTTTGAACAGTTGTGGCCATATTTCAATTTCTTTGAGAAATCTGCCCAGATTCGATTTCCTTGGCTACCAGGTCATCCACCGTGTCAATGAATGCATGAGAAAAAAGGATTTCTATTAAATGAACAAAGAACAGTTTAAACACGGCACGCTTTGGTTGTTTGAGGAAACACGTCTTCCGCCACCCGTCTAATCTTGTTCCGCTACTTCCTGTTTAACAGTAAGATGATCAAATACGGCACTTCTCCAAGCACCCATCTAACAACTATTCCTATGCTCAGTGTTTTACTTGCTAAAATATTGGCACAGGTGTTGGTACTCATGGATCTTGTCTTCATTGACAAGTTCTGTGTACGTGTTTAACTTTATTATGATGTGCTTGGCAGTCTGACCATACTTTCAGCCAAAAACTCTGCAATGAAACGACCTCTGTCAACCTGTAATCCCATAAAAAGCACTGATCAAGCTCATGACTATTTTCCACTTCATCTTTATCAAACTGCGCTTACAGCGAGGTTGGATTATATGCTTTGGTTTTAAGCAATTTGAGTAAATCAACAATTAGAATACAGCTGAATCCAGTTTTTAGAATTCCTTTAATCAGTGGCCTTGAGAACTATGCCTTGGTACCAATTGATCTTGCTGCTGATCATATAGAAACTAGAGGATTGCATGCTGAATTTCAAAACTGACGGTTAATTGTCTTTTAGCTGCGGAATGCAACCTGATTCTGCAGCTAACTGGCAATTCTGTAGCCATTTTCATACTTTTATAGGTTATAGGTGTCAAGAGACAAAACAAACCACATGGGTAGCGGGGAAAATGTCAGTACATGGATAGTGCCCTATTCATTTGATCCAAGTCGATGAAAAAGACCCCGGTCAAAGGGAATTCAAGGTGTGTGTTATCACTAAGTCACCACACTAAGTCGCCACATGTCAAAGAAAAAATTAATAATTTTGAATCAATGAAATGAATAAGTTATTTGCTCATTTTTCTGAAGGTATTGATTAATTTGTACTGATAATGAAAGATGAATGGCTAACTTTTTATTCAAAATTTTTAGCTACAGAAACTGTGCACATTCCACAGCCAAAGTCCAATTCCGCAGCTATTCTCTAATTCCGCAGCAAAAAAAACCCCATTGTTCAAATCAGCCTAACTTTCTCATACGAAATCAGATTTTGATGATTCAAATACCGTTGGAAAGATCTCAATAAGATCTACACAATGGGAAATCCATCGTTAGAGTTTGAAATGGAAAATAATAAAATAAATTGTTGAAAAGAAGCAACATTCAACTTGGAGCACCAATTCCAAAGCAGGTATAAATTCTTTTGATTTTTCCTTTGAGAACTTATTTCATTAATATAAATTCCTAGTTTTGTGTGTAAATATCATAGCTAGAGAGATTGATCACCTCTCTCCTTTGATAATCTTACATTCCATGGCAGAAGAAGTATTAGTTTTTTTGCAGGTTTCAGGAGGAAGGAGAAATGACTATAAGAGAATGGTGTCTCTCTAAGAGACCAATTTGTTTCATAAGAGGATGATCAGCAACAAAGAGGAAATATGTTGATGCAAAATCAAATCCAAACACTTGAAAGACTTTCAGATACTATTGTCTCCATCACATCCATACCTTATAATAAACCATTCACCTCATTTTACTTCATATTTTCCATTTACATTCACATACATTTTCCATCTCTTTTTGTCCATTCATAACCCACAAATAAAAGCAAGAAGCTCATTCGCATGCTTATTGCCCATTGCCATTTCTACTCTCCATTGCCATCTTCCATTTTCATCTTTCATTTCTTGTCATTTTCATTTCGCAAATAAGCCCTGCTTCAATGCAAATTATTGAGTCCATAGTCTTTTGAGTCTAAGTTCTTTGTAAAAACACCTTGAGGTTTGCATGCCTTAATGGCAAGTCCTCACGCTGACAAACAATGAGAATATATTAATGTCCCTTGTTCATCTGATCTTCTAGGTGACTCGACATCGACAAATTCATTTGTACCTAGCAAGGTGTGTTTGGGCATCCTGAATCTCATTGTCATCAATGGTGAGAGTTCTCGTGCTGACTAGTGGCATCCATCAATGGCCACTAAGTCAACAATTTCCTACTATTTTCGACATCAGAACATATTTTCACATAGTAGGAATTGTGCCAATGCGTTTTGAAGACACGAAGACTATTATTTTCAGCATTTTGGAGCAGATTCAACAAGTTTTAGTAGAAGAAATAAAAATTCATCTTAACTCTTTATCCATGACTCCTCTTATTTAGCCACTTGAAGAAGAATATGATCAGAATTTTGTAGCCACCACACATACAACTCATCCATTCCAAAGGGTAAGTTAAGGTACGTCATTTTCTAACTTTTGACCATAGAATTCCATAAAAATCTAGAATGATAATTGCTGGAAAAACATTTCTCTTCCTCATTTCATAAAATTTCCAATACCATTAGTTGGGAGGGAAATACATTCATCTTCATATCTTGCCATGTCCATATCATACTCAGGAGCCCACATACTTCCAACATATATTAACTATTACATTGTTATTATGAGCGTACAATGGCTTTTCAAAAAAAAAAGTGCTTAAAGGATAAATTGGATACAAACAAAATCATGATTGTCACACAAGAACCAACTATTATGCAATCCAATAAAGATATTCTTTGCAAACAATAATCAAAATATCATTATGCAAATTTCAAAGATCAAAATAGAATGCAACAACAAAAAAGTTGGTTGTAACACAAGAACCAACCATGTTGCAATTCAAGTAAAACACTTTGCAAAATATGAAGTTATCAAATGATATCATGCAAAGCTAAGCCAAAGCTCAAAGATGAAAAGAGTTAATGTAATATATATTGCATGAGGACATGCAATAACTTCAGTTGGGGGTATGTTGGGTCTTGAAAATGTCATTCATTTCCGTTACACTTTCACTATTATGTCCATTATATCACCTCCATTTCACTACTATGTCACTACATTCATCCCACTTTCATTATCATTGGGCCACATTTATGTTTTTCCAAACTTTATTAATTCTTAGCCTTTTTAAGTGAATTTATGGTTAAAAATTAGGAAATAATGTGCATATTCTTATACCTAACAAGTGGGTTGAGATTGTTGACATGTGTAGGTCAAAAGGAGGCTTCTAGAAGACCTTTATGTAGTACTCTAAGGCCAAATTCGAATTTGAGTGGAAAGAATCATGGGATCATGAGGATATGTGTCACATCTCCTAATTGTATTGAAACTCTAAGAAGACATGTGTCTTATCAGTTCCTATTTTGATTAGGACTCTAAAGGTATAGGGAGAAATTCATGGACTCTCATTAATGAGATGACTTCTCATCTTTTTGTATAAATAGGAAATCTCTCTACTTCATTTGTTAGTTTAGAGCTTGTTAGCTTGTTAGTCTTATATTAGCTTGGAGTTTATAGTTCTTCCTTGATGGCTTTTGAAAGCTTTGGAGAGATTTGTTGTACTTTGTAATTTTGAAGAATTTGAATAAAGCTTTGATGTTCTTAACATGGAAGGAGATGTGAAGTAAATGTTATGGAGCACATTAGAATGTAAGGTAGAGTAGATTTTATTTTGTACTTTTGCTCTGATTTCTTTCAAGTATTTCATTTTATTGCTTTCAAGTTTGATAGATTAGAGTTTCCACTGATGCAATTTTAATTCATGCAAGTGTGTTTAACTGATTGATTGTAGATTAGTTTTTCTTTACATGTTTTTACATCAAATAGTGACATGAGATTTGCCTCTCTGCTGAACTTTTTCTTAAGCTTTTCAATTTCAGTTATGCTTTGATTTTAGTCTTATTTATTTGTTGTTGTTAGTTAGTTTAGATATCAAATTCTTCATGTCATTTGACATTATCTCCAGAGCCATGGCTTAACCCCGAAAAGCTACTTGGCGAGCTATTAGATTATGAGTGAAGTGATTTGATTTTACTTTCATCTCTGCAATTAGATATCAGGTTCTTCATGTTATTGACGTTATCTCCAGAGCCATGGCTTAACCCCGAAAAGCTACTTGGTGAGCTATCGGATTATAAGTGAAGTGACTTGATTTTACTTTCATTTGCAAGTAGGTAATTTAGATATCAGATTCTTCATGTTATTGACGTTATCTCCAAAGCCATGGCTTAACCCCGAAAAGCTACTTGGCGAGCTATCGGATTATAAGTGAAGTGACTTGATTTTACTTTCATTTGCAAGTAGGTAATTTAGATATCAATTCTTCATGTTATTGACATTATCTCCAAAGCCATGGCTTAACCCGGAAAAGCTACTTGGTGAGCTATCAGATTATAAGTGAAGTAAATTGATCTTGCTTTCGTTAGTTTGCAATTTTTGGTTTTTTTGAGTGCAATAGTTTAGATTTTATTTCTGTAATTAGATGGGCAGCAGAGACAGTGATTTCATGATCAGTATTTCATCTTTTGTTTGATTTAAGTAGCTACATATTTACATTCTTGTTCAAGTATTAATTTTATCAATAACATGTTTTGAGATCTTTTGAAGTGCTAAGTTTTGGAAGTTACCATAAGGGACATAAACCTTGTCTTGAAATCTACATCCATACTTGACCTTTAAAAGTATTCTTAAGACCTTAGAATAGGATTTCCATTTGCATTAGACACTTTAGGAGATCAACAAGAACAAAACCCCAAAACAAGATAAAAACTATAAAACAACGAAGTAAGAAAAAGGTTAACTAAGCACATATGGTGCACCACACTTCATCAGTTTACGATACCCGGATTGATAATTTATGTAGAGAAATTTAAGGCATTAAATTGACTAGACAGTACATAGCTAGAATTATAGGGTTCCAAAAATGCAAGCTCCCCTCAAATATCTAGATTCCCCATTAACAAATAGCTCCCTCAAATGGAGCTCATGGGAGGAGTTATTATCCAAAGTCAACAACAAATTAGCAGGATAGCCCTTTCATTCCTTAAATGTTGTTAGGAAATAGGTTTTATTAAAAGCTATGCTCCAAGCCCTACATATTTATTTGTGTTCAACACTAATGGAACCATCCTCGATCTTGTAGGAGCTTCATCGAATACATCACACCTTCCTTTGGGGAGGCACTAATGGGGACCGAAAGTGGTCCCTGGTGGCCTAGGAAAAACTCTATAGGCCAAATCCCAAAGGAGGGCTAGGTTTGTGTGACACCACCATCATGGCGAAAATCTTGGGCACAAAATTTTGGTGGTAATGGATACAAGGAGGCTTAGATATATGGAAAATCATTTGGATATGCTCCCCACATGCCATCACGACACCTC
Source organism: Pinus tabuliformis (assembly GCA_031772625.1). Lineage (NCBI taxonomy): Eukaryota > Viridiplantae > Streptophyta > Pinopsida > Pinales > Pinaceae > Pinus > Pinus tabuliformis. The sequence continues at coordinate 372,125,026 of CM062804.1, forward strand.
GTATGCATATGTACCACAATTCTTGGTTCCTCTATATTGTCTCTAGCCAAAAAAGGAACACATCTAATTCAACAACTTTGCTTTTGGGAAATCAAATATGGTCATAATGCTCCGTTTTAGTAAGGCTCGTGGTAATAACTCCCTAAACTCTATGATCATCAGTGGTTGGACAATTTGTAGGTGCAGATGATTGGTCAAGGTTTAACAAAACTTTCATATTATTAGATCAACACAAACATTGGAAAAAATGGCTACCTCTAAAAGCTTAACAACCCAAGCCAACTGAAGAATTGTGGCAACAATGTTGGGGTAATCTTCAACAAAGGCTCATTCGCTACTCATATCAACTAAATAAACTTCGATGGGGTTACACCTCAAAAGGAACATTTTATTTACATGAAGCTTATCATATGGAAGCAGGACACCGAGCAATACTAATTGATGAGATCTAAACCAAAATTTGGAAGCAAAACACTTGACCAAATATATCCTTTTTTCTATGGCTTATCATTCAAAACAAGACTCTAACACATGATTACATACAAAAACGTAACTATTAAGGACCATCTAGATGCCCTCTCTACCTCTCCATTCATAAAGTATTTAACCTCTCTTATACAATTGTGTCTTTTCCTCTTTCCTTTGGAATCGGTTGGAAGAACGCCTTACTCACTCAAATAAAGATCCCCTTAGCATCCTCAACACTATCTCCAGTTAGTGAAAACATGCCTTCTCTAACTCTATCCTAAATTATGCTATTTATCGATTTCCTTCTTTAGGCAACTTGGAAAGAGTATAACTGTCAAATATTCAAGGGAATTTTGATCCCCCTAGACTCTCTCTAGAACTCCATCCTCAATAACATTAAAGAAACCATTCTCACCCTATCCTGGTCCCCCCATTATTGGTAGACTCATGGCCAAGAAGCTAGTATTCTTCATAATTATCACCTTGTTCCTTCTTTCCCACCATTTTCCTTTGCTCCTACCCCCCTCTGCTTTCTGTTCCTTTTTCATGGTCTCCCCCCAACCCCTCTTTCTTCAAATTGAATTTCGACGATGCCTCAAAAAGAAATCCAGGCACAACTGGATATTCTTGTAGCTTTAAAGATCATGGAGGCCTTCCTATCTACATATAATCAGGCATATTAGGTCTTAATAAAAATAACTAGATGGAATTCACTGCCCTCGTTACTGGACTAGAAATTTCATAGACATAAGAATTTTTCAAGAACTTTGTGGAAGAAGAATCCCAACTCATTATTGAAATGCTTCACAAGCTCAAAAATGGCACATTGGTGCATAGAGTATCTAGAAGTTGGCGGTTAGAAGCACTTCTATACAAGTTTTCCTCCCTAATCATTAACATCTTAGTCATCATTCCCTCCCATGTCAAATGAACATGAAACAAAGTCAATGATATGCTAGCTAATCATGGAAGTTTTAACACTTCGTCATCAATTTCCTACACTTGGAACCTTCTGCAGGACTCCCTCTTAAGGATCTTTGTTAGTAGCTCATCCAGATAGACATACCAAATTTGGATGGGGTATTTTTAGAGCAAAAATGAGGGAAGAAGAGGGGGGGGGGGGAGGTTGTCTCCACCCCACCTAGCCAAGAGACTAAGGGACCTGGTAGAATGCCCTTGCAGAGAGTGTCTAAGGCACCAACGATCCCAAGGCACTACCACATGTAGACTGCAATCACAATAATTAATTTCCTACACACTCCACTCTCTTGTCTTGATTTCCATCTCACCCTCCATATTGTTTTTCAAGAGTTCACTCATGCAAAGCATCAACCATGTTTACTATTTTTTATTGCATTCCTTATTATGGCCAAAATTCTTATTACTTCATCGTCACTGGCTACCAAAGTTTCTTGTCTGACATGCAGGCCTTTCTCCTCATTGATTTCAATTGCGGTTATCTGTCTACTTATCCTATTGAGCCTTGGCCTGGTATTAACTTGCTACCTTTGGTAAGACTCTGTAACAACGAAAAGGAAAGTCTCTCCCTTTCCAACTGTAAGTATAGTGTTGATGATAGTTACCATCTTCCAACTCGGAAGATTGGGTTCACCTTGTTGTCACCCTCTCCTTGTAAGTTTGGCAGGTATGTTGCAACTTTTATGTGTGGTTTCTTCTACATGCAAGGTAATAGACCATTTCATCGTTGGACACCTTTTGAAGCCATGCACTTGGCTTATTCTAGTTTGAGCGGTGCCTCTTGGATTTTGGACTTTGCTTTCATCTCAAGGTTTCCTTCTAGCTCTCCTCTACACCTCATTTTGATTTGGCTCATTTGTCCTTGTATTTGGTTTGTTTTAGAACCTAAGAGGGCCACTATCCTTCCATTGATGCTCTCCTTAGTTGGATTTGAGTCACCTCCCCTACAATATCCTTGGTAAGCTTCGCCCCCACCACACTACCTATTAACTTTCTATCTCCCTCTATGGACTTGGCCATCCTCGACATTTTGTCACTCTTCCCCAATTCTCTTACACGTGGATTATTACCTGACATCTGACGCTTGTACCTCTCCTCTTTGGGAACTTAGTTTCCTTTTACTTTCTTTGTCTCTCCTCCATGCCTCATTGGTTTCTCCTCCATGCCTTATCAGCATGCCCACGTCCGCATAGGAGTGTCCTACTAACAAGAACAAGACAATCGAGGAAATACATGTATACACCACCGCTTAGAGGAAATCATCACTCGATTCTATAAGATTAACCCAAGCCCCATCCAAGATGAGCTCACTTATATGGAGAGAGAAGGAACCTCCCATAGGCACCAACTCTTAAACACAAAGGTTCTTGTTGAGATGGCATATTAGGTTGCAGATATCGGGCATACATGTGGACGCTTCAACCAGTACATGGACACAGTTGATTTATATTGGCATATGAAATTCCTCCTTGGCAGAATCTTGATAGACAAGTTTGAGCAACAGAAAAATATTCTCCACTCTATTGAGCACTTCCATCATCCCATGAAGGACCTAGAATAAAGGTTGGATTGTATAGAGCACCTTGGCATCCCACCCCTGGATGGAGGCACCTCTGGAAATAACAAGGATCCCATCAAGGTCATAGTTGTGCATTCTGATCTCTCCATTCAGTCTCCTGATATTTCCATGATTCCATCATTTCTTGTTTTTATTGCTTATTTTAAAGGCTAAATAGGCCCACTTTACAATCCTTGTATGGTTACTTTTGGGTTTTTAAGTACTCTAATATCCTATGCCTCTCTAAGGAGAGTAAACTTTTAGTTATGGCTCAATTTTCTCAATGAAAGACCAACCTAAAACATTAAAAAAATTCATGTACACTCAAGTTTAAAAGGCAATACAAAATTTACCCCATAGGTAAGAAAAAAGTGACTAACTAAAATTACATAATAAATAAAATAAAATATTGATATTATCATTGTATAATATTTATAATTTGACTGAGTCTAATGGTTAAGAACATGTGTTAAAATTTTAACACTTTTGTGGTCAGTCTTGGTAGAGTGAGAAATCAGATTATCCATAATGTTAATTGATGAATTGATGAATCTGAAAGGGAATCCATCATCAAGTAAATTTGGTTTAAGGCTTTTGTGATCGGTGTTAGTAGAGTGAGAAGTTAGATTATCCAAAATGTTAATTGATTAATGTCCACATTTCAAATCCAAAAGGGGATCCATATTCAAGATAAAGAGCCTGGTGATGGATCCCCTTTCAGGTTCAAAACGTCAATATTCACCAATTAACATTCTGGATAATCTAATTTCCCACTATACCAATATGTGTTTTCATATAGGAGGTCAAAAATTCAAATTAAGAGGGTGTAGAGTATGCATACCTCTATAAATTTTAATAGTTAAATGGCTTACTGGAGGTGAGTCCCTTATCTCACAAATAAGGAAGTCTCATACACCAATTTGATGTCTAACTTGACCATAACCTCAAAATTAGATAATCATTATTATTATAATACTTAAAACAAAATTAAAATTATAAGTTAATATAATATTTCTTATTTGTGTATATGAAGTTAAGATGGGGTAGATAGTTAATGCCATATGACTTTTGCATAATTCCAAAGATGATAGGATATAAAGGATGGTGGACATCCGGATATTATAACGTGTTGGGAATACGTTTTTGGTTTCAAAACCTAATCATGTTTTTAACCTGGTAAGAATTTATTATTTTTTGGGACTTTATATACTAGGGTACTTATTATCCTTGTTGCTAGTAGGATATAATACATTTGATAATGCGTTGACCTTCATTATTTTAAGCTCCAACTAAAAATTTAAATTCCCACTTGCAATTTTAACATTATAAAAAAATAATTTATTTTATTATTATTTTAATTCTATTTTTTAGCTTACTATTGGTTAACTGACTTGAGGTCTTATTTTGCAATTATGGTTTTCATTTCTGATTGACTCTGTATTGTGCCATCATGACTAGGTTGTACTCCTCTTTGGGAAATGGACTATTGTACTCCCATATATGTTGTCATCTCAATCCTTCCTATCAACAGTGTATGACTTTTCTTCCTCTATGGAGTTGAATCCTCCTCATATTCTGAGTCCAGTGTCAAATTCATTCTATCCTCATCTCCGTTGAATTTTCTTGTTTATTCACATTGAGGTAGATGCTTGATAATTAATGCATAGGAGTAGCATAATTTACAATTAATTACAAATGATTGTGATGGGAAGCAGGGTTCAAAATTGAACTCGTCACAACCCGTCAAGAGGACTCTAACATGTCATAAAAGGGCTAAACTATAATTACGTGTAAAAAAAATGTACATTTTAATTTCTAACGGTTAAAAAATAAATTAATAAAATTATAAAATTCCCTGTGAAGGGCTACTAGTCCTTTCAACCATCAATTTTTTGGCAATTATTTCGAAGACAACTTAAAGTCATTCTATCATGCCGTCAATTTTCTAGCAATTATTTTAAAGAAAACTTAAAGTCATTCTGTAATGCGCGGAATTTACATTGAAAGTGCACTGCACATGGTCTTCAATGTTCATACAATTTTGTAATTAATTTATAAGCACATGGTCTTATATTTTTTCATGTTTTACATGATTGGGGGTTGAGTGCCCATTGTTCATGGCAATGGCAGATTTTAAACTAGAACAAATCCATCTAAATCAGAATTTCCAATAAAAATAGGACATACCCATCCAAACCAAAATTTCCCAAAAAAAAAAAAGAGAACAAACTCATTTAAACCAAAATCTACAAAGTCCTACATATATCCTGCTCTGATATGCCCCCATCATGGTTTTATATTTTGAGTTCCAATGTTTGAGACATCCCTTGTTTGTGTGAACTTGAGATCTGCATCCTCAAGCTTAATATTTCATGCATCAACAGACTATTTCTATGAATTTGAGATATACATTTTCTACCTTGGCAACCTTGAGGTGCATATCAAATCTGGGTCTACATGGATTTGTGGTAGTGTCCACATTTAACGGATTCAATGAACTATACACAACAAGGCATGAGTGCGCACACTCGAAGAACTGATGCATCAACCTAAGCCAGCTAAGTTGTAAGGCATACATGGTTTCTTTGTGCAAATACATTTCCCTATCAACTGTCAGTGTTCTATTAACTGTCAGTGTTTACCTGGGAGAAGTTGCCCTTATGTTCACATAGTGCAAGATCTTAATCTCCTTCTTGTGAAAAATTAACAATTTGTTATTGTTGTCAAAAAAATATAAATTTTTGCAAGAACTAATTGGGTTTTCTTCTAAGGCTGCTATGAATTAGAGTATAAATCCATTTTAACCCCTTTCTGATATGCGCCTCAAGGTTAATATGTTTGTCGTTTTCATGATTCTAGTATATACATCTTCGATCTTCGCAATCTTAAAGTGCATGTTTGACTCTGGTTTAGATAGATCCATGCTAGTGTTCATATTCAATGTACCTAATGGATTGTCTAAATTCAACACACCTAATACACCAATGCACTATGTAGTTTCAATTTACCTTTACATGGGCACATACTTTGAGTTAGATGGATTAGTCCCACCATCCTTGACAATTGGGTGTTGTTTGCATGCAGGCTTTTACATTTTTTTTTTATCAGAAACCATGCAAAATTTTTGTAGAGGACTTCATATATTATTTGAAGTTGAATGAATATATATAAGATATGTTTAACTCTGAATTTATCAAGCACTGAAAAGTATAACATTCTTTTAGATGTAATTTTTTTAACAATGAAGAACTTGAGAAAAGGTTTGTTCTTCAATGATTTTTTTCCCCAAGGAAAAATCGTAATTTCCATTAATATTTGAAAATTACATATTGTAGATGCTTGAAGAAGCATATGCTGTAAGTTGTGGCGAACCACCTTCAGATGTTCTTGTACAAAAAACCTCGTAGGGTATACTGGTAGTATGTGCATAATTACATGTCAAAAAATAAATATATACATAAGACTGTTCTGTGAAAAAAGTACTGGCAGTAGCTCAAAAAGTCATGAAATCAGGCCCTGTCAGACCCCTGTATTCTGTGGTCGATGTATGGATGATGGTAGTACTGATAGAAGTCCATTCCCCTCTATTCCTGGATCATCCATAGGCCCCGAGGCTGGATCACGACCTCCTTGGATAACTGATCGGAAATCTGGTTGCGCTCCCTGTAGATGTGATGACAAACGATGAAGTCAAATTGGGATCTTAAATGTAGTGCATCATCCAATATATTCCTGAGTGTGTGTGCATGGCAGATAGATGTACTGTTGAACCAATTAATAATGATCTTGGAGTCACCAAATATTTGAATGTGCCTACACTCTTTTTCTAAAGCAAAGTGCAAAAGATGTCTGAGTGTGATCAATTCTACAAAGTTATTAGTGCCATTTCCCAATCCCATCTGAATTTTAAAGAAGTGGTTCTCTAATAGGTGTAATAGTGCCCCCCCACAACCCTGTGCTTGGGCAGATCCATCAAAATAGGCCCAAGGAATGCTTCTGTCAATAACTTCAGAGGTAATGGTACGTAGGGGAGCAGGTCGATCATCATCAGGAATACTGGAATAAATGGATATTACATGTGTAGAGGCCTGTGTCCAGTGAGGTTCGATATCACTGAAAATGGATTTATTCCGGGTCAGCCAGATAGCCCAGCATACCAATAGAGGGAGGTTTCTAGCTTTAGGAGGTTGGGCCGAAGTCCACCATGATTGCTAGGCTTCAAGGATGGAATTCCCCTGCCATCGAAAGGTGATAGAGAGGGAGGAGAGGATCAGGGACCAAAAAGCCAGAATGGTGGGGCAATGGAGGAAAAGATGCTCGATGGATTCAGAGGCTTGTCGACATAGGATGCACCAAGTAGGGCCATGGAAGGATCGCTTCATTAGATTCTCACCCGTAGGAGCTTTGTGGCGAAGTACAACCCACATGAAAATCCTGGTGCTTGGAGGGGCCTTCAATTTCCATAATAAACTCCACCACCAGTCAGAGTTTGGTGGCTTATGTGTTGAGTATATAATAGCGTAGCCATCCTTGGGAGTGTAATGACCATGCTTGGCATGTGCCCATATAAGTTCATCATCGCCTTCAAGAATCCTAACATGTGATTCAATAAGAGCATCAGTGTAACTGTGCGAATCATGATGCCAAGATGTATAGCAGATTTCCATGCCAGTGTAAAAATATTAGTATCCTTTGGGTCTGCAATTTGATCAAGATAGTTAATACCAACATTAGATAAAAATTGAATGAGATCAGGTGGGAGCCTGAATGCATTACCACACCCGGACCATGGATCCATACCCACACGAACAGAGGTGCCCGAACTAATTCTTGAGGCCAATCCATCACGAATATAAGATATAAAATTTAAGACAACATGCTAAATGGATGATATGCATGACCTGTTCTAAGTGGGGAGTCGAATCCAATCAAGAGTGAGAAGGGGCCAGATGTATTTATGATAAACGACCTCAGTCCATAAGCTTTTTTTTGTGAGAATTTGCCAACCCATCTTGATGTTCTTCAATGATTTTTTCCCCTTGGCCTTTGATAAATCTGGGTTTAAGATGAATATAAGCTAGTTCATTTATATTTTGATATTATGTTTTATATGTGAAAAGTATACATGAATGTTAGCATTACATTCGCTCATTCATGAAAATTTGCTTCATACTGGGTTGTAGAATGCCCCTCCTGGCACAATAATATATTTACTATAAAATTTATTGCATATATAAATACTTGCGTATTAGAAACAAAGTTCATTGTACCTTTTTCACTGTCATTTCTTGATGTGCCAGGTAGGAAGTTAAATTTCAACACTCAGCCCCAAACCCCATTCGCACTTGGGATATAGAATGCATCTTGCTTCTCTAAATGCAACAGTTCATTTAGTTGAACTTTCATTTATTTTTTTCCCTCTAACTATTCTAATATATTGCCTCATATCAGAAAACATGTATTGATCATGTTGTGGTTTCTTACATTCTGGAAACTTTCCTGATCAACATGAAACAATATTTTTAGTGAAGTAGTGGTTTCTAAGAGTCATAATCAGCTGTCCATTAAACATTGTATATGAAAAGAGGTAAATGTATTGTTCGTTGGGAAAAGGCCTTTGTATCTCAGAAGAGTGCAAGCTCTTACCATTATTGGTTGTATGAGAAGCTCATAGAGAAGTTAACATATATAATATACTTCGTCAAAATTAGGACAAGAAGACTTTTCTGCTTCCTGTGAAAATTTGTAATAAGGAAAAACATGTTTTTGAGATAGTGGAAACAATTTTGACCATTGAGTAATTGTAGATGAAAGGAAACTAGTGTAATTTTGTATGGAAATTTGCTTTCTATGGCTTATAGAGAACAATATCTTATTATCAGTATGTAGGAAATTCGTATCATGTGAGAATTTGTATTTTTTTTAATGACATGAAAGAGATCAACAGATTTGGTGTACTTTGAACAGTTACAAATTTTTTATTTGAAGGATGTAATGTGTTATGGAATTGGTTGTTTGCTTTGATAGATTGCTATATCTTATTTTTGTGGTCAATTTTTGTGTGCTTGTGTGAGAAAGAGACCAGAAATATGATGTTATGCCCTAATTGACCCCCTTGGCATGCTAAGAGTATGGGACCTTTTGGTCATTATCCCAAAATAAAACGATAATGACGAATGCAGTGTGGTAACTTTCCTTCTTAGTTGGAGCCTGGTGGAGTATAACTACTTATTTCAATTGAAAAAAATAATGTAGGGCCTTTGTTTAGAAGAAGAAAATGAATGTAGTGTTGTTTTGAGCCTTAACTGTTTTGGTAGTTAGAATGTGAGATCTTATTTATTTGGTTGGAAAAGTCCATAGATGCCCAAATCTAATATAATGCAGGAGCTTGTGTTGTTGGCTGACATAGACTACATGATCTTATTTTTAAGGTCCATTACAAACTAGTGATTATGTGTGTGACTGCATGATCTTGTTTTTCTTGACTGGATCAAAATAACACTTTTATCTAAACGTTTTCCTATATCAGTGACATACAAGTGCTAAGTTTTTCTTGACTGGATCAACTAAATTTCATTCAATATAAATAGGGATGTCTCCACATGGGTCCAGGTCTACACATGGGAAGGTATTTTTATTCTCATTAATTTGGTCTAACCAAGGCACCAAATTTGCACATTCCTTGTAGACTTTGGCACCTCCATTGATGATTCCTGTTATAGGTCCCCTCACCACCCTTAATTCAATATCATTGTTGGGCTTCAAATTCTCCACCTAGTTCCCCAAAGAGTACACTTCCCTCCTCATTGTCTGAGGCAGTCCATCACAAATCACATGCATTATGAAGCAGAACAACATATTGATCTTTTCATAAAGCCAAACCCTCAATATCGTGGCGAACTCCATCACAGCGGCCGTAAAGCTTATGATTATAGGAATGAGCCAATAGATTTGTTGGTTGGTTTGCAGGAACAACCCCACCAAGTTTAAAAACTTCAGTAATTTTTCCTCTGATACACACAAATTCACAGGGAGAAGCAAATCATTGTCTAAAACCTTGATACTGTGGTTGTCAAGAATTAAACGATCCAGAACCTATGATAAGCTCATCACACCGCCTGTAGCTACTTGTTGCCAAAATTCTTTATATCCTTTCAGAAATATCATCTCAGGGGAAACTTCTCCCACGTCTAGCAGAGAGTTCCAAATTGTATCGGTTATATAATATGACATTTTCCCATTTAGGTACAACTTGTTGCTTTCTCTTTGCTCCAGAAGGAAACCAATGCCCAAATAGGAGGATTTGATGTCAAATATCTCATTACCCATCTACCCTGGCACCTTCATCTGATTTTTTGAAATGGTCACATGGCAACACAACTCCTTGTAGACAGGACTTCGAGAACATTTCGGTCAGGACAAATGTCAACAAGAATATGTGTACTTTTTCTCAACACTACCTACCATCTAGTTTTAGGAATTTACCTTATTTAATACAAATAAATTTGATTGAAAATGAAATGTAAAAATAATATATTGTTGTCAATTGCAACTTTTTTTCTTTTTTTTGAAATGGTCACATGGCAACACAACTCCTTGTAGACAGGACTTCTTCGAGAACATTTCGGTCAGGACAAATGTCAACAAGAATATGTGTACTTTTTCTCAACACTACCTACCATCTAGTTTTAGGAATTTACCTTATTTAATACAAATAAATTTGATTGAAAATGAAATGTAAAAATAATATATTGTTGTCAATTGCAACTTTTTTCTTTTAAGCTTTTCATTATGGAAATACAACATGAATATATGCCCTTTTAGTTAAAATTAAGACCAACTCTTTAAATTTAATCAATAAAATTTTCAGACTAGTATCTTCCTTATCACCACTCTATTATTTATTCACTATCAAAATAAATGTGTGATAATTAAGAGTCCATGCTTGATAATTAATGCATAGGAATAAGGGAATGTACCATTAATTCGAGTAATAATAATTATAAAAAAATCATAACAACAATATTGATATTATTGGGATAAATTGCTTTTTAAAACAAATTATATTATTTAACTAAACTGTGAAGTAATAAATGTCTTTCCTTTATGATCACGTGAAGTTTAAATTAATTTTATTATAAAATAATAAATACTTTCCAATACGATTGGCTAAATTAACACCTTTTAATTATAAAATAATAGACGTTTGTAAATTTTGAGATCCTACATAATATTAACAAATTAGTTACTCCTGCAACATAACCTATCTAAAGGATGAATCTTTCAATGTTCTTATAACAAAAAAAATGGGAGGAATTAAAGCAGGCGGAGAGGACATCCTTCTCTACCTTTCGTGATAAGATCCAATCGCTGAGGGAGTCAGCGAAGAACTGGATCATTAAAAAGAGGAGGATTGATAAAAAGGCGCTTGATGATATAAAGAAGGAGCTATGGACTTTATCTGACTCGGCCTCCTATGACTCTATGTCTTTTGAACAAAAAATTCATCTCAAATCCTTGGAGAAAATGAAACAAGCTTTGCTGCTTAAAGAAGAATCATTTTGGAGGCTCAAAAGTCGAGCTATCTGGCTCAAGGAGGGTGACCGTAATTCAAGATTCTTCCATAACTTTGTAAATGCTCGCAGGATTAGGAACTCGATCTGGAAGATTAAGAATGAAAATGGAGGCTTTGTTTATTCTCAGCAGGACATTGAGATGGAGGCTACAAAATTCTTCCAGAAACAATACAGGAGGCGGCCTAATGAGATTAATGACGTTCTTTGGATGATTGAAAAGGTTCCTGTTATGTTTGATGAAGCTGCCAATGAAGAATTTTTCAAGGCCATCTCAGAAGAGGAACTTCATGAAGTCATAAAAAAATTTCAAAATGACAAAAGTCCTGGGCCAGATGGATGGCCGATCGAATTCTTCTCACACTTCTACGACTTTTTCAAAGATAATATGCTAGGGATGGTGGACGCTACCCGTATGTCGGGGAATATCAACAGCGCTCTCACAGCTACATTTATAGCGCTCATTCCCAAAAAGGAACAGTCAGATTCATTTACAAATTATAGGCCTATTGCACTGTGCAATATCCTCTTCAAAGTCATTTCAAAGATTATTGCCGAGACATTGAAACCGGTTCTCAACTCTTTAATTACCAGGGATCAACATGCGTTTTTAAAACACAGAAATCTTCTAGATGCAGTCGCCTCGGCCCAAGAATGTTTGTTCTCTGTCTTAACAAAAAATATTGATGCTGTTGTTTTCAAGGTTGATCTGGAAAAGGCTTTCGACTGTGTGGACTGGGGGTTCCTCCGTATTCTTCTTGCAAAAATTGGTCTGAGGTCTCAAGGTATAAGCTGGGTGATGGCCTGCGTTGAGAACGTTCAATACTTTGTCATCATAAATGGATCCCCTTCATCTCCCTTTCAGGCGGAAAGAGGACTTCGTCAAGGATGTCCTCTCTCTCCTCTTCTTTTTATCCTAGTCATGAACACTCTCAGTTCGCAGATCAACAATGCAGTGGCCGAGCATCGATGTGTTCCGATAAAGATTTGCAAGAATATCTTTCTTTCTCATAATCTGTTTGTTGATGACATTCTAATATTTGCTATGCTCTGTAAATCTAGCTGGTTATGCATTTCAGGTATCTTTCAGAAGTTTCAATCCGCATCGGGCTTGGTCATTAATAGAGCCAAATCCACATTATATCACAACGACTCAAATCTGGAGCTGGCGCAATGGATTGCTGCTCTTTTTGGTGTCAATTTGGCATCAATTAAAGACGGCTTCAAATATTTGGGCTTTTTCCTCAAGCCAAAAGCGTATCGCAACCAGGATTGGGCTTGGCTGATTGACCGGTTTTACAAAAAAATCTCAAGATGGGAGCTGCGCTTTTTATCCCTTGGAGGCAGACTCATCTTGGTTCAATCTGTTCTCTCCCAGCTTGCGGTCTACTGGGCTCACCTCTATTTCCTGCCTGCTGCTATTGTTCGGAAAATGGTCTCTTTATCAGCAAATTTTTTATGGGGAGGGCGTTCTCAACATTCTAAGATTCACTTGGCAAAAATGGATTCAATCTCCAGACCGAAGAGGTCCGGCGGATGGGGTCTCTTACATCAGCGGTCTTTTGGCAAGGCCCTTCTCTGCAACTCTCTTCACAGAGGTGTCTTTGGTAATAGTAAATGGAGCGCCATTATTAATCAAAAATATTTGAAGGGTCGATCCATGGTTTACTGGTTCAGAAAGAAATCTCTTGGCTCAAAAAGGGGGTCCGCTATTTGGCTCGGATTTAGAAAGGTAAAGGACCTCTTTTTTGACTTTCTTAGATGGCGCTTTTCCTCCGGCTCCAGCATCCTCACCGGCATTGATCCTACTGTATTCGGCCTGGAAAAAAAGCTCTCCCCCGATCTGATTGCTTGTTTGCACTCCCGGGGTCTGTACACTTGGGATAAATTGGTATCATCGTGGTCTTCTTCCTCGCCTACCTGGAAGGATGTTGAAGAACTTGGTCTGCCTCAACCGCTGCGACAGTCTTGGGAGTTGGCGACAAAGTATTTTGTGGACATAGGAATTAAGCAAATAGGTATCACTGATGAATTGTCATGGTCAAAACAGAATTCATCTCTTCCAGTTCGCGTCAAGGACTTATATGAAGCTGCCTCATTAAATCTACAGACTCAGCCCTCTCCAATCTTCCCTTTTAAATTCTGGAAAGCATCTTGCCCGCTCAAGGCAATCTTATTCTCTTGGCTGTTCTTTTCCAATCGGAACCTCACATGGGAGGTCCTCCAACGAAAGGGATGGTCAGGACCAAGCAGATGTGTAATGTGTGGACAAGCGTCTGAATCCAATGTCCACATGTTTTTTCAGTGTCCAGCATCAGCTCTAATCTGGTATGAACTTTCTACTTCTCATGGTTTTTCTCTACAGGTTTTCTCTACAGTTCAAGAAGGATTTATGTGGTGGAGTGCCCAACGCCCTGAATGGCGATCCTTATTTATCATCACGTGTTGGTGTCTTTGGAAATGGAGGAATGCCTGCATTTTTCAGGACTCCAAGGATCCTATTAGCTCCACGATGGTGCACATATCAGCTATGCTCGAGCCGGCTTGTCAATGATGGTTCCTTTTCTCTTGTTTTGTTACTATCCTCCCTCAGCTTTCTCTCTCTGTCCTATGCTGATCTTTTTCTACAGTATTTTCCCTCTCTTTTTTGGAAGATATCCTGGATGTTTTGATATATTGGGTCTTCACATAACGAATTGTTCTGCTCTTTCTTGACATAGGCCCAGATTTCTAGCATGTGCTAGGCTTCAGCTATATGTTTTCTGCTTTTCAGAACTACAGGCCGACGTATTGGCTTTTTTGTACACGCTCATTATATTTTCTTAATATAATACTATGATGATTTTCTCTCTGAAAAAAAATATCACCTGATTGTACCAATTCCCTTCAAATTTAGTTGGAGTCGCTCACTCCCCTAGTTGCCAAATTTTACTCTGTTGACTGATTACCAACTATGTAATGGGCCCACAAACGGAAGAAAGCTGGGAGGACCGATCTCAGACTATGATCGTATATCTAGAATTTATGATAAATAAAATAGACTATTGTACACTAGGATTACAATTATTTTATTTTTTTGATATTTTTTTATAAGGTGAGAAAATCTATCATAATTTAGTTGTCATACTATCGGCTAATGCAAGTTGACTTATCACTGTTATTCAAGGAAAATCATCTGTTGGTGGTCCGTAAGGGGGCTTTCACTCTTGCCTACATCTAGGTCAAAGAAAACCACCCGTTGGTGGTCCGCAAAGGGGCAGAATTTCACTCTTGCCTACATCTGGGTCTTAGGTCATTAACCTATTTCTTATGCCTCGAGAAAGACGAGCTCTTAGCCAAACAAAACAATTTTAAAACATACTTGAAACCTATTCTTAATATTCTTATAAATATTTCCTTTAAAATTTTACTTTTTAATTATTTTAGATAAATAAATTTTTTTTAATAATCAAATAAAATTATAATTTTTAACAATTTTTTAAATATTCTAAATTTGTGATAGCAAGCACTTTCTTGGCCCGCTATTGCTCTTTCTTTTCCCAGGATTCTCCCTCGTTGTGGCGGTGGCCTCCTTCAACTGTCACCTCACATGTGCGTTCCAAAAACGGTGTGTGAAAGCAAATCTACAAATTCAAAACTCTAGGAAAAGGACCCTTTTCCTTCTTTTACATCTAAATACTCTCAAAACCCATATAATATTATGAGGACCATTTTTCTTTATTTAAGCGTGGCTTCTCATAAAATAATTTGTACTTTTATAATTCTTACCCGCCTTTACATTTTATATATATATATTACATTATAAATTCGAGCCCCATATGCACGGCAATTCCTATTTCCACCACTATAGGAAAGTTAATGCACCCTGACATGCAAGGGGAATAGTGGGTGCCTTGCATTTATATTTCTGCCAAAATTGACTTTGGCAGGTTAAATGCAAGGCACCCACTATTCCCCTTGCATGTCAGGGTGCATTAACTTTCCTATAGTGGTGGAAATAGGAATTTCCCATATGCACGCCAGTAAAGTCAATAACGTCCTTTCATTAAAGTTACCTCTACGCCTGCAAGGTTACCGAGGGTTCACGCTAGGGTCGGGAGCTCGACTGGAGGTCGGAATATATCTCCCTCCGTGCGTTGTTCGCTTGAGACCAAGGCCTGACCTCTAGTCGGGGTTGGCCCATTGTTATAATTTTTTATTTCTTTATTTTAAATTTGACCAGAGCTTGAGGGGGAGGTTGGTTTTCTTTAATGTTAGTTTATTAAATTGTTTTTAAAAGATAAATAATTAGGTGTAAAAGATTTGGAAATTTAAAAAGTCGAAAACAAAAACAGAGAAAAATAAAATAAAATACCGATTATGGCGAAATCTATATGATGATGGGACTTTTAAATCCAAATCGTTTTTAAAAGAGAAATAATTAGCAATTGTATCAAAAAGTGTAAAAAAATGTTAGAAATTAAAAAAATCAAAAACAAAAACATAGAGAAAATATTGAAATATCGATTATAGTGAAATATATATCATGATGGGACTTTCAAACCCACAATACAAATTTTTATGAACATTTAGACAAATCTTATTTTGACTTAGTATTTTCTATCAAAATCATTAGGTCAAAATCATTTACACACAAACATTTTGCAAGCCCATTTTCAGAAAGCAAACATTTAAACACTCTTTCGATCAAGTTTATAACAATAATAGGAAGTCCTTTTCTTATGGTCTTCACAGTAAAAAAGATGGCCTCCAAGCTAGGAAGAGATATACCTACATACATTAAGGAGATTGAATTAAAAAAATCCAGTGACATAATATATTTTTCTTTCCTTAATGCCAAATAGATAGTTTGTTAGCTGATAGCTATGAAATGTTAATATTTTGTTAGAATAGAAGAGTCAAATTTTTTGTTTATGTTAATATATTTTTAGACTTATTTTTAAGTTGGAATTAGTTAAAGATGTGCAATAAGGAGGAAGAAAAGGATCCTAGTTAATAGCTTCTTAAGCTAATTTAGCATAACTAGTAGCACTTTTAGTTCCAGAATTGAATCGAGCAACATTAGTGGAAGATAGAATAGTTTTAAGCTAATTTAGCATGTCCAATAAGGAGGAAGAAAAGGATCCTAGTTAATAGCTTTTTAAGCTAATTTAGCATAACTAGTAGCACTTTTAGTTCCAAAATTGAATCAAGCAACATTAATGGAAGATAGAATAGTTTTAAGCTAATTTAGCACAACTAGTAGCACTTTTAGTTCCAGAATTGAATCGAGCAACATTAGTGGAAGATAGAATAGTCTTAGATAATTATTCTTATCTTCACCTCTAAATTTTGATAATGATAAAAAAATGTTGTAAAATCCTTTGCATATACTACAAATATTATACCTATAGAATCTTATGGATGTATGTAAGAGGAATTTGGTAAAAAAGGCATACAAGACTTTTCATGAACAATTTAGAAAGGAGCAACTCTCCAATTTTAGATGTAGTTTGCTATGCCCATGGCACATATATTATTAATACATTTTTTAAAACAACCATTGAAAAAGAAAAACACTAACTCTATAGACAAAGAGACTTTCATTATGAATTGTAATGTTCTTTGATATTTGTGAGTCAAAAACATGTTTGGACTCTATATCATATATAGGTGAAATTAGTAGAAGAATGAGGTTGAGTTCAAGAAACTCTCAACACCTCATGCAATTATTTGATATTTGTGAGTCAAAATCATCTTTTGACTCTACATCATATATAGGTGAAATTACTAGAAGAATGAGGTTGAGCTCAAGAGACTCTCAACACCTCATGCAGTTTTTGTGGTGAGCCCTGAAAAGGTTTGATACAGGGCATGCATCTTCCTTCTCCTTCTCCTTCCAATAGACCCTCAATAGACCCTCCATCCTCCATTGTTATTGAATGTCCTCTGCACATCGATCAGATCAATGACTCTTAAGGCATCAAAAACATCTGCAAAGAAGATAACCCTAATTCTATCCCTAACCCCAACCAATCACCCCATACCTGAAAGATATGATGTTATTCTTTTCTTGTTGGTTACATTTTACTCTTTAATTTTATGAAGATACACCTAGCACTCATCAACTTAAAGGAACCAAACCGCTGTAGTTTACGAAGGACAGGGACACTTGACATTAGTACTACAAATGTTTGGTTATTGACTTATTTGTAGTGGCTCAGAATCACACACAAGAATAATGCTTGTGTTTATCTTATTTGTGTGGCAGGGTGTTCATCTGGTCACCCAAATGAAGTAAGCTCAACCACATGCAATAATTTAAGATCCTTTGAAAAGGAAAACCACACTGTTAAGTATAGCAGACATGGCAGTCTTCCAGTCAATTGAACGTAGCCATGCACCACAGAGTTCATTAAGAATGATGCTTCTAAGGATCCATCGATTTTGTGGTCCATTGATTTAAACACAGAACTGGTCCATTGATTTTGATATAAAATAATAAGGTTCATATATAAATCGGTCCGCATGTAATTTATATGTAAAGTCTCATGCATTCGCAGATTGCGGCGTGCAGATAATTCATACTCTACAGCTGGATGACGTCCGTAGCGAGGCCTCTGAGAGGCGCTTCTCCGACCCGACATCGAGATTCTTTTTTTTTTTTTTTTCAGAGAAAAAAACCAACATAGCGTTATATTAAGAGTATATAAAGATCATCAATACATAATTCAAGATACTGATAAGTCATGGATATGCCCAGACTCTCTTTCATAAAATGCATACAGATTGTCCATACTGACAATATATGCCTATCATCCTTAGCAAATAGATATATGTCAAAAAGACTAGATCTAAAACAGACATAAAAGAGAGAAGTGACATATACTATACATCTACAAGACCAAATGTTCAAAAAAAGCTTGACAGAGACGTGTCAAAACTTGACGAGATAACAAAACCACAAGCGCAAAACTCTTTCCACCGTGTAAGTTTCTTACTGGATGAAGGAGGACGAAAATGAGAGATTCTGATTCGTTAGAGTGAACAATGTCTCCATAGCCGAATCTGCCTGCCGAATCTGAAACTGGGAGAGAGAACGCCTTCGAGGTAAATATATAATAAGTATAATTTTATCTTTCTGATCACCAAAAATTGAGGTAAATCTTGATCTGTACCAGTTAAAATGGTTTTTTAACTGCATATTTGGATTCAGCACCCTGAAAAACCCCTAGGACGTTTTGATTGTGCAGAAATTACCTATCAAACTTGCGATTTCAATAAATTGCTACCGGAATTTAGAGAAATTTGACCGGAAAAACTCACCGAAAAAGCCTCCAAAAAGTCGCTAAAGACTACACCATCAGGGAAACTCATTCCTGAATTAAAAATAAAAGAAATCAAAACCTTAAATATATGCAAATATTTAAACATAGAAATATATGGAAATCCTTACATATGTGTAAAAAGTTTTAAAAAGAGAAAAAGAGCAACGGCCACTGAAAATTTCTCTGCCCAAATCAGATAAGGCTGACCTAATTAACTAACCTGATTTTTGTTTTTAATTACAGCTCCATTGTTTTTACTGAGATTTTTTTAGAGTTTTTTTGTGTTAAAATTCTATTAAAAAATTTGAGGTGAAATCTTGATTCTTATTATTTAAATTATTTTTTTGATTGTATATATGAATTTAGCACCCTGAAAAATCTTTAGTGCACTTTTATTGTGCAGGGGTTACCCATTTTAATGAATTCCCAACAAATTTTAGAGAATTTAAACCCAAAAATCCAAAAAAAATTCCAAAAATCACACTAAAAACAACTCGCTCAATAATACTTGAGCGTCTCTTGTTTGACATGCTTAGCTCACCTTTCATTTAATACCATTAATGAACATGTGAAACCTGCCCACTTACCAATTTGCTGGTTGCATGTCAAACCGAACTTTCAAACACTGATTTAGTATTTATAATCAGCCCTACGACGGTCGAGGCTGAACACTGTCCGATTAAATTGGTCCCAAAAAAGGCGCAAAATATTTGTATAAATTTATTATAGGTTTAAAAACATATTTAATGTATCAATTTATAAAAAATAACCAAAAAAAACATGTTATTTAAATATAAAATAAAAATATAATTATTTTATATTTAAAAATATATTTAAAATATTAATTTTCAAAAATAAAATTCTAATAACCAGAAACAACAAACTTCTGTTCCTGGATACACTTTTTATTTTAATCACCCAACAACTTGTTTTAGATATTGATCAAATCTTGATGTCTTGGAAGACACAGAAAAAAATGTATTTGTCTCATGCTTAAAGTTCTGTGTGTAAAATAACACATTGGAAGTTGATTAAATTTTTATTTGTTTTTACGATGAGAAGGAACCCAAATAACACGCAATACAAGGTTATTTATTTGTTTGGATCCACTCACATTAATTTAACTATCATTACATTGATTTAATATGAAATGAGATAGGTTAGATGTATTCTTTTACTCAAAAGAAGTATTTTCCTATAATATATAGATATGAATAACCAAATAACACCAAAAATAAATATAAATTAAATAATTAACTATAATTTTTTATTAAAATTTCACTTTAATTATTTCAAAAATAATTTACTACTTAATATAAAAATCAACACCACGGTCGGGTCCGGAGCCCGACTGGAGGTCGGAATAGATCTCCCTCCACGCTCTATTCGCTTGAGACCAAGGCCCGGGTCGACGAATCGTTCCAATTTTTTTTTTTTTTTTTTTCTTTCTTTCTTTATTCAGGTTAACTGTTCGACGCAAGAAACTTATGAAGTTGGGGTCGGTCTTTTTTAATGTAGGCTCCACTGATGCTATTTAAATTAGTTTAGAGTGAGTAAGTGTGTGTTTTCTCTTAAAAATAACAGATTCAAGATCAGAAAAATAAAATATGTATTTTTCACAGATTTATTAATCAAATTTTTACATATGTAAGTCTTTTATTCTATAAACAAAAAGACCTTATACAACAATTTGGTGTCTATCTTGACCATAACCTTAAAATTAAATAATAATAATAATAATTCAATCATAAAATATAACAACACCTAACACCTGTTATCACCACCACCTTATAAACAACTCAAATTTTATAATTTTCTAACCAGCGGTCTTAACATCGCTCCTCTGAAAACCTTTCATAGTCCCCCTACCGTTCCGATCTGAGTCTGTACATTTCCATTTGTGTTATGTAATTTTGAGGTTCTGCTCAGCCTTAAACGCACAAGGCTATGGTCTAATGATTGAACAATTTGTGTTCCCTATACACTAGAATTCGCAGCCACAGATACAAAGTAAATATTAAATTAGTTTAATTGCATTGCAGAAGGGACAAATTTCTGAAGACTCTTTGAACATTTGCTCTCATAGCAATAAATGGCCAGAAGATGGATTTATCTTGGAGTTCGTTTAGTCCTTCAAAATAATAATAAAAACCTGAAAATAAGCTTCAAAATTTTTATCACCAAGAAATGAACAAATTCGTTGTCACAGAGATAATAATTATACTAAATCGATCCAAATGCATTATAAAAGAGGCTAATTCACTGAGAACCTTCCAGTATTTGCTATAATTTCAATAAAATCGAAGCCAAAGGAAAGATTTCTGTTAGATGCCATAAAAGAAAACGATTTCTTATACTAATGATCTAATTTTTCAAAATATCTCAAAAGTTAACGGATCAAAGAAAATTACCATCCACTTTTCAAAATACCTCAAAAGTTAACCGATCAAAAAAAATTACCATCCCCTTCTGGACATCAAACTTTAAAACCCTGTAGACAGGGTTTCCAAACATAAATTTCACAAACTTTAAAACCCTGTAGACAGGGTTTCCAAACATAAATTTCACATCCACTTTTCAAAATAACTCAAAAGTTAACCGATCAAAGAAAATTACCATCCACTTCTGGACATCAAACTTTCAAACCCTTAGACATGGTTTCCAAACATAAATTTCACATGCAATTCTAGTCTTCCAAGAATTTCAAATCTCTAGCTTCTACTAGTTTAGTTTAGCCCGAGGCCAGAGTTAAAAATGCCACCAAGAAATTTGTGAGTGCCTAATTTCTTTTTCCAGTCCAACTAGTTGACAAGGGCCATTCTTGAGTAGATTGTAGAGTCTTGGAATATTCGGAAATGGGATTGACATAGGCGGGGTCAATCTTTTAACGGCCTCCATGTTCGTCTGATTTCAGAATATTCCAAAAATCTACAATCAATTTAAGCTCAAAAACTGACAAAGCCCCATCCAGATAAAGATCAGAACTCTTTTACCACCCCAAAAATTTGTGAGCTCTCGACTACTCCGACCAGGGTTGGGCCGACTGCTGGTCAGGGATGTTTGGATGGTCACGCTCCACTCACGCTTTTAAATGATTATAAATGATTTTAGTGTTAATTTTTATAATTAAATATTTTGTACTCAAAATTAATAATCATTTATATAATTAAATATTCAGAAGAGGAGATTCAATTTAGATAATGGTGTCTCTTTTCGGCTGCTTTATCAAACCAACATCAAAGAACAAACCAAAATGATTTTTAATACATAAAATTGCAATGTATCGAATATTGCGAGACAATCCAAAGCTAAAACCATTTGAAAACCCTTTATAAGTAAATTTTTTAGACTGCGGTCTTCAATTGTATCCATGATCTATATATTTCTCTCAATATATAATATGCTGATTTTTTCTTACCAAAAAAAAAATAAATATTTTTTAGAATTATAAGCTAGATTTATTTTCAGTTTAGATATTTAAAGTTTTTACAAAACCATAAATTATATATATATATACCTATTTTAAATAACATAAAATTATAATTGGGCCTGGAGTACGCCCTAAAACTGCTTCTGCTTGGCTAAGAGCTCGTCTTCCTCGGACGTAAGGAAACAGGTTAACGGCCCAAGACCCAGAGGCATCTGGCAGGAGTGATAGCCTGCTCCCTTACGGACCACCAGCGGGTTATTTCAGGTGGCGTGGTTTTCCTTGATAACAGTGATGTGTCAACTGACATTCGCGGATAGCAGCCAGAGATGGCTGTCCTCAATGTTGGTTTGACAAAACTGAGTTTGATAGGTTTTTCCACCTTTGAAAAAAAAAAAAAACCATAAAATTATAATTTAAATCAATTTCAATTAATAAACTACAATATTTATAATTTTAATCAATTTTAATTTAAAAAACTACTATATTTATAATTAAATCAATTTCAATTTAAAAAACTAAAGTATCTATAACTTAAATCAATAGCAATTTAAAAAACTACAATATTTGAAAACCAATATATTTATTAATTAAACTAATTCTTATTTTTATATTTAATTTTAATGAAATAATTCAAGATAGATATTTATAATGGAGTTGTCTTTATTGAGATTTTTTTAGAAAAGCTTCTAAAATGTCGCACCAAAGAAAATTTTATTTATAATTATTAAATAATATCATAACTATATATTTTGAAATTAAATACATATTCACATCTAAATACAAACAAATTTAATATTTTTTAATATTTAGTAAATTTGAAATTAAATGAATTGATTCCAATCTTATACTATCTACAAATATTTAGTCTTAAATTATTTCTCTAATTAATTTTTCTCAAATAAATGGTGTTCCCATGATAATGAACTCACTTTAGAAGTCCTAAATGTTGGGTTGTAAAACTCTAAGATAGGTTATTCCACAACTATTAAAAAATAAATGTCCACCTATATGGGCTTGTTATTAAAAATCATCAAGTCCTACCATGGAAGGAACATGATGGGTAACGCGGATTATTCAGAGCTAAATCACTAGATGTTAGCTCTATACAATTCACATTAATCTTCCCAAGATAAATGGTGTTCCCCTGATGATGGACTCACTTTAGAAATCCAAAATGTTGGCTTATAAAACTCTAAAACAAGTTATTACACAACTATTAAAAAATAAATCTCCACTTGTATGTACTCGTTATTAAAAATCATCAAGTCCTGCCATGGAAGGGACATGATGGACAACACAAAACATTTTGAGAAGCTAAGATTATCCACAACTAAATCACTAGATCTTAGCTCTATACAATTCACATTAATCTTTTTAAGATAAATGGTGTTCTCCTGATGATGGACTCACTTTAGAAGTCCGAAACGTTGGGTTATAAAACTCTAAAATACAATACTTGATTGACCATCTCCAAAATTGCATGACCATATTTGTCTTTATTCTATGCATTAATATTATGATTGTTGGGAGATACATAAAAGCTATAATACAAGGATAAAAGTATCACTTGGATGGGCAAAGGACAACATGATTTTAGATGACAAATTGAAGGTTATTTGCTAAACTTCATGATGAGGATAAAATTTTCATCTTGATGGACAAATGACAAAGTAATCCTCGACCAACAAATGGAACACTCTTAACCTCTATGACAAGAGGATAAAATTATCACCTTGATGAATAGAGCTCAAAATAGTCTTAATTATCAACTTGGCCAACAAAGCAAACATTAATCCATCTTGAAAATAGAGATATTAACTCTCTGGCATCCTTTGTTAGAGTGGAAGAATATGTGTCTCTATTCTATTCATTAACATTATGGTCATTGGGGGACAAGTAGAAGTCTTAACACAAGTATACAAGTATTACCTCGATCGACATTGGACAAAATGATCCTTAGATGAAAAATCAAAGCTTACTTACTAAACTTCATGATGAGGATAAAATTATCACCTTTATGGACAAATGAAAAAGTAAGCCTTGGCGAACAAATTGAACATTCTTAACTTTTGTGTCAAGAGGATAAAATTGTCACCTCGATGGGTAGAGCTTAAACTGGTCCTGACTATCAACGTGGCCAACAAATCAAACATTAATGTATCTTGAAAATAGAGTTATGCACTCTCTAGCATGCTTTGTTAGTGGAAGAATATTTGTCTCTATTCTATGTGTCAACATCATGGTCAATGGGAGATAAGTAGAATACATAATACAAGGATAAAAATGTCACCTTGATGGACAAAGGAAAAAATGATGCCTAGATGACAAATCGAAAGTTATCTACTAAACTTTATGATGAATATACAATTGTCACCTTAATGAATAGATGACAAAGTGAGCTATGGCTAAAAATTTGAACACTATTAACCTCTATGACAAGATGTTAAAATCTATGTGACAAGAAGATAAAATTGTCACTCAATAGATAAAACTCAAAATAACCCTGTTAACCTCTATGACAAGATGATAAATCTATGTGACAAGATGATAAAATCTATGTGACAAGAAGATACAATTGTCACTCAATAGACAAAACTCAAAATGAACTTGATTATCAACTTGGTCAACAAATCCAAGACCAATTCTTCAATAAAATCACTTTTGACAATAGAAAATGTGAAAATTGTCAAATCACTATAATTTTTAATTATGTAAAATAAAAATATTATAATCATCTTTGAAGTCAATACTGTCATATAATGTTAACTTAGATCCTATTATAATTAATATAATAAAATATATTCTATTCTATTTTATTTTATTAGAATATTTTGAAATATCATATAGTTGAACTATCTTCAATTATATTATGTGGTAATTTAATGATTCAAACTATATCTTATGTAATATTCTCTATTAACATTTAGAAATGATTACAAAAACTTATATATATTAATTATAAAACTGAGCATAAACATATATATTTTCATAGAATAATTACTATTTATATAAACAAATTTATTAGAAATATCAACATACCTTGAAATTTTTATGATAATAATAAGTCAAACTTTCTTGTAATTTAATTAATAATATTCAAAATAAGCGAAATTGCTCACCATTGTTAAATATATTTCGTTAATTTTTTTCACCCTTTTGAGTGACAAAAACCTGGTAAATGAAATGGGACAGATTCTTTGCATTCTATTCAAGATCTTGATGGATATCTTTCGTCAAAATTTTCACCCTATGGAATGATAAAACCTGGGAAATGAGAGATTCTTTGCATTCTATTCCAGATTTTGTTACATATGTTTTATCAGATTTTTCACCCTGTTGACTAAGAAAACCTGGGAAGGCCATTGTTACAATATTCAATCAATATGTTTTTTTGGAGATGATTTCCAGAGTTGAAATTTTTCTAGAAATTATTTAGGTTAATAATAAATTAATTATATAAATATAATGTAATAAGATAAAGAAAAATATATTATACATGATATAATTAAAGTTTAAAAACTTATAATATTTATTTTGATTTAGTACTTTTACTATTTACTATTTGTTGTATTTTTATTGTATCAAAAGATATTTTGTAATTCAGTATAAGATATGTTATTATGTTATTATATAGTAGAGGGTATTGTGACATTAATTATACATTAAGGTATTTATATAAATTAAATGATTGATATATACTTATATATAAATTCATAATAAACATCAAAACACTTATTCTATTATATTTTTTAAGTTGCTAAAATTTAAAAAAAAAAATAAAACTAACTAAATTATAACTTTATTATTACTACATTATTATTATAAAAATAATTAATATATAAGTTAAACATATATACATTTTAAAAAGTATGGAACACGATTATTAACCATGAAGATTTTTTTACACTTTACCATGTAGATTCTTGATATGTAAATAGGCTTTGTCACAATACCATGACATATCAATACCAAATGACCAAAAAACCATCATTTACTTCAAAAGACACTTGTTCAGATCGCATTTTTTAAATTAATCAATTTAATTAAAACGTCAAAAATGTCACAACTACTTAGGAGATAAATCTCAACCTTTGATTTGTGTACACTATTATGAATATTCTAGAATGTTCAATAGAGGTTAAATCACATTTTTTTAATTAATCAATTTAATTAAAATGTCAAAAAAGTCATAACCACTTAGGAGATAGATCTCAACAATTGATTTGTGTATACTATTATGAATATTCTAGAATATTCAATAGAGATTAAATCCCAACCATCAGCTTAATAATTTTTTGTTTGTTTGTCAAGTTGTCTAACTCTTGAGATGATTGAAAACTTAATCACTCTCTTAAAAAACCATGACCTAAGGGCGCCTAAGCCATCTAAGCCATCAAAATCACTAGGGGATCACACTTGGTGATTTTTTGTTTGTTTGTCAAGTTGTCTAACTCTTGAGATGATTGAAAACTTAATCACTCTCTTAAAAAACCATGACCTAAGGGCGTCTAAGCCATCTAAGCTATCAAAATCACTAGGGGATCACACTTGGTGAGGGCCACATTAGCCTTTAACATAGTTGGATTTTTGCCCACATGTTTTTTTTTGTTTGTCAAGTTGTTTGACTCTTGAAATGACTAAAATCTTAGCCATCGGCTTAAAAAGCCATGACCTAAAGGCATCTAACCCATCCAAGTCATCAAAATCACACTGGGCCAAAACCACAAATTATTACAAAATAAAAATATATATATTAAATCAATTTTAAAATAACATGTCGACATGCCAACACCTATTAAGTTACGACAAAGCAAGCCCTAGTCAGTCCGAATGAAAGGAATGGTCTTTCATGTCTCTTTCCAACCATAAACATAAAAAGATATAGGATCTATGTTTGCAAAGAAAGACGTGAAGAGAGATGAAGATATTCATACACTGCCCTAGCAGGATATTGAACAACTCACTCAAAAGATCGTGATGGTTTCTTGAACTCTCGATCTGGGCAAGAAATCATGGTATATTTATGGTTGTTTTTGGGTTAAGATTTAAAAATTTCAAGTTTTAAATATTAATTTAGGATAGATATTAATTTAATTTTTAATTATGAAGTTTTATTTTTATTTTATTATCTAAATTTTTAATTTGTAAATAAGTTTTATTACAATATTATAATTTATTAATATTATATGTCTAAATAATCAAAAATCATTTTATACTAATTTTGCTTAATTAATTAATTTAATTAAAAAATAAAAAAATATAATTAAAATAAATCTCAATTTATAATTTATGATTGTTATTAAAATATTTTAAAATATTTAGTAAAAAATAAATCTCTACCATTAACTAAATAATAATTAATATATAAATTAAAATTCTAAAAACCATATTTTAAAATAATAAACATATATAAACAACATTATTAACATAATAAAAAAATAAACATAAATAACAACAAATATATATATATATATAAAATTTTAAAATATTAAAATATTATAACTTCAAATATCCAAATTAAATATAACAATCTTTTAAAATATTATAACTCAAAATATCCAAATTAAATATAAAACCAATAACAAATACATTGTAAAAATCATATCCAATATCAAATATCTAAACCCAAATCAAATTCACCAAATAAACCCAAAATATCCAAATTAAATATAAAACCAATAACAAATACATTGTAAAATGTATCCAATATCTAAACCCAAATCAAATTCACCAAATAAACTCTAATCTAGGTGTTACTCAAGCTCTTTCATAATCACAAATACCCAAAAGTATTTTTAATCGGATAGCATCAAATTTGTAAATGTGAGCAAGTTCCTTCCAAGCTTAATTTCTTGGTGAGCCCAAACAAAACAAAGTTGTCCAGGATTCACGAAAGCATTTCATTTTAATAATTAGATTTTGTTAATTTAATTTTAAAGTAAAAGTAAAGTTAGATATTAAATTAATATATAGAATTTATTTTTTAATAATAAGGTGATTGATTTAATTTATTATACATATTTTTAACTATTAAATTTATTCAAATAATTTATATTAAATATAATTTGTAAAACATATTTTTAATTATTAAACTTATTCAAGTGATTTATATTAAATATATATTTAATTTTAAATACACTAATACAATTGCATTAATAATAATTATTAAGTATATGATAATAATTTATTTTTAATATTATAAATCTTATATTATAAACTATATATATTAAGCTTTAATATAATAAACTTTTATATTAACAGTAAAATTATATATTTCATCCGTGTATTTATTTAATATTTATTTAATTCAAAAAATTACATAGAGTGAATCATTTTGGCAACAAATTATTTCAAAGATAATAATAACAATAATAAGAACAATCACCTTAATTCACATGGAACTCATTGATTATCAATCCATGTACATAGTATCTACCATGACTATTTATGTTTATGGAAATCTACATCAATAAGGTCCAGAGTGACTATTACCTAAATGGTATATTAATATTTGAATATCAAGATCTTTATATTTTCTTAATATAATCCATTATGCTTTTCTCTCTGAAAAAAAATATTAATATTTGAATGTATCATATTTTTTATTTTGAATTTGGTCATTATTTTCATAAAAATTTTGATTTTGAAATTGGTTATTTTCATTAATACCAAAATAAAAACAAGCACATATGATGGAGGAATACATGTGGAGACCAACAAGATATTTCTCTGATTCCTAAACAATTTTTTTTCCATCATATTGCAAAAATAAATTTAAATCTTTGATTTTGAAATGGTCATTCTTTTATTAGTACCCACCATAATAAATATTATGCAAAACAAACCAATAAAACCAATAATAAAAGAATATATGCCCTAAAACTTTTCCATATCTGTAATTGCCCACTCTATTTCTCCAAGGCATCCACAATTTCAAAGTGAGGAATTCGCTTTTACTCGACATATATCATAAACATAGTTTGAAACAGAATGAAGAGGATATCCAATTCCAACATTGATTACTTATTATACTTGCCTGGTATATAGCGATCGATATCGCTCTCATTAGCATTACTTTTCACCAAAACAATACGTTTAATACAAAGTTTTTTGGATTCTTATATATATTTTTTTAAATCTTCCTATAAGATACTGACAACTCCGCTTAAACACTTCGAAGTCTTATTACCAGTAATCCTTCATTTTTGGAATAAACTTAGGAGATAGATCAAAACATCAATCAAAATTGGACTGATGAGGTTGATTAATGCTAGTTTTCAGCTAGCATTAAAGTATAACATTTTATGTCAATTACTTTGGGCATATAATTGGTATGCTTTGCAATATGATGTCGTATAGTTGCCATCTGCCTCATGCATGTGTATGTGGTTGTTCACATATTGGCAGGCCGAAGACTGGTGGCAAGGTCATGATTATTTTTAATTACAAGGCGAGGAGAAGCAATTACTTGCAGAAGACGTATTGCAGAAGAGATCTCATCCATGGTGTTGATGAAGATGAGAGAGATTGTTGTCTGCCTTTCACCCACCTGCCTTTCCTTATATCGTATACCTTCCTGCCTTTCCTTGTGCCATATACCTTCCTTTCACGCTCCTGCTGCCTTCCTAGCCTGCAGCCAAGTAGAGCCCTGAGCGATTATTTGAAAGCCAAGTACAACCCTGAGAGATTATTTAATAGGAGGGTTGGTTTTGAATTCGCAGCGGGATGGAAGCAGTTGCCCAGTGAATTACCCAGTAAATTGAGGTAGCAGAAGTAAAGGCAGAAAAACAGAGATGATTTACCAGGTAGACTCTGTAAAATACGTAGAACATTTGAAGCAATAGACTCATTGGAGAGATACCTACAACATTTGTCAATTTAAAGATGATGGGAACATTGTAAGTAACTTTGTTAATTTTTTCTGTTGCATGTATGTTACAAATTCAACACAACTATAAACAAGTAGATAGAGTTTTACGAACTTGGTATATGGTATCTTCAAGGACTGTTCAAAACCCATGGAGGCATCCCATGTGTGCATCCCATCAAAAGCTGGTATTGCCTATTCTTTAAAAGATTCCTCCCAGATTTATTTCTTGCTCATGGCCTTACATTTTCTACCTCAAGCCCAATACCAATTCACCACCTCAAGCCCAAGAACATACACATGCCTCCTTGGAACAAAGAACTTTTGAGATTTCTACACTATTATATTTTGCAAGAATTTTCCATCTTACCAGTAAAGAAACTCCAATAAACAAACTTTGAAACTTGAACCCCAAAAAAACTGACTTCTTATGTACTACTTGGAATTATTTTTTATGAACAACAATTATCAGTTTGCACTATTCCTGCCTCTTAGACCATGCTCCTCACCTCCAACAATGACTTATGTTAGCTTGCGATATTTCCCAGCCAAAAAAATCTTCTCAATACTGGTGAGCTCCAGTATTGCAGTAATAATGCGACAACTCCCGGGACTCCCTTCTTTACTTTTATCAACCTCGTAGTTTGTAACAAACTTGGAAGCGACGATGATGTATGCACAAGTACTAGCTCTTGCCGCAACTGTCACTTGGTCAACTGGCACAAGTCCGCTAGGAGCTTAAGCCAACTTCTATGAGCTCTGAGAAGAAGCTTTTAAACTGATGGACGAAAGCTAACCTAAAGAAGGTTGATCTACTTGCAGAAAGAAACTGGAGAGCCGAAAGGAAACGTAAACCCTAGCAAACCCTAATTTTACCAGCTATCCCTACCGATGCAAGAAAGAGGATGCAAGCTACTGAAAGAGATGCCATTGACTTCTAGGAAGGTAACTACAAGTATCTAAGCTACTTCTACAGTAACATCTGAAAGAAACATGTTTTTGTATTTTTGAATGAGTTGCCAGAATTATCATGCATGCGATTTGACTGTTTTGACTGTGCAGAGGTGGATTGGCAAGAGGAAATGCGTGGAGGAGGTCGGGAAGGTTTAGAGAGGGCCTAAGGGGTCCCTAACACCCTTCCAGAGAGTTTCACAGAGTTTGGCTATCAAGAAACCTCATTCGTGAACTTTTATAGAAAGTTTGCAGGGGTTCTACAGGATGTTCTGGAATTTCTATAGGATGTCTATAATTTTTCTACAAGATGTTCAGAAATGGGATTTTGGAGGATGGATGGAGGAAGAAAGATGAAGGAGTGGGTATGTAGGTAAGATAAGGGTTGGAGGTGGTCCAGGACTTGGTGGATGGAGTTGAGGAAATATGTAGATGGCTAGATTTGTTCAAGGAGGACTGAAGCAATGTTGCACAAAAACTAGGGTTATGTGAGCAAATGGAAAACGTGAGGCAAGAATTTGAGTTGAGGGATGGAGCAGATGGGTTTGATGGAGTATGGGCAGAGAGAGAAGTGGTACAGGTGCTCTGCAAGTTGTTTTTCCAACTGAACCAACGAAGACTTGTAAAATCAAAGACCTAGTTACGTTGACCTAATCTGATCTAGCTGATAGTAAAGAGAATGAACAGAAGTTTGAACTGTAATGAAACCATGTATACTAACTTATGCAACTAAGCAAGAAAAAATCTGAACATGCAACCAACTTCTACAAATGAAAATCAAACACTAGTGATTGCATGGCAAAGCAAAGTCAGTGTTTTTGTGGGTAGCAAGGTCACCTTGATCCCATCTCCTAATCCCACTGAGGGAGAGGTGAAATCAGAGGTGTTTGATGGCCCTTTTTTTGAAGCTTTTCCTTGTTAACAACCTATCAACTCAATCTGAACATCAAAAGTCTTTCTAATCATCAACAGTGACCTAGTTAATCAACAAGATTTAATCTACTTAACAGAAATGATTTTGCAAATACATAAAGAAAAAATAACAATACATAAAGGAGGCCTTAGCACTCGGGTTGGGCCCAACCCCAAGAGCTGCAGGCTCCTATAAAGGACTCAGATCTGATGCCAAGTAAAGCTGCTTCTCATTACTCAAAAATAATCATCACAAGAAAGTTCTACAACAGTAGCTACAAGAAAACAAGCTGAAAAGGACAGCACTATAGTGCAAATACCAACAGTTCCAAAAGTAAACTACGAAGGCTGAGGCCTTCCTATTTGTACACTACGAGGGGCCTAGCAGCCCTCCTAAATTCAAGGGACTCGGTTGTTCCAACTGCTAGTAAACAATCACTCTTCCCAAAGCTACTCGGCTGCCTTTAGAACTCATTTTGGTGGCCTGTTGAGCTCAGAGTTGAGGGTGGAGATTTCGAGGAAGGGCCATTTAATGCCAAAGACAACCTCCCTACGAATCCTCACCTCAAGCTTGGTTGTCACCTGGGCCATAATTGCTTGGTTTTGCTCCAAAATTTGTCCAAAAAACCTGAAATGACCACGTATTAGCCTCCTTGGTAGAGTGACCACCCTTATTCGTTCAAATAACATAAACATACTAGAAAAACATGCATAATCTATGAAAAATGGAGGATTGAACAAGGACAATTAGGCAAAATGAGCCCAATAAGTTACCCAATTCGGGGCTCATCAAATACCATGGTTTTCCCTCACGATCCCAGCTGAAACATGGATATCATGTCCTGCATCATTTTAGCTTCGAAATGATTTTGTTGTTTTATTTGTACAATTAGCAAATCTATTAGGAACTTGCTCTGCAAGCACTATCTTTCTTGCATCTTCTTTTAGCTGAAACATGGATATCATGTCCTGCATCATTTTAGCTTAGAAATCATTTTGTTGTTTTATTTGTACAATTAGTAAATATATTAGGAACTTGCTCTGCAGGCACTATATTTCTTGCATCTTCTTTGAGCTAAAACATGGGTATCATGTCCTGCATCATTTTAGCTTCAAAATCATTTTGTTGTTTTATTTGTACAATTAGCAAATCTATTAGGAACTTGCTCTACAGGACTATCTTTCTTGCATCTTCTTTTCGCTGAAACATGGATATCATGTCATGTCCTGCATCATTTTAGCTTCGAAATCATTTTGTTGTTTTATTTGTACAATTAGCAAATCTATTAGGAACTTGCTCTGCAGGCACTATCTTTCTTGCATCTTCTTTTTTAGGATCTATCTAAATGATATTGTAGACTTGGGAAGAGAGTTTCAACTTTGAAAATTTGCAAATGGTTTGGTCAAAATTTTAAAATGTTTGTGGTTTTTTAATATCAAATTTAATCTGCAACTCAATTGTATACTGTATATTGTGGTTTTGTTGTATATTGCAGGTTTAATCCACTTTAGAAAATCTCTCTAGAAATTACCTAGGTTACGTAGGTGCATGGTATCGTGACTGAGATTCTATGGATTTGACGACAATAGAATCCATGTCTTGACAATGTAATCACCATAATCATAAGGTGCTTTTACTATTGTCACAATCTCTATATTTTTCCAAGACCTTACCAGTAGCAACCGTTGCTTCAGCTTTCGATAATGCAGTTGATCCAACTGCTTATATATAGTACGCTATTGGTGGAGCCGAAGATCCTGACAATCTATGCCAACAACCTCAATGCACCTAATGCCCACATGCCCAATTAAAAAGAAAACCATAAACATGCACCTTATAAACCGCTCCAAATAGATACATATGCCTATAATCTCTACAACAATGATCTCTGGGCACATAATACTAAAAGATAAATCTAAAAGCCTGAAATAAACCTGTGGGTTTCCCGCAAATGGTAATGAAATGATGGAAAGGTAAAAATTGTTTTAATTTAACACAGATACGTAATATACCAAGTTATTGACTTGGTTATTTAGTACAGGTGAAGAATTGATACAGAATTGGTTGATACTGAAAGACACATCAGAAGGGCCGACATCCTTGCCTTTCCCAGTTTTTTTTTCTCAACGACAATTTATGCCATAGTGGGCAGGTATTCCATCTGCCATGCAGACTTGTTAAAAGGAATGATGAAATTGTTGTTCCCAACAATGCATAATCACGGTGTAGAGTGTGGCCCTGCCATCAAAGTCCCCTCTTTAAGGTGTAGAGGTAGAATTGTTGAGAGGCACCGTCCATATGAGCAGAATAAAGGCCAGGCCAAATTCCTGTGAAGGGGTCGCTTCTTACGTCTGCACCTACTTCAATGTTGGTTATAGGTAATATATTAGATTTGCTTCTCTCTCAGCAAATAACATATATTCACTTAATCTATAAGTTTACTTTTTATAAGTTTTGAAGTTTGAAGTTTGTGTGGGTATTTTTTTTTTGGAATTTTCTTATAATTCAAGGATAAAATTTGTTGGAATCACAAGTTTGAGTTGTGAACTCTTTAGAATCTGAGTATTTCTTGAGTTTTCAGAATTTTGAATCTTTCTACGTGGTTAAAAACACAATTTGAGTAACAAAAAATCAGGAAACTTATAATAAAATTAGACATGCCATACTTAAAAACACAATATAATATATACTCACCTAAAACCTGCCCAAGAAAAGAAAACAACCTCCCTCTACTCACTTAATAGCACACTACAATATATACTCACCTAAAACATCATATATTACACAAAATCCTACTTTCTTTTATAGTTAATTTGATGTGATTTTTATAATGTTATTTTTTTTTATAAAAATATATAATTTTAATTCAATATTATTTAATTCATATTAAGTTTATGATTATAACATTTTTAATTTTATATTAAATTTGATATATTATTATTCATAATTAATATTAGTTTTGATTTTAATTTTAATTTTATATACAATTGCTTTAATGCTAAAATATAAAATAATGTAAAAATAAGTATATATATTCATAGAAATGAAGTCATTTATGGTTATATATATATATATATATATATATATATATATATATATATTCCCTTTGGAAAAGTTGTAATTTTCATTAATCAAAGAAAATTACATTTTGTAGATGCAAAAGCATATGTTGTATGTGAGGCATAACACCTATCAAGTTTGTAGAATCAAAATATGGTGTACTCCACACAGAGAGTATTAAACTGTCATATATGTCTTGCAACATTGCATAAATAAAATTATATAAACAAAAAAGTATAGAGAGGCTCCTTCAGAGCTAGTTAACCTGTAATGTCTATATAAGGTCTATGGTAGTACTGATGGAAGGTACCATCCTTCTGTTCCTAGATCATCCATGTCCCTATAGGCATGTGCGCTGCTTCCTTGGATAAGAGATCGACAACTGTGTTTTGTTCCCTGTATATATGATGACAAACAAAAGTGTTAAAAATATTGATGAGTCTATGAATCTCATCCATAATATGTCTGAGAGAATATGCATTGCAATTTACAGTTTTTTTTTATCCAATTGCACACAATTTTTGAGTCCCCATATAATTGCAAGTTTCTGCATTGTTTTTCTAGTGTAAATTGTATGGTATATTTGGTCGTGATAAGTTCAACAAAGTTGTTTGTACCCCTGCCCAGGCCCATTTGTATCTTGTAAAAATGAGATTCCGATAAGTGTAGTATGGCACCACCCCCACAGCCAAAGTCTTATGCTGAGCCATCAAAGTAAGCCCAAGGATGTGAGTGATTTATGCTTTCAGGGATAATATGCCTGGGAGTGGGATTTGTTTCATCCTCGGGGATGATTTGGTAATCTGATAGGATGCGGGCTGTGATAGTCGACCAATGGGGGGGAGAGTTCTAAAAAATGTATCGATTGCGGGCAATCCAAATAGCCCAGCATGTGAGAACAGGGATATTTCTGGCTTTTTTCGGGGAGGCAGCAGTCCACCAAGAGTCCCAGGCCTCTCAAACTGTCGAGCCCTGCCAATGAGTGAGAGAGGGTAGGTGTGAGTGGATAGAACCCCATAGATCTTTTACAGTCGGGCACATGAGGAAGAGATGATCCACAGTTTCATTACCGGATTTACATAGACAACACCAGAAGGGTCCATGGAAAGACCTTTTACTTAAGTTTTCTCCTGTGGGTATCTTGTTCCTCAGAATTGTCCACATGAGGAGCCTCGTTCTGGGTGGCGATTTTAACTTCCATATACTGCTCCACCAAGATTCGCATAATGCTGGCTTTTTAGAGTCCATTAATACTATATAGCCTTCTTTTGGTGAGTATCTCCCGTGCTTTGTTGGAGCCCATATTAGCTCGTCCTCTCCTTCCAGAATTCTGATGTGCGATTCAATAAGAGCATTTGTGTATTCCTTCCATTGTTGCTGCCATGGATGTGGGATCTGAAGTGTCCGCCCAGATTTCCAGGCTTGTTGCATGAAAGTAGAGTGTTCTCTCTCCGCTATATGACTGATATGAGTGATACCCCTGGTAGAGAGATGGGTCTTTAGCTCCTCAGAGAGCTTGTGAGCATTTCCACACCCGATCCAGGGGTCTATCCCTAGTCTAACTGATTCTCCCGAATGTATTCTCCAGGTGAGTCCGTCTCAAATAAGAGACATTGATTGCAAAACTGCCTTCCATATGATTGATATGCCAACATAATTCCACTGGGGTTGACGGAGCCAATCCATGAGACTTTGTGGAGCAATGTATTTAGATATGGCCACCTTTGTCCACAAACTGTGCGAGGTGATTAGCTGCCATCCTAGTTTGGCCGCCAAGGCAGTAGAGAAATTTTCTAGCCTTTTTATTCCCCATCCCCACCCCACTTCTTTGGAAGAGCAAGGGATTCCCATTTGGCCCATGCAAATATTTTCCCTGGTTGCTTCCCTTTCCACAAGAATCTACAACAAATATTTTGTATTCTAGATAAGATACCCCTTGGTATCCATGCCAGCGACATCCAATACACTGGTGTGGCCTCCAAAACTACTTTGATGAGTATCAGCATGCCTGCTCATGACAAGTATTTGTGGTACCATATGTTGAGTCATTTTTCCATCTTGGTAATAAGCCATATCCAATCAGCAATTTTGTATCCATGAGGCTTTAATCTATAGCCCAAATATTTTAGTCCCTCCTCTAATTGCAAGAGGGTGTAAGGGAATCTGATCAAGGCATATTGTATCTCATGTGGGGAGCACCCAGTAGCTGTTATGGTAGACTTTGCATTATTTACAATCATGCCTGTGGCCAATAGGAAAACAGAGAAAGTGTTTTGTAGAGAGGTCAAGTCACCAATACTCCCATTTAGGAAGAGTAGGACATCGTCTACAAAGAGTAAGTGCGTCAAGGTGCAGCTATCTATGATCTTGATACCTCTTAGCCTTCCCCTTCGATGTTCCTCTTTTATGATTCTGCTGAGCCCCTCCATGATGAGTAAAAAGAGTAACGGTGACAGTGGGCATCCCTGCCTGAGACCTCTCTCGAAGTGAAAGAAAGGTGATGCCACCCCATTTACAAGGACACTGAATGGTACATTAGTAATGCAACACATTATCCATTTTATGAACTCGAATGGAAAGCCTAGATGGGTTAGAAGCATTCTAATGTAGAGCCAATTTACTCTGTCAAAAGCTTTCGAGAGATCTACTTTTAAGACCATACCTTTTAGTTTCTTTGTCTAGATGGAGTGCAGGATTTCTTGTGTGGTTCCGACAACCTCATGGATTTGTCTGTCTTGCAAGAAGGCGAATTGTTCCGCTGAGATGTGGTTGGACAGGATCGGCCGGAGGTGATTGGCTATGATCTTGGATATGATCTTATATATACAATTGCACAAGGAGATGGGTCGGAAATCATTGAAGGAGGTGGGATTGTCAGTTTTGGGGATGAGTGTGATGAAGGTTGAGTTGTAGGCCTCATACATATTTCCATTGGTTCTGTAGTCCTCTATAACTTTTAAGAGTTCCCCTCCGAGAATATAAAAAAATTCCAGGTAGAATTCCACATTCCATCCATCCGGGCCTGGGATTTTGTCTCGTTTGAACCATTTTAAGGTGGCTTCGAGCTCTCCCAAAGTGACTTCCTTTGTCAGTTCAAATGCATCATCCTGATCGACAAACCTGGGAAACAATTGAGCTGTTCTCATGACTTCTGCTAGAGTAGCAGTTTGAGGGGCCTTGTAAATATGCTTGAAGTGAGATGTAGCCAGGGCAGCTAGTCTTGGAAAGGTGTTCATTGTTTCTCCCTGCTCATCTGTTAGCTGCCAAATTGTATTGATAGCCTTGCGCCCGTTCGCAAATTTGTGGTAGAATTTAGTATTATCATCCCCCTCCATAAGCCATATGGCTCTGCTTCTTAGTCGCCAACTTTCCTCTCGATCCTTAAGTATCTGACTCCTTTTGGCCAGTAGGGATGTAATCTTTTCCTTGTGTTCTAGGGAGGAGTAGATCCCTCCATGTTCATTCTCGAAAACCTCTATTTCTTCTTCAATAGCCTTGAGGATAAGGTCCTCTAGGGTTCGCTTCTTGTGCGCCCATATTTTGGAAATATTCTTCAGTTCTCTTAGGTTGTGAGAAAATCCTTCTGAGATGTTCCCTCTAGTTTCTGTGGGGTGGGCCTTCCAAATTCAGTAACTAGCCTGATGTAGTCTGCATCTCTTAGCCAGGCAGAGTTGAATTTGAAGGGGGCTCTAGGTTTGTTCATTCCTCCACTGATTTCCAGGTATATCAGCCTATGATCCGATATGCCCCCTGAACCAACCCACTGTCTAATTCTATGTCCCATGTTCAACAGGCGCTCCTTAATGAGGAACCGATCGAGCCTCCTGGATAGGCTGTCCTCTCCTGTTCTGTTGTTCCTCCAAGTAGGTTGGATTTTGGATGAAGGGATATCAATAAGGTTGTGATCCTCCAGGGTGTTCTCAAAGAAATATGAGATTGTCCCTTTGAGCATTATGCCCCCATGATTCCGCAAAACCAATGGAAAAATTTAGGTCCCCCCCCAGAATGAGCTTGTCCTGTTGTAGTATGTGTGAGTTTAGCAGCCTGTTCCAATATGCTTCCCTATTATGACAGGGACCATAAATATTAATGATTCCAAGCTCTTTTTCAAGCTCATAAGAGTAGATGTCTGCCCCAATATGCCCCGTACTTCCCCATATGTTACAGATTCTAATGGAGCGGGAGTTTATCCCCAGGGCCAAACCCCCTGAGCAGCCATTTGCATCTAGAGAGTGAAAAGTCCACCCAAGAAGCCAAGATTCGAGCAGGTGTGGGATAACACAAGCCTGACCCAGGGTTTCTTGTAGAAAGAGAACATCGATCAACTCAGAGTTACATAATCTTCGCAGGGCTAGTTTTTTTCCTAGGGCTAGCCAACCCTTGACAGTTGAAAGAAAGCATCTTCATGGAGGGGGATGCACAAGGGTATTCACTGCTCTAAGAACCCAATCAATGGAATGTTGTCTACTAGATGCTATCTCTTCCCCAGCTTGTAGAATGGATTTCGATAAGGAGGAAGGTCGGCCTCGAGGTTGCTTCTAGGGGGGGAGATCAGACCTATGCCCAAGGAATCAGGTGCCTGAGATTGGATCTGGGATCGAAGAGGGTATCTAGAAGATGGAGGGGCAGATACAAGGATGGAAGGGTTGGCCGGAGGATCCTCTGGAAATGAAGGCGGAGTGCATGAGAAAGAGGGAGAAGGGGGCTTAAGGGGGCATGCCAGAGTAATGCGAGGTGTAGTGTAGGCGACAGAGGTCTGAACAATATTCGATGCAATGCAACAAGATGAAACAATAGTAAAAGCAGAGGAGGAAGATGATTCTAACATACCCGTGGTGAATGTAGCCTCCGTAGCCGCCCTTGCTCTGGTCAGAGGAGGAGAGGGTGGCCCATATGGTGCTTTCCCATGCTTCTTCCTAATTTCCTTTGAGGGTGCTTTCTCTACAACAGCCTGTGCCGAGTGATTCACTTCCTCTTCAGCCGAGGGGGGGCTTCCCTATGTATGAGAGCTCTTTTGCAGAGGGATATTTTCCTTTCCTCCATCTCGCGCCTTACTATTCAAAGGGAAATCCTTGAAAAGATGTCCCACCTTATGACATCTTCTGCAACGGAACGAGACCCCTTCGTAATCCAGAATTTGATGCCGAGAGAAAGTTCTCCACTGTAATGTAATGTGTTCCTGAAGACCCCCCTTCATATCCAGATGTACCAATACCCTGGCATATGCCATCATTCTAGTAGATAAGTAAGATCTATCATGCTCAAGGTAAGTGCCCAGGGTATTACCGATGCACCGAAATATGTCCTCCGCCCAGAATTGGAGGGGCAGCCTTGGAATCCGAACCCATATTGGCCTGACTCCTATCTGTTCTTTTTCCAGGTCGAATAGAGGGTTCCAGCGGCGCAGAAGGACAGGGGCTTGTTCGAAATGCAAGAAGGAGGACAGGACCCAATTCGTGTGCTCGGCTCTGGCAAACCTCAGAGCGAACCAACCTCTAACAAAAGTTTGAACAAAAGGTAAATCGGCCAGGTGCTGCCCCCATACCTATGAGGTCCAAAGCTTCAAACGAGCTACTGTGTAGCTTCTGCCTCTGATCCTTCCAACCAGAATGTGGTCCGCCGTGTCCATGGAGTCACCCCACTAGATATCTTCCCCAAGCCTGATTATGACATCTTCGACTTTGGACTTGAAGCACTTGCATTTTTTTCTTGGCCTTGTAGCAGCTTCAGAGGAGTCTGGCCGATCCTCAGGCGGAGAAGGGTTTGCAGGAGGGTTTTCAGGGCTTGGTTGTGCACCCACGAGAATAGCGTCCGAGAGTGGGGGAACAGTAGCGTAGCTGCCCGATGGTGGAGTAGCAGATATAGTTGCCTGAAGAGGGCCTTGTGCCGGGATCGGAGAGTTTCCGAGAGGGAGGTTATGGGAGTTGGCTGACGGAGGGGGAGGAGGGTACTGCGAGGGTTCAACTGTAGGGTTAGGGCTAATACAATCGATTGCAAAGTTGTATGTGGAGGGAGACTGGGGAGGGGAGGAGGGTACCGAACAAACTGGAGGGGGCTTGGAGAAGGTCACTGTAGAACTGGAGGGTCCCGAGATCAAGGGCAGGCCAGCGATGGTGGCTGTTAGATCACAATAGAAAGAGAGCATATCTTCCGAGGTAGAGTGTGGAGTTGGCTAGATGTTGACACCTTCCAACAGATCCTCTGAATAGTCTACGATATCCAACTCCATGGTTGTTCCGAGGAAACCTCTGCTAGCTACCTTCAAAACAATCTTAACCATCGTAGGGATGCTAGGTCGGGTAGGAGGCAGGTAACCTATAATGTAGTGAATAAGTCACGGGGCAGGGGTTTTACAAAGCCATTATGGAGAGCCAGGATCACGTTACAGTAACCGCCGCGGTGTCAGTAGCCGGGTCATGACAGATATTCTGCAAGTAGGTGCAGGTGAGGTACAGGTTACTGCAGAACCCTAACCCTTTTCAAACTGTCGCCAGACCTCCATCTCTCCTCAAATTGTATCCTCTCCAATCTCAAAAATTAAAGTTATTTCCAGCTATATATATATATATATAAGTTTTTTTCTTATATTTAAATTAAATATAAATTTATTTTTTTAAATAAAGTTATAAGTATTATTTTTTTCAAAATGTAAATATTAAGCACTATGAAATAAGTTAATAATTTATTTATTTTTGTCATAACTATGGGGTTTCCTACTGTTACAAGGCACCTTGGTGGGTGTACTATGATCCTTCAAGCGTGCTCCATTGTCACAACATTGCAGACTCCTACAATTATGAGGCGATTTTTTGGGCACACCACGATCCGTCAAGCATACAACATCAACGTGTTTCACCTCAACCTCATGGAGTACAAAGTTATTCCACCCATACTACACCTCATAGTAAGTTTAGTTATATAACCTCCATATTAATAATTACTTAGCGAAATATAATAATTCTTCGATATAGTGCAAGAAATCTTACTATCTCTTCTACTTTAATTAAATTTCTATTCATAAAGATATGAGCATAATATCAATCCACCATTAGCATCATCATACGCATGCACACAAAAGGAATGACCCTCCAGCCTTCTGCTTTTATAAATAGAACACAATTACAACATATCCCCAATACAATGGCTCGGTTAGCAAGAATACATAGCCAGACAAATAAGATAATTACCACAGAACCTTCCTCCACTCTTCGACACACTACCATGTCACTTTGGAACGCTAATGGTTCACCTCGACACCCTACCAAGTATTTGTCACCCTTTATGGCCCATTGCGGTTCAACTTCTATGTTCACTCGAGTCTACATGATCACAAGCCCCAAGTTCCCTTCTCAACCCTCTCGTATCCTTGCCTTGTCACTCACACTATACAAAGTCCTTTTCTTATACAACTTTGGTTGTGTGCTTCTTCTTTTGCTTGATTGATGGATGGATCGTTCCATCGTGTGACTCTCACATATATATGAATTGTCCCCTACCTGTGCGACTTTACTTCCACCACTCTTTGGGCTAGATCTCCCTTATGGGTCGGGCCCCTCAGGCTAGGTAGACGTTACCCTTCCGCACGAACGCCCACACATCCATTTAACGCGCTCAATTGACTCCACCATGTCATGCCACTTTGCTTGGTCGACGTGCCTTTATTCTACATGATCGGTTTCTTGCTCCATCACTCATTTCATGATGCCCTCCTTTCGGTCCAACATGCCCCTATTCGACTTTCTTCTTTACTCAGTTACTATTTTAGGGGTGTCTTAGGTCGCGCCTTGGGGCACCCATGCTACCTCCCATGGAATTGTGTTGGGTCTTTACCCGTCACTTGGCCAAGTCTGGTGCTTAGTCATTCATGGCCATTAGGCCACCAAGCAACCCACATGCACCCAATGGAAACCCCAAGTGTCAATTTTTCAATACCTTGTGTTGGCGTACCCTCGCCCAACATCTACTTTTGTCATATTTCCTGTGATATTTTCATCCCAAATCATGTGATGAAGATGTTTCCCATGGTGCACACCTTGGTTAAAGGTGCACCCAGCTTTAGGGCCTGACAGGAACTGAAGTGTTTCATAACTGCCTAATATAAAACAATGTTGATTTACCTATACCATGGCTCACAGTATATTACCCGTGTTAATATTTATATTATATAAACTATGGAATTTCATCAATATAGAGAAGTAATAATATTGTCACTGCTACTTTAGTTAATATTCATTCATTAACCAAACATGAGCATCATATGCAAGACATTAAACTAGTAACAACATCATACGCATGCACAAGATTTTAATGGAACGACCCTTTGGCCTTCTCCTTCATTAAAAAACCATAAATACAACAATTCACCGAGGAAATGACTTGGAATCATAGAAGTACACAACCAAGAATCCACAAAACCATAAAATAAAAAATTTCCCACCCTTCAGACCTTGCTCAGGTTGTTTTGACACTCGACCGAGCCCACTCCAATTAGCTACCACCCTATTCGATTTGTGTTTGAATCAACTCCAAAACGTGCTCAGGTTTGCATGATTGCATGCCCCAAGCTACCTTGTCATCTTAACTGTTAGGTCCCTATAATACTAGTGACTCCCACATTACTATTGTCATTGTAGCCCTTATTGTTATTATTGTGCCCCTATTGTCCCCATATTGTTATTAGTGTGCCCGATAGAATCCCACTATTGTTTTTGTTGTGCCCTTATATTATTATTGTTATGTCAGCTTTGATTATATTGTGACCCCTTAGACTCCTATATATAGAAAGGAGGTTTATTCATTTGTAGCATCCAATAATTGTTCATTTGTGTAATGTAAAGGAGGTTTCTCCCTTGAAGAGGCTAATTTTTAAGTCGTCGATCTATCTTTTCTATCTTTTTGTAAGCTAGTTTCATAACATTTGGTATCAAAGCTTTGGATTCTAGGGTTTTGCTGCTCTAAAAAGG
Organism: Pinus tabuliformis; assembly: GCA_031772625.1. NCBI lineage: Eukaryota > Viridiplantae > Streptophyta > Pinopsida > Pinales > Pinaceae > Pinus > Pinus tabuliformis. Next base: position 372,169,094 of record CM062804.1, read on the forward strand.
TCATCGTGGCATGTTTGCTATAATTTTTTTCTGCAATGTTTCAGAAGCTAAAAAAAAAAACCCATTTGAGCCGAAATCGCAGTCATCATCGGGTCGTAATTTTAGATCTTGTCTCACTATATTTTAGGAGATATGATATAAGGAAGTTAGGGTTTTTGCAGGCTCCCGAATTACATCCCAAACAGGTGACCTTGGGAAAATCGTCATAAATTTCTCTTTGTGTATCAAATTGAAATTATGTAAGAAGTTATAGAAATAGGACGGACTATAGTTTTATGTGCATCGTTTCCAGGTCCAAAGGTTTAAATAATGACATGTGGAACTTCGTACAAGTTCGCTCTACTGAAAAAGTGTATAGTCAGGTTATCTTGGGATATGGACATAACCCTTTCTGGAGAATCCAATTTCGATCAGACTGGTGGCATTGGAAAGAAGAATCATAGGGCTACTAGAGTGCACAATTTCAAACCTTGAAGATCCAAATTTCCAGAGATACATCAGATTCAATATCGATCTCCTACAAAGTGGAAAAAAGTGTGTAGTTTTTTTTAAATTTTGCATAAGTTTGGTTTGAAAAAATAGTTTGAAGGAATTCAAAGGACATAGTGAAGCATAATTATCATTAATTGATGCCCTGAAGAAAGAAAATGGAAACACCTAGTAAGAAACCTAAAATCTCTAGCATGACTCATGAATAGGAAGAAGAAATGCAACATGATATATCAAAATTACGAGACCAAGTGCAACAAAATTCACTCTCACAAAAAGTAACAGAAGCTAAGATGGATTGTTTAAGAAAAGGTGTAGAAGATAAGATGGATGGTTTAAATAAAGGCATGGAATCTAAGATGGATGACGTGGAAGCTAAGATGAATGACGTGGAGGCTAAAATGGAAGTTTTGAAGATGAATTTGACTAAGTTGCTACAAGAAATGTTTGCTAATGGGGGAAGGGTAGTAAAGGAAACTCATGATGAGAACAAAATAATTGTTAATCATGAGTTCATAGACTCTAACGTTCGATTGAAGACCCACCGTGTTCCAAAGATTGATATGAGGAAGTTTGATGGCAAGGATCCCATAACATGGATACTACCTATGGAGCAATATTTTGATCTCCATAATGTGCAAAACGCACAAAAGGTACGCATTGAAACTTTATATTTGGAACCAAATTAATTTGTATGGTATCGATGGCTTCGCTCCCATAAACAAATTTTCACTTGGGTAATTTTTACGGAAGAAATGATAGCACATTATGATGGTACAAAAAACAACACCTTTTTTAGCCAATTGGTAAATATCAAACAAAAGGGTTTAATGATGGAGCACATTCAAGACTTCCAAAAATTGGATATAAGGATAAAAGATATTTCAAAGGAGCATAGGATTGATGTGTTCATAGGGACTATAAAGGATAACATCCAACATGAGGTTCGCCTTTAGGAACTTGATTCATTGGAGAAGGCATTCAGGTCGGCAAGAAAAATGGAAAGCAAAATTATGGCAACAAGGAAGCCTACCACTCACAACTATAAACATGGAAATGTTGTTGCTCCTAGCCTTCCACAGCCTACAAGGTTGACACCACAAAAATTGGAAGAAAAAAGAGCAAAAGGGCTTTGTCACAATTGTGATAGCAAATACAATAAAGGTCATCAGTGTGTTGAGAAGAAATTATTTTACATAGATTATGAAGAGGAGGAAGAAAATGAACAAGAAACGTCAAAAGAAGAGGATATACACCAGGAACAAACCCTCGAGAAAGAAGAAATGAATCCGACCATATCTTGTAATGCATTGGCCGGAATTACCACTCCTCAAACTATCAAGATAGAAGAACATATCAAGAAGAAAAAGGTAATAGTGTTGATTGATTCGGGTAGTACCCATAATTTTGTTCATTGGAAGATAGCCAAGGAATTGAATTGCTTCCTATATCCAACACCAAAGTGTCAAGTGATGGTTGCAAGTGGAGGAACCATAAATTGCTCTAGAATGTGCCATAATATCAAGCTATCCATGGGAGAATATGTATTTAATAGCCCAATTATTTCCATTTCAATGGGTGGTGTTAATGTTGTACTAGGAGCCCAATGGCTACAATCCTTGGGTACAATAACTTTTAATTTTCAAGAACTTTTCATGAAATTTTATTCGGAAGGAAAGGAAGTTGAATTAAGGGGCATCGCAGGGAAACTATGAAATATAATAAGCTCTAATGGAATGACAAATCTTCTAAAGAAAGAACAACGAGGCGTAATTGCACAATTATGTTCGCTAGAGGTTCCCACATCGAAATCATCTATTTCTCTAGATCTCCAAAAAGTCTTGGACAATCATTCCAAGGTATTTGAGATTCCCAAAGCCTCCCACCTATTTTTGATCATGATCATGCTATTCATTTGATTCAAGGAAGTGTTCCTCCAAACAATAGGCCTTACAGATATCCTTATGCCCAAAAGAGTGAAATTGAACGTATGGTTGCAGAAATGCTAAAGGCTGGTATAATTCAACCTTGTCAAAGTTATTTCTCTGCTCCAATAGTATTGGTGCATAAGAAGGATGGATCATGGCACATGTGTTCGGATTATAGGGAGCTCAACAAGATCACTATTAAAGATAAATTTCCCATTCCTGTCATTGATGAATTATTGGATGAATTGCATGGATAAATTTACTTCACCAAGTTGGATCTTCATTCAGGATATCATCAAATCAGAATGAACACTGAAGGCATTCTAAAAACAACATTTAGAACTCATGAGGGTCATTACGAATTTTTGGTCATGCCCTTCGGCCTTCTCCTTCATTAATAAACCATAAATACAACAATTCACCGAGACAATGACTTGGAGTGATAGAAGTACACAACCAAGAATCCACAAAACCATAAAATAAAACCTTTTGCACCCTTCAAACTTGATCAAGTTGTTTTGACACTCGACCGAGCCCACTCAGGTTAGCTGCCACCCTATTCGTTTTGTGTTTGATTTAGCTCCAAAACGTGCTCAAGTTTGCATGACTGCAAGCCACAAGCTACCTTGTCATCTCAACTCCCTGCATATTTTGTTTCAACCCTTCGCAACTCATCCCCAACTCTCTTGGTTTGATTATGCGTTTGACTTATGTTGTTGTTTCTCAACTTAGACCTTGCAATTATATATATAGGACAATGCTTCCCTTCATGTGGTTACACTCAAGTCAGTTCGTCTCATGAGCCATGCATCTTGGTCTAGGCTGACCTCCATTGTCTTGTCATCACTGACACACTACACCCATATTGGCCATTTTTCCTAATGGTCATCTCACATGGCCTCATCTCATCTCGGCAGACATGGCCTTGGCTAAATGCACTCATTAGGCCGGCTTAGTCTTGGTGGAACATGCCTTAATGGTCATGCCACCAAGTTGACAAGTTAAAGCCCATCTCTCGATTTTTCGATACTCCCTCCTCCATAACATTTCATTTCTTTTAATGCCTTTATCGCACTTCCTGCAACGGGGTGCCTCCAATGGCACCTCATCTCACCAAGGCTTCTAGGGAAAAATCATAGCGTGTAGATAAGACGGGGGTGTGCCTTGGCATCCTAGGGTCTGACATCCTCCCCCACCACTGCGAACTAATTCTTTCCCTCAAAATCCCTCAACCCCTTCTTCCATCTCCACAAGGATTCATGGGTCTCCCATCCTTTCTCTTCCAGAATATCCTTCCATTTAAGGAAATATTCTCTCTTTATGTTGTTGCTTATACCCGAAGTTCGATAGCTTTTTGTGTCCTAAAGCTCTAACTATGGATGATCAACAAACAATGCCAGGGCACACGAGGGCTCCACTCTACTCAAAGCCTTTGTATCCACATTTACCTTCTTCAACTGAATGATATCGAATACATGATGACGGGCTCTCAAGTGGAAAGGAAACTCTAGCTTATATATGATATCACCAATCTGATCTACAACTTAGAATGGCCCCTCGAACCTCCTCACCAATCATTTAGACATCCTGAAATGTGGTGGGAATTTCTCCTTGGTCATATTGATGAAGACCATCTTACCCACATTGAACTTCACATCTCTCTACTACTTCATTCTTGTCTTCCCACTACTTCATCCTCTTCGTTGTATCAATCAAGTGCACTTAAGCCATCTCCAGCATCTCTTGCTAATGGTTCATGAACTTTAAAGCCAAGGGACTCCTCCCATAGTAGCCTTGCATGATCATATGTGTGGTAATAGACATCTTCCCATTAACTAACTTGAATGGACTATATCCTATAGAAGCAATCTTCTGTAAGTTGTCACTAAATTGAGTTGCATCCAGTAGGCTCGGCCAATTCTCCTAATTGGCTCTCACATAATGCTCGAGGTAATCTTCTAGTAAGGAGTCGATACACTTCGTTTTTCCATCTGTTATGAATTAAAACTAGAGATGTGTAGCAATTGTGTCCCTGCAAGTTTGAATAGTGAGGTCCAAAACTTCCCTGTGAATTTGGTATGTCTATCCAACACAATGCTCAATGTAAGACCCCAATATTTCATTACACCACAAAAGAAATTTTATGTTGTTTCCTTTGGAATGCATGGTACCTTCGTAGGTACAAATATGGCATACTTAGAGAATGAGTCCACCATGACAAACACCTCATTATAACCTTGCACCACCAACAACTGTGAGATGATTCCATCAAGACACTTTGCCATGGCCTCTTTGGAACCATTAAAGGTTGTAACAATCTTCCCTGTCTTCTGGTGTCAAACTTATCCTACTGGTATATAATACAAGTATGTACATAATCCTCCACATCTTACCTCATGCTTCCCTAAAAGTAACCTCTCTCCAATAATTCCAATGTTCTTCGATATCTTGGGTGGTTAGCCCAAGGCAAGTCATGACAATCCCTCAAGAGTTCCCTCTCGAGTCCACATGTTTTTGGAACATATATGTAAGATAGAACAAAAGAGCATCCTACAATGGGAACTTCCTTGTCTTTCCTTCACTTGTTTCATTACATTTTTCATTTTAGTGTATTTTTCAACCCATCACAAATTCTTTTCTGCGTCTCATCAATGAATTGAATCTAACTCTATCTTGAGTAGGAAGGTTCTCTTCTCTTCCTCAATTGTTGTCAATTGTGCCTTCCTCATCGAGGCATCCAAAACTATATTGAGTTTCCCCGACCTATACTCAATCATCATGTTAAAATCACCTAAATAGTATTTCCATGAAGCTTGCTTCAATGGAAACTTTAGTTGGGTAGAAAAGTAGCTCGTTGTGATGCTATTTTATTCACCAAAAACAATCCCCCAATAGATAGTGTCTCCATACCCGAATACAATGCAATGTTGCTCTCATATCTTTCTCATGAATGGGATATCTCCTCTCCCAGTCCTATAACTTCGTATTCTCAAAAGCTACAGGGCGACCATCTTGCACCAAAACTCCTCCCATGGAGAAATCAAATGCATCCATATACACCTCAAATGATATCTCATAATTTGACAGTTTCAATATGGGAGTTGTCACAACCCTAAATTTGAGCTCCTTAAACACAAGTCTACTCTTCTCTATGCACTTCCATGGTGTTTCCTTCAGGAAGTCTATCAACGGGGAGGCCATCTTCGAATATCCCTCCATGAAATTTCGATAGTGGTTGGTCATTCTGGTGAAGACCCTCACATCACATACATTGCAAGGTTCCTCCTAATCTACTATCACTTTTATCTTCTTAGGGTCGATGTGAATACATCCCTGACCAACCCAGTGACCCAGAAATGGTATCTCCTTTTGGGTGAACATGCACTTGGTCTTCTTTAAGTACAAAAAATGCTTCCTGAGTGCCTCAAAGACTTTCCCCGAATGCCTCTTATGTTCTTTCAAATCATTTTTGAACATTATGACATCATCAAAGTATATCACGATAATCTTATCCAAGAACATATGCAATACCTCATTCATCAAGGTCGAAAATATAGTAGGAGCATTACACAAACCAAAAGGCATAACTAGGAATTCATAACTTCCATTCCTTGTTACCATGGTTGTCTTTGTTTCATCACCCTTTGCTATTTTTACCTAGTAGTAACCCTATCTCAAATCTAGCTTCGTGAACACTTTGGATTTTGCCAGCTTGTCAAAGCAATTTGTTGCTAGTGGAATGGGGTATCAATTCTTCACAGTCTACTTATTCAAGGCTCGGTAATCAATACGCATCCTCATCTTATTTATATACTGTAGATTTTAACCCTGTATAGAAATTACCTGCAAACGGATTCTAAAAACAAAAAATAAACAATGACAAGAATATAAAACAAATACACAAAGATTTTCCCCTGGATCCCAAAACCGGGACTACCAGATTTATTTTTCATTATATTCTTTTCAATGTTAGAATACATATATAGACATGCTGAAGCATTCATAAACCCCAATCCATTAACCCTGGATTAGAACATAATCGTAGTTCCCTTGACCAAATCTACAAAATACCATGGGAAGAAAACCAACATGCCCAAAACCATGTGCCAAACCCATGCACAAAAACATAGGAAGGTCCGCCCACCTAATATAGGGTAAAAAAAAAGAAATGTTGGGTGCTTCCCTAGACACCGTGGAGGGGGGCTACCGCCCCCCTGAAACCCCCTGACAAGGGGGGTTGCACCCCTCCTATGACCCCCCTACTACACCTGGCGCAACGAACAGGGGGGACTAGTTGTGGAAAGAATATAACCCAAACCCAACATATCCTTCTTCTCAAAGAGTATAGGAGCACCATCAAGAGATCAATAAGGATGAATGAATCCCGCATCTACCAACTCTTTCAATTGATGCCTCAACCCATCCAACTCTAGTCCTAACAACTTGTAAGGAGATTGTACTAGTGGTGTTGCACTTGGCTCAATCTCAATGTGATGATTCACTGCTCTTCTTAGTAGGAGCACTTTCATAAACTCATCCAACATCCAGCCTGCATATGTCTTCAGCAACTCAGAAAGCTTTGGTGGAATAGGCATCCCCCTCCCATCATTTCCTACTTCTTTGATCATTGCTTCATATATTTGGGCATTTGGCTTCCATGCTGCTCTCATCATGATCAATGTAGACATAAGTTGCACACTCTTCTTTTGTTTCTTTTGTGTGGTTGTGCACACAACCCACACCTTGTTCTCATCGAAGATAATGAGTCGATTCATCCATGGTATCATAACTACTCAATTTCCTACCAATAGATACTTTCCCAATATCACCTCAAAATCATCCATTGGTATCATTGTAAAATCCAAAAGTCCCTTCGAACCATGAATTTGAAGTAACACATCTACTTCAAATATTTGCATTGATATAGCCTTGGTGTTTAATGCTTTCACCATCGTCCTACTCATGGTTACTTTCAACCCAAGCTACTCTACTAAACTTGCCTTCAAGAAATTGTGCGAGGAACCTGTATCAACATGTGTCGGTACTACATTCTTGTGAATTTCTATGTTTACAAAGCACAACTTGTGCCTTTGGTTGTCTTGTTCCTTCCCCAAGACACCTATCCTCTTAAAAAAATCTTTAAGAGAACAAGAACCACAAAAACCAGACGCACCTCTTTGTTTGCACATCTCCATCTTAGTTGAACTTATGAGTCACTCAACTTCCACTTGCATGTTGAGTGGTAGCTCTGATACCACCTATCACAACCCTAGGGCCCCCTATGGTTACAAGTAGCGAACATCTTAGGGGCGAAACTTCACAAATGGGTTATTTTTTGGACATTTTTTGAAAAAATATTTGCTAATTTCATTAAAAATTTACCTATTTTTTACATATATATGATTAAATGGATGATATTCGCAAAACAAATTACCAATTTCAATAGTAAATTACATGTTTTTTTATTGAATATTCTCCTATATTATATATGTATGAATTTTTAAACCAGAATAGTCACCTACAACACTATATATAGGAAATATAGTAACTCCTTAAAAAATTCCCTGTTTACAAGGTGCCTTGGTGGGCGCACTGCAATCCCTTAAGTGTGTGGCACTGACATGTTTCACAACTGCCTAATGTAGCACAATGTTAATTCACCTAGACTATGCCTCACAATAAATTACTTCTGTCAATCTCTATATTATATTAAGTGTAGAATTTCATCAATATAGAACAATAATAATATTGTCACTTCTACTTCTATTAATCTTCATTCATTAACCAAACATGAGCATCATATGCAACACAATAACCCAACCACGTCATCATACACAAGAACAATATTTTAAGGGAACGACCCTTCGATCTTTTGCTTAATTAATAAACTATAAATACAACAATTCACTTAGGCAATGGCTTGGATTGATAGAAATGCATAGCCAAGAATCCACAAAACCACAAAATAGAACCTTTCCCACTTGTCAGACCCTAATTAGGTCGTTTCAGCACCCCACCGACCCCACTTGGGTTAGTTTCTACCTTATGCAGTTTGTGTTCAATTCGGATCCAAAACATGTTCAGGTATGCACAAATCTAGGGCTCGGACTACCTCTTTGTCTCGACTCTCTCCATACTTTGCTACAACTCTTCACAACTCTTCATGTTGTAATCTAGCGAAAAGCATACATGTTACTAGAAGATAGACTTCAAGAAATTACACAATAAGCATATAAAGGTATGAGAGCTACAGTAATGGAGAAATAGACATGACACGCAAATATATTCTTTATTATGTATTAATCAGCCTATTACATTGTTATGCAGACAAATATATATAGATTGACAGGACAAATATGTAGGTCCAATTGTCCGACTAATCGTGCTACTTAATTTGTCATTAGTTAATTATATACTACTGACTTTACTAGGGCTAGTCGATTGGGACGATTAACCCTTTTCCATCAGATTAATCAGTCAAACCGACTAGCTCCTCTAACATCTCCCTCGCCCTCAAAGCCTTCTTCGTCCCGAATAAGGGGAGAGCTAGAGTAAAACAAAAACACAAAAGAAAAAAGACAAAAGGAATTTTTACATCTCACGTAAATAGTTTCTAAATACAAGTATTACAATGAAGAAAGATTAAATTAAGACAATCAGTGGATCAAGGCCCTGTGCCTCTATTGTTACAGTCAGAACCTTTGATGCTGGCAGAGATGACTAGTTCATTGATTGATCGACTTCCTCTTCATGAGATTGTTATTATGAAGTGGCATTAAACGTTGAAACACTGGGTGCATAGAATTGATGGGTAGGTCATTGTGGATGCAGTGATGTCGAACATGCTCGCGGTGGTGGAACTATTCCTAGGAAAGCAGTTTGGTAGATTACTAGAGCAAGAATCTGCAGGTGTTCATCAAAGATCGACCATTCTCTAACTGTCACTCTAGATTTAACAGGGGACTCTATAGGATCAAACAACTATTTCACATTTTCTTTCAGATATCTGTGGTTTACTATCCTCTAACTGAAAGGCTTTGCTCCTTCAATACTCACAATTTGTTGAAGAATTTGTTGCAAGAATTCAGACGCGTTTGAAGCTTCATGTTGAGACTTATTCCCCTCCCGTAACCACTTGTGATCTTGTTGCAAGAGCTCTGAGTAGTTTTCCCTTTCTTGTTCCAATTAGGTGTTAATTATCTGCTAGGATCTAAGATCCGAAGATTGTTTAGCTGATAAATTTCTAATAAGCATCTCCTGAGACCTTATATTTGAATGAACATAAGCAAGGTAGGTAGGTCAATTATTTAATGTAGTAGTAATAGTATATCCTCTATCAAGTGTGGATTCTAAATTTTGTTTTGCTACTAAAAGATCACCATGGACCTTCTACAGAGCTTGTGTGAAACTGAGATTTTCAACAATTGTGGGTTGGGTTTGCAATTCCGACACTTGTGCATGAAGCTGGACATTCTCTTCAATCAGTTGTTCTACCATCTGTTGAACAACAACGAGATGATCCTCAATCTTGGCTAGAGCTGGGATGCATAATTTTTCTGTTGCCTGGCTTTGACACACCATCCAAGTCTCCCTTTCTCGTTCCTATAAATGTTGAAGCTTGTCAGTGTCTTTCATCCTCTTCTGCAATCATTTCTTGGTAACTTTAACAAACTATTCAATAAATTGAAATAATTGTTTATCACTAGAAATTTTGATGTCAACATATTTGGTAGTAATATCAATAGGCTTCCTTATGCCTTTGGTCGCTGGAGTGGTTGTTGTAGTTGGTTTTGTAGTTGTTTGAGTAGTCGGGACAAATTTGGTACTTGGATTGTTTGTAGATGTTGTATTGATGCCATGCACCTCATTTGATTTTTCTTGCTAGCACTCAGTTGAAGTGCTCTGTTATGAAACCAGCTCACAAAAAGATAGAAAAGATAGATCAACGCCTTAGAATTCAGCGTCTTCGAGGGGGCAACCTCCTTTACATTACATAAATGAACAATTATTGGATGATTCAAATGACAAAACCTCCTTTCTATATATAGGAGTCTAAGGGGTCACAATATAACCAAGTTGACCTAACAATATTAATATAAGGGCACAAAAATAACAATAGAGGGATTCTATGGGGCACAGTAATAACAATATGGGGACAATAGGGGCACAACAATATTAATAAGGGATACAACTACAATATTAATGGGGGCATCACTAATATTATAGGGACCTAACATGCCCCTCTCCTTCAAAAAAGTGTTGTCCTCAATGCTTGAGTAGTTCTGGATGCTTCTGTATAAAATTCTCATCCTCCCATGTGGAATCTTTAGTGCATAAGTTCTTCCACTTGATGAGATACTTTGAAATGGATTGATTTCGTAGTTGTCAAGTTCTTGTTTCTATGACTGCTTTTGGTTCCAATATAATTTTTCCTTCCTCGTCAAGTTCTGGCAATATTGTTTTGAACTGGGAGCTTGTTGCCTATAACCTTCTTTAAACATGAAACATGGAAAACTGGGTGCACTCGAGAAGCTGCAGGAAGCTCCAATTTTTATGCCATAGTACCAATCTTTTGCAACACCTTGTATGGACCATAATACTTTGGTGACAGTTTGTTATTCTTCTTAGCTTGCTTGAGGGACATTTGTTTATATGGTTGTACCCGTAGGAATACCCAATCACCTACATCAAAACTTCTTTCACTGCGATGTTGATCTGCCTATTGTTTCATTCTATTCTGCGCCAACACGAGGTTATCCTTTAAGAGTTGGAGAACTTGTTTTTGATGCCCGATGTGATGTTCCACTGCTTGAACCTTAGAATTTTCTCTTAAATATGATGTGATGGATGGTGGCTGATATCCATAAAGTTCCATAAATGGGGTCATTTTTGTTGCAGTATGGAAGGAAGTGTTATACCACCATTCAGCCAAAGGCAACCATTTAACCCATTGTGTTTGTTTATCAGATACAAAGCAACGAAGATATCCTTCCAAACATTTGTTTACTATCTTTGTTTGCCCATCAGATTGAGGATGATAAGATGAGCTATGAGCTAACTGAGTACCAAGACAAGAAAATAATTATGTCCAAAAATTTCCTGTAAAAATGGGATCTCTGTCACTTACAATAATTTTTGGGTTTCCATGTAGCTTTTGAATTGTTTCCATAAATGCCGTAGAAACTATACTGACTTTAAATGGATGTGATAATGCACAAAAGTGTGCATACTTGGTAAGTCTGTCAACTAACACCATGATGACACTCTTTCCCTCAGACTTGGGTAAACCTGTGATAAAATCCATTGAAACCTCCTCCCAACGTTGGCTTGGAATGGATAAAGGTTGTAATAGACCTGGCGTCTTAATTGTTTCAACTTTATTTTGTTGGCATACCAAACATTCCGCCACAAACTTTTGAATATCCGATTTAAGGCCATCCCAAAAAAATTGCTTCTTAACCCTGTGATAAGTTTTTAAAAATCCTGAGTGCCCTCCTAAGGGAGAAGCGTGCAATTCCAGAAGAATCTTTTGTTTGAGTTGGGAATTCTTACAAAGGTATAAGCGATCTTTGTACCATAACGAATCATTTTTCCAGCTAAATGTATCAGATGTACTGGAATCTTGTTGTAACTTTCGAATAAGTTCCCACACTTCTTCATCATTCTTCCATTCCTCCCTTGCTTCGTTTATCCAATATGGTTGGATAATAGAAATGGCGCACAACAATGCTTCCACATCCTCATCCTTTCTTGAGAGTGCATCTGCCACAACATTTTGCTTCCCTTTTTTTTATATGATTTCAAAGTCATAACCCAACATCTTTGTGACCCATTTTTGTTGTTCTTCCAAGGATAATATTTGTTCTAAAAAGTATTTAAGGCTATCATGATCCGTTTTTACCTTGAAGTGTCTTCCCATTAGGTAGGGTCACCATTTCTTAAGTGCATGTAGTATTGCCAACAATGCCTTCTCATAAATAGCTTTGTGTAAATACTTTCCCTTGATTGGACGACTTTCAAAAGCAATGGGTCTTTCATCTTGCATTAAAACAACACCAATTCCATTTCTAGAAGCATCACATTCCACAATAAAGGTTTTTGTGAAGTCTGGTGTAGCTAAGACCGGTGCTTGGCACATTGCCTCTTTAAGATCTTCGAAGGCCTTTGTTGCTTTTGGAGTCCATGAAAATGTCTCTTTTTTCAACAATGTTGTTAGAGGTGCTGCTATTTTCCCATAATTCTTAACAAACTTGCGATAATACCCTGTCAACCCGAGAAATCCTCGCAAATGCTTTATGGATGTGGGGATTTCCCATTTCTTAATGGCTTTAATTTTGCTAGGGTCTACCTTAACTCCTTCATGAGATACAATATGACCCAGATATTCCACCTCTTGTACTTGAAAGAAACATTTGGATCATTTTGCATATAATTGTTTCTCCTCCAATAGTTGTAGCACCCTGTCAACGTGTTCAACATGATCCTTCCAAGACTTGTTGTAGATTAGTATATCATCAAAAAATACTAACAAAAAATTTCTAAGGAAGGGCTTGAAAATGGAATTCATCAAACCTTGAAATGTGGAAGGTGCATTGGTAAGGCCAAAAGGCATGACCAAAAACTCATAGTGAACCTCATGAGTTCTAAATGTTGTTTTCGGAATGTCTTGAGTCTTCATTCTGATTTGATGATATCCTGAACGAAGATCTAACTTGGTGAAGTAAATTGATCCATGCAATTCATCCAATAATTCATCAATGACAGGAATGGGAAACTTATCTTTAATAGTGAGCTTGTTGAGCTCCCTATAATCCAGACACATGCGCCATGATCCATCCTTCTTGTGAACCAATACTACTGGAGCAGAGAAAGAACTTTGGCTAGGTTGAATTATACCAGCCTCAAGCATTTCTGCAACCACACGTTCAATTTCACTCTTTTGGGCATAGGGATATTTGTACGGCCTGATGTTTGGAGGAACACTTCCTGGAATCAAATGAATAGCATGATTATGATCACAAATAGGTGGGAGACCTTTAGGAGTCTCAAATACCTTGGAATGATTGTCCAAGACTTTTTGGAGATCTGGAGCAATAGATGAATTCGATATGGAAACATCTAGCGAACATAATTGTGCAATTACACCTCGTTGTTCCTTTTTTAGAAGCTTTGTCATACCGTTAGAGTTTATTATCTTTCTCGGTTTCCCTACAATACCCCTTAATTCAACTTCCTTTCCTTCCACATAAAATTTCACGAAGAGTTCTTGAAAGTTAAAAGCTATTGTACCCAAGGATTGTAGCCATTGGACTCCTAGTACAACATCAGCACCTCCCATTGGAATGGAAAGCATTGGGCTTTTCAATACATATTCTCCCATGGATAGCTTTATATTATGGCACTTTCCAAAGCAATTTATTGTTCCTCCATTTGCAACCATCACTTGACACTCTGGTGCTAGATATAGGAAGCAATTCAATTCTTTTCCTATCTTACAATGAATAAAATTGTGGGTACTTCCTGAATCAATCAACACTATTACTTTTTTCCTCTTGATTTGTCATTCTATCTTGATGGTTTGAGGAGTGGTAACTCCAGCCAATGCATTACAAGACATGGTTAGATTCATTTCTTCTTTATCTAGGCTTTGTTCCTAGAGTATATCCTCTTCTTTTGACCTTTCTTGCTCCTTTTCTTCTTCCTCTTCACAATCTATGTAGAATAATTTCTTCTCAGCACACTTATGACCTTTAGTGTATTTGCTATCACAACTGTAACAAAGCTATTTTGCTATTTTTTCTTCCAATTGTTGTGGTGTCAACCTTATAGGTTGTGGAAGGCTAGGGGCAACAACACTTCCATCTTTATAGTTGTGAGTGGTATGCTTCCTGGTTGCCATAATTTTTCTTTCCATTTTCCTTACTTTGAGAAATATATAGAAGAAACTACAGTCCGTCCTATTTCTGTACCTTCTTACAAAATTTCAATATGCTACTCAGAGAGAAAGTTATGACGATTTTCCCCAGGTCACCTGTTTGGAATGTAATTTAGGAGTCTGCAAAAAGACCAACTTCCTCAGATCATATCTCCGCAAATATAGTGAAAAAAGCTTTGAAATTCGGACCCAAGGTTCAGTGCGATTTCATCTCAAATGGGTTTTTTTTTTCGCTTTTGAAACATCGCAAAAAAAAAGTTATAGCAAAAATGTCACGATGACCTATTTGGAGTAGTGAAACCCTAGAATCCAGAGCTCTGATACCAAATGTTATGAAACCAACTCACAAAAAGATAGAAAAGATAGATCAACGCCTTAGAATTCAGCCTCTTCGAGGGGGCAACCTCCTTTACATTACATAAATGAAAAATTCTTGGATGACCCAAATGACAAAACCTCCTTTCTATATATAGGAGTCTAAGGGGTCACAATATAACCAAGCCGACCTAACAATAGTAATATAAGGGCACAAAAATAACAATAAAGGGATTCTATGGGGCACAGTAATAACAATATGGGGACAATAGGGGCACAACAATATTAATAAGGGATACAAATACAATATTAATGGGGGTATCACTAGTATTATAGGGACCTAACACACTCATTGTCTAATTATTGTAGTCTCTGATAATTTCATTGAATTAAGTCTGCTTAGATGAATTATATTTGCAATTATGCTCTGAATTATTCTGAACATCTGAATGATTGTCCTCCGATTGGTTCATACCTAACTAGGATTTCCCCAACTGAGTATGCTCCAACTGGTTTTCCTTCGAGTGGCCTTGTTCCGTTTGATGTATCTCCAAAAACTCTTTCCCATATTGTTCTTTTTCTGATTTCTCTTCCTTAGATTGCACTTTTTCATAATGTTCTTTGTCAGTTTGGTCTCCTCCAGAGTGATCCCTTTTAAACTGCTCCTGGCCAAATTGATTGTGTTCTTCTAAAATACGGGTTGGGAAGTGGACAAAAGTATCATTTGTTAAGTCAATCTCAGTGATTGTAGTAGATTGAATTGTTTAATTATGAGATTGGTTTGAAGCACCATTATGTTGACATTGTTGTGAAGAAGAGCCAACATTATACTTATCTTTTTGAAGTACTTCATCCATTTCATGTTGGATGTTCTTTGCTAAAATGCCTTTGGAATTTTCTACGACGTCGCGGATTTGTGTCTTAATAGAAGGAGCTCTAGACTTGTGAGGTTTCTTGGTCGTTTTCTCTTTGGGCTACAATTTTTTAATGACTTCTTACAACTGTTGTTGCTTTTCAAGATCATCCAGTTTAATTATTTTAAGCACTTTTTTCCATTGAGATGACTTGGTTTTAGATAGAGTGGTCTTTGTAGAAAATAAACGGAGAGAAAAATATATTTACTGCGAGAGACATTAAATTTACTAAGAGGAAAAACATTAACATAGAAACAATAATATAACATAATGCACAAAATATTTATCCTGGGAAAACCCCAACTCTGGGGAAAAACCCAACCCAATAAAATTTCATTAGCCTTGGCCAAAACCCTGGCTAACCTGGCCAAGTGGGCCTTCATCGCTCACCTCCCTGGCCTTCATTACGGTGAAGTCCTCCCAGCCTTTTAAAGGATACACTACATTAAATGCCATGGGCATAAAACTATAGGTATGTTATACCACGTGCCCAAAAAACCACCACTGTTTAAATTGGTCAACCTTGACTCTAACCCCAAGTAAATTTTACCTAACATTCCCCCCTTAAACTTGACTTGGGGTTCCATGACTAAATCTAGCCAACCTTGCCAAGTGAGTCAACCCATCCTTGCTCACTCTGGCCCTTACCCTCCTAAAAGTTTATACCAAGGTATGTGTTAACCTGACATCCCCCCTATCACCTAGGTCTAACCTAGACTTTACTGGTAATTATCTAGGGGTACGCATGCCTTACTAGGTCTTACAATAGTATGCCCATTTACATGCAATAAAATTTTATGACTCCATTATATATATATATATATATATATATATATATATAGATATATATATATATATATATTCCATTATACTCCCTTTTCTTTCATATTCTCGCTTAATGCTTTCCAATTTCACATCTTCATATCCATATGCTTCTTAGCCATCCACCATGGCTCATTCTCTGTCTTGAACCTCGCGACACCACGAGTTAACTCCATGGTGTCAAGATACCTGCTCAACCACCCTCGAGATGAGCTATCTCTTGAGATCATAGGTTGAGTTCATCATCGCAGAACCCCCACACAGTATTCTCCTCTTAGATCGAGTATGGGCACGGTTTTTAAATCCTACAAACCACACACCAACCTCTCCTTTTCTCACTCGTCCGAGCCACTGGTTGATACAGTCTTCCAAGAAATTGTTTATGCGTTGCTCTCGGCCCCTTTCATCACCACCGACATGATCTCTAGGTTGCGGCCTTCTCAATAAAGTGTTCGTCCAGCCAACACACGAGTGCCTACAGTTTGTTCACCCTTCGTGGTCTCAAGGGCCTTTTGCAGCTCCGCCATGTCACCAATGTAGATCTCAGGGCATTTCTGAGGAAGATTCACTACAATATTATCATACTACTTGCATCGATGGGTCGTTTATCTCAGTGTTTGTCATTCACTTGTGCTCGCTAGAGTTGACTTGACGAATGTAGCTCAAACGACCCATTCTCCACCTTGGCAGTGGTCAGTGCCTCGACCACTCTAAGCTTTGTTGACACGAGTCCTCGATACCCTATGCCTACAAGATCCTGATGGAATTATCGTGTAGCTTTCCCACTCATAGCTGACAGATTTTCAACTATCTACACACACCCCTGCGGCTCGTCAACCATTTTCCTAGTGTCTCGTGGCATGTCGCCAACACACAATCATTGTTCGACCCATATTAAACCTCTTGGACATTCCGATTGGTAGTTTCTATTTTTGGATTCCGCAACATGACACCTGATGCAGACCTAGTGCCCTAGGCCTGCCATATTCCAAATACCTTCCATGATGATCATTCCTTCCAACATTGTGATGAGCCCCAAATTTGGTAACATTTTGGGCAAATTTGGCCTCACTACCCTTGCTCAACCCTTCATTTTTCATGACTTATGCATCATTTTTTTAGTATATTTATGTTATTTGTATGAATGAAGGGCAGACACTATTCCTAGGTGGCTAACACATGTTTATTTCAGGTTTTTGACATTTAATGGAGCAAAACCACGCAGATGGAGGCTAGGAGACAGCCAAGGTGGCATTGAGATTTTGTAGGAAAGTTGTCCACGGCATTGAATGGCCTTCCTCGTGATCTCCACCCACAACTCCGAGCTCCAACAGCCACCACTACCGAGCTAGAAGGCAGCCAAACGAATTTTGAAAGAACAGCAGATTACTTTTAGTTTGGTCAGCCAAGCCCCACTAATTTAGGAGGCCAGCTTGGCCCTCGTAATGTATAAATGTTGAGGCTGTAGCCTTCGATGGGGACTTTTGAAACTTTGTTGCAGATTCTGAATTACGAGCTTATAGCTCTGTTTTGCTCTTTGTAAGCCATTTTTGGCATGTTATCAGACTTTTGACTATTATCTTTTAATGAAAAAGCAGGCAGATTTGAGGCAGCTCTGAGTTCTTAAAGGAGCTTAAGCTCTCAGGGTTGGGCCCAACCTGAGAGCCTAAGGCTTCCTTCCTTTGTATTGTTACTTTTCTTTCTTTCAGCATTGTATTTCTTTTCCTTTACATGCACTTGGAAACACAGTTTGCTGAGTTGACTGTTTTGGTGTGATTACGTAGGTTAGTTTTATGAACAAAGTTGCTTCAGTAGTTTAGATTAGAGTAGGGAGATTGAAGTTAATTTGAGTTCCAAAAAGGGTTGAATGCACACTCACTTTCACCTCTGTTTGGGGACTGGAAGTGCAGACCGTGCCAACTACCAAAAACACTGTTTTACATGTTCATGCAAGCTTTGATGTAGTATTTTCGGTTGTAGAAGTGTCCATGCATTTAGATCTTGTGGAATAACTCTTTGTTTTAGCACCATGCACGATTTCCCTTAAAAACGACATTGTTGTTCTTTGATTTCTAATAAAACAGTTAGAATAGGTTGATGAAATTTCGGTTATATGCAAGACAGGGGTGATTTGTTTCATTTACACTGCGCAGCACCACTCTATCATTTCCTTATCCTTCTAAGCCATGCCTAGGCCATCTACCCATCTCCCAGTTAGATCATTTGCCTCCCAACTCTTCTATTATCCACGTTGTTCAACCTTTTCGGCCTTCCATTGCCTCTACCCTCCTCCAGGCCAACCAGCTTTGCACACCCCCTCTCCATCTCACCTCTCTGTCCATAAGCCATCACAAGCTCCCCTCCTACCTCCCTATCCACCCATACCGCTCATTCACTCATCCATCACCCAAAACTCCGATTGCAGAACATCCTGTAGAAATTACGGGACTTCTTGTAGAAAACCTGAACTTCCTGTAGAGCCCCTGCAGACATCCTGTAGAAGCTTGCAAACACGGTTGCCAGGCATCTGAACTTTGTGAACTCCTCGGGAATGATGTTAGGGATCCCTTAGACCCTCTCAGAGTCCTCCTGACCTTTTCCAAGCCTTCTTCCCCTTGATCTACCCCTGCACAGTCAAGACCAAGTAAGAAGCACAGTCATAATAACTCCAACAACTTGAGCAAAAATACAAAAACATGTTCTCTTCAGATGAAAGTAGTCTAGACACATGCATCTCATCTCAATAGAAGTAATGGCATCACTTCCAGTAGTTGCACCCCCACTGTTGCACCATAAGGATTAAGCTAGTAGAATTAGGGTTTACTAGGGTTTCCATGTCTTGTTGGCTTTCAGTTCATTTTTGCAAAGTAGGTTAATTTCCTTTGAGATAGCTTTTGTTCATCACTTAAAAAGCTTCTTCTGAGAACACATAGAAGTTGGCTTGAGCCCTAGCGGACTTGTGCCAGCTGACCAAGTGACAGCTGCGACAAGAGCTAGTACTTGTGCATATAGCACCGTCGCTTCCAAGTTTGTTACGAACTACCGGGTTGATAAAATTAGAGAAGGAAGCTCCAGGAGTTGTAGCATTATTGCTACAATACTGGAGCCCACCATCTTTTTGGCGCCGTTGCCAGGGAAGCGTCAGAGTGTTAGTAATTGTTGCTTTTCTTCTATTTTCCTACTCTCTCATTCTGCTAAGTAGTTTATTTCATTTCCATTCTGCAAAAGTAGCATAGACATTTCCTGCTTTCATAGATTAACATTTCAATTCCGCAAGTTCATTTTTGCAAACGTAGATTAGCATTTGAATTCTGCAAACATAGATTAGCATTTCAATTCTGCAAGCGTAGACTAGCATTTCAATTCCTGCAATTTCATTTGAGCAAAGTAGATTAGTTCTTTCTTGCTTTCATTTCAATTCTACATTTTCCTTTCAGCAAAATAGTTAGTTGTAGATCAATCTGTTTCAGTTTTGCAGGTACCAGAAAAAGCAAAAGCAATCAAAAAAGTCTTTCCATTTCATGCCTCGTAGGAACCGTGATAAAACAGGCAAATTCTTACCCAACACCCCCACCACATCACTGAGTCACCCTTCTCTCTTCTTTGGTGACAGTGATCCTGAAGAACCTATAGGCGAACCTCCTGAGATATACGAAGATCCTATAGCAGAAGAAGAGTTAGAGACCATTCCACCTGAAGCTATGGCTGACAATAGGGAAGAAGATGAGAGAATAGAAGGTGCCTTCCCCATCCGAGAGACCAATGGAGACATGAAAATGAAGAATATTAGCCCCTCCGCTTTACCTCACTTCCATGGGCTGACTACTGAAGATCCTGATACCTTCCTATTTGAGTTTGCTCTCCTGTGTCGAACCTATGATTATACTGAAGATGAGCAGAAGCTGAAACTCTTCCCTTCAACCCTTAAGGATGCAGCATTATGCTGGTTCATGGGCTTACCTGGGAACAATATCACCACTTGGGCTCAGATGCAACAAGCTTTCAACACTAAATACCGGGACTACTGTAGGTCCAAGGAAACCAAGGGAGAAATCTTTCGGATGACCATGGGAAATGATGAGTCCTTAGAGGATTACGAGGAAAGGTTCCAACTTAGTTATAAACGGGCTAGGTGCACACTTGACCCTGAATCCCTCAAGTTGGTCCTGCTCCGAGGAGTCCCTGAAGACCTCTTAGATACCATTCACATGTTAGCTGGAGGAGATATTTACCAACTGCCTTATGAGGATATAAAGACCGTGTTTAGAAACCACTCTAGGGCAGCCCGGAAAAGAGGTAGAGGAAACCTCCTCTCAGCTGGTATTCCTTTCTCCAAACATGAGTTTGCAAATCAATTAGAAGATCTCAAGAGTGAGGTGAGACAGACCATTGCCATGCAGCTGGACACATTCAGGATCCAACAGAAGAAAGAAGAAGTTGAGAGGGCCTTGGCTATCTTCTGCCCTAGGTGCACAAGGAAACACCCTAAGAACGAATGCCCATTACATTCGGTTGAAGTATGTTTTGTTTGTGAGGAGGACCACCCCACAAACCAATGTCCAACCTTACCTGGGCTTAAGGCCATGTATCAAGGGACAGAAGCCCCCACCGAACCTCTCTATTTCCTCAACCAAAGGAGGCCACAAGGACCTAGACCTTACTAGCAGGGGATGCAAGGGGCACCCCAAGCTTATTACAGCCCCAACCAGACTACCTATGCCTTCCTGGGGTCCCCCTGCTCATCCTTCCTGTTCTATGCCTCCTCCATGGTCTTACCCACCTCAGTATCATACTCAACCCACTACTCATTCGTATCACTCACATGCCTAGCCACAACCTCAGTGGAATGCACCTCAATCGGGGTGGAGGCCCCAGTACAATACTCCTCCCGCCATTTTGCCTCCACCACCAGCTCAACCACAACCATTACCTCCTGCTCCTCCAAGGCAACCTCAAATGCCTGCTCAACTGAACCCGAACCCCAACAACAGACAGGCCCAGCAGGTATATACTGGGGAAACATCATGCCCTACCTATGCTGTGGAGATCCAGGAGATCAATCTTCGATCTGGAAAGACTCTTCTGGATCGCCAACCTCCTCCCCCAGAGAACGAGGAATATAAACAGGAAAGTGAACCAAAGGCTATTCCACCCTTTCCTGAGAGACTAACGGCCACCACACAACCCAACCCAGAGGAGGATGAGCTTCTGGGAGAACTCAAACAGTTGTGTGTGAAAATTCCACTTCTCCAAGCCATCAAAGATGTACCGATATACAACAAACTGGTTAAGGAAAAGTGTTTCAGACACCCAAGCAGGCGAAAGAGAGATGCTTCAACCATCAATGTCTTAGGACAGCTGTCTGACCTTATGTTAGGACAAGTCATCTGCCCAAAGTATCTAGATCCTGGGAGTCCTGTAGTAGATGTCCACATCAATGGCACCATCATACCTCACACCTTGATTGATCTGGGGGCTGCCATTAATGTGATGACCAGGGATACCATGCTCAAACTCAACCTTCAGGGTTCCTTGAGGAAGACCTCGACAGTCCTACAACTAGCAGATCGCTCCACCGTGACTCCCGAAGGGATTGTGGAGGATGTCTTGGTCTCTATTGACTCTTGGGAATACCCTGCAGATTTCTTGGTTCTGCAACCAAAGGCAAAGCTTACTGGATACCCTCTTATTTTGGGAAGGCCTTGGTTAGCCACTGCAGATGCTTACATAAGCTGCCGTGCAGGAAACATGACCATCAAAAATGGTCCTATGTCCAAGCAGCTAGTCCTATACCCTCCTGCCCAACCCTCATTAGAGCATGACTTACCACTTTGGTTGGAGGAAGGAGAAGAGGATGAGGTGTACTCAGCACCTTTGTGCACCCTAGACACCACCAGAAGAGACCCCCCAACCGAGGATGACTTGATTGAGACCTTGATCCAGAATCCACCTCCCAGTGCACTATCCTTAGAGAAGTTGGTGGAGGATGCCCAAGCCAGCGCCTTAGTGGATCTTTGTGCGACCAACCCTGTCACTCCCAGAATCAAAAATGTGGAGTTCGGCCCTGAGAGAACGTTAAATATCAGCTCCTCCCTATCTCCTTCCCAGGAAAAGGAGCTGTGTAGCCTATTGGCCAGTCATCTAGATGCTTTTGCTTGGAGCTATAAGGAGATGAAAGGAGTCCATCCTTCGGTCTGTACCCATCACATCTACATCAAAGAGGACTGTAAACCGGTTAGGCAACCCCAGAGGAGAATGAATCCAGCCCTTAAGGACATTGTCAAGGAAGAATTGCAAAAACTGTTGGATGCTGGATTCATCTACCCCATCTCGGATAGCGAATGGGTGTCCCCTCTGGTGTTGGTTCCCAAGAAAAATGGGAAGTGGAGAATCTGTGTGGACTACCAAGAACTGAACAAAGCTACCAAGAAAGACCATTTTCCTCTACCTTTCATAGATCAAGTGTTGGATGGACTGGCAGGAAAGAAGTTCTTCTCTTTCCTAGATGGGTTTAGCGGGTACAACCAAATCCAAATCAGCCCGGAAGACCAAGATAAGACCACCTTCACTTGTCCTTGGGATACCTTTGCCTACCGAGTTCTTCCCTTTGGTCTATGCAATGCTCCTGCTACCTTCCAGAGAGCCGTCTTGAGCATCTTCTCGGCACTGGTCCATGATGCGGTGGAAATCTATATGGATGACTTCACTCCTTATGGGTCCAACTTCCAGGAAGCATTGTCCAATCTGGGAAAAGTCCTAGCCAAATGCATTGAGATGAACCTGTCCCTTAGTCCTGAAAAATGTGAATTCTTGATGACTGAAGGGACCGTTCTAGGCCATACCATTTCTTGCCAAGGGTTACAGGTGGATCCTAACAAAATTGCTCTCATCAAGAAGGTTCCACCTCCTCAAAAGGTAAGGGATGTTTGGAGTTTCTTAGGATTAGCAGGGTATTACGGGAGATTCATTAAAGACTTCAGCAAGTTAGCCTCGCCATTGTTTGGCCTCTTGGCAAAGGATGTGGAGTTTAAATGGACTGACGATTGTCAGAGGGCTCTGAATGAATTAAAGGACAAGTTGGTGTCTGCCCCAATCCTGAGAGGTCCAAACTGGGCCCTACCTTTCCACATCCACACTGATGCCTCGAACAAAGCCATAGGGGCAGCCTTAGGACAAGTTGAACAAAAACTTCCATATGCCATTTACTTTGTTAGCAAAAACTTATCCAAAGCTGAACTGAATTACACTGTAACCGAGAAAGAATTTTTGGCCGCGGTCCATGCACTGAACAAGTTCTGACATTATATCACTGGCTATCAAACATTTGTACATACTGATCATGCTGCAATTAGATATCTAATGAATAAACCAGATGTGAATGCTCGTATTATTAGATGGTTACTTTTGTTGCAGCAGTTTGATTTGACCATCGTTGACAAACCAGGTAAAGAAAATGTTGTTGCTGACTTTTTATCTAGATTGGACTTGTCTGCAGATGAGGATGGAACAGTGGATGACCAGATGCCCGATGAACATCTGTTTGCTATTTCAGTACTCTCTCCATGGTTTGCTGATATAGCAAACTACCTTGTTTCCGCACAGTTCCCTCTGCACCGTCCTCAAGAGAGAAGAGTAGAATCGTCAGAAAAAGTGCCTCGTTCACTTGGATTGGGGGCAACCTATTCAAGCTTGGCCCTAATCAGATCTTAAGGCGTTGTGTAAGGGAGGAGGAAGTCTTTGATATCCTCCTCACTTTTCATGATGGACCTTGTGGAGGACATTTTGCAGCAAAGAGGACCGCCTTCAAAATCTTGCAGGCAGGATATTATTGGCCCACACTTCATCAAGATGTCAGAAGGTATATCAGCCAATGTGACCGATGCCAAAGGATGGGGAAACCAACTCAAAGGGATGAAATGCCTCTCCAACCTCAAGTGACTCTTGAGCCATTTGAGAAGTGGGGTATGGATTTTGTGGGTCCCATCAACCCTCTTTCGAGGCAAAGATCTTACATCATTGTGTGCACCGACTACCTGACAAAGTGGGCAGAAACCAAGACAATCAAAGCAACGACAGAAGAAAAGGTGGCTGAGTTCTTAAGAGAAAACATCTTCTACAAATTTGGCTACCCAAGAGAGCTAGTCACTGATCAAGGAAGCCAGTTCACATCCAACTTAATTGAAGACCTACTAGCTCATCACAAAATCAAGCATAGGACTTCCACCCCCTATCACCCTCAAGTAAATGGGCAGGTGGAAGTCACCAATAGAGCATTGGAAGGGATCTTGACCAAGGTGGTGAGCAGCAGCAGGAAGGATTGGGCAGATCACCTGGTTGAGGCCACATGGGCTTACAACACCACTTGGAAGACCACAACCGGCTTCACACCTTATGAGCTGGTCTATGGGAAGAGAGCTTTGCTGTCTATCGAATTTGAATACAACACTCTGAGGATGGCAGCTCAGCTGGACCTAGATCTCAGCCATGCCCAACAAGAAAGGTTATTGCAGCTGAATGGATTGGATAAGCACCGAATGCAGGCCCTTCTTCACACAGAAGTGGTTCAACTTCAGAGGAAGGTGTGGCATGACCAACACCTCAATGACAAGCAATTTCAGCCCAGAGATTGGGCGCTGTTGTATGATTCCAGGCATAAAGATTTCAAGGGGAAGCTGAGAACCAGATGGCTGGGACCATATGCAGTGAAGAAATGTCATGACAATGGATCTGTTCTCATTCGGACCATTGATGAGGAGGCCATCCCCATGCTTGTCAATGGGCATCGACTTAAAATCTACAGGAAACCTCTCTCAAGACAAGAATTCATTAAAATTGTGGAGAAATCAGTGCTGGTCATAGAGAAGGGTTCTGCCTCTGTTTTGGGCATACCCTGAAGATCTTAAAAAAAAAAAAAAAAGGAGAAAAATTAAAGATCCTTGGGTGAAAACCTCTCTGAGGCTCCCAAGGTAGATGGTAGGGGTGAAAACCTCATTGAGGCGCCCTTGCTGTCTTTCAAAAAAAAAAAAGTTTGAAAAAGACCCTTGAGTGAAAACCTTTCTGAGGTGCTTGAGGCATATGGCAAGGGTGAAAACCTCATTGAGGCGCCCCTGCTGTCTTTCAAAAAAAAAGAAAAAAAAAAAAGAAAAGAAAAAAAAACAAACACAAAAAAAGCAGGGACAGCAAGTTCACAATGTGGCAATGCATGCAGGTTGCAGATTTATGAAGGAAGAAGAGGTCCCTCAACTTGAAGACAAGGGTCCATATCATCCTGCCAGGAGACCCTACCAGCACCTCCTCCGAGAACACTCATCTTCTCTAAGGTATGGACATGATTTCCTCACAGCTCAGTCTTCTACAGGAAGTTACAGACTTTCTACAGGAAGTTCTGTATTTCTACAGGAAACTTCCTGTAGAAGTTTTGGACGGCCTAGAACTAATTGTATGGGGAGATCTAACGACCAAGGTCCGGTATGGACGCATGCAAGCTACTATTTTCCCCCTCACACACCGCTTTCGCCTCCTTCTACCACCCTGTTGACATGCAATGAAGATACCTGCACAATCAAAACAGATCAGTGAATTATCAAGAGGAAGCAATTCTGAAATGGAAAAAGATGCTGAGATGCCATGCAATACTCAACCCAGCTATCCAAGGGCCCTACGAGCGTGATCGTGATGCCACTGTCTTCATCGTTCAGCATGCACCCGAGGAGGAAGAACTGCTACAGGACATCCTACAGGAATCCCGTAGCAGTTCAGCCAACTAGAGTGTACACCATTCAATCGCCTGCAACATGCAATAATAAAGCGGGCGCATGCAGCGGAATCATGGGCTTCATCATCAGCAGCAGCAAGCAAATCCGGACCTGTGCAAATAGCAGCAGCAGCAAGCAAATCCGGACCTGTGCAAATAGCAACAGCAGCAAGCAAATCTAGTCATCGTCGTCCTGAAGCCTGGAAAAGCATGTCGCGGCCGCACAGGTAAGTGCCTCGCCCTTTCTTTCGTCAAATTACATGAATATTACTTTGAAATGTTTGCAAGCATGAAATGAACGGGTTGAGCAGTTGCATGGCCATTCAACTGGCCACGTCGACCAGTCAGCTGGTCTAGTCGGATGTGTAGAATGGTGGCCGTGGAAAAAGAACGGGAAGTGGACACGTGAGAACCGTCCAGTCGGGGAGAAACGCGTTGTAACAGAAATGACGGCGGCGGATCTGCGGAGAATGATGCAGCAGTCAGGGAATTTGCAGTGGAATGAGTAGATGACGTCGTCCAACGGTCCGGCAGGGACAGCTCACCCCCGCGCCACGAATTCCGCCGGATTCAAATCTATCGGCTAGATCGCCACCCCACGCATTTATCATCAGCCGTTTAGAAGTCAAGTGAGCATCCGCATTCCTCTGAAGCTCGACACTCCAAGTCTTCGGTCGTTCGAACGTCTGATAGCAGCACAAAGGGCGAAAAAACACTGCAGAGTCCTCCAGAATATGTGCGCTGCTTCTACAGGAAAGCGCTACAGGAAATTGGGCTCTTCACGTCAAAAGGTGGCGGATTAAAAAGGTAAGCCTAAACCGTCCATGCAATTGGTTTCGAAGGTGGCAGAGTCGACGTTCTACAGTCTGGTCGTAAAAAAATTTGCAAGTATTGTCTGTCGTTTGCATGAATTGTCGTCCTACAGGATGTGAGTTATAATTAAGCCGTGTTAAGGCTCATCTGGAGATAGTCCTCGTGAATTGTATGCGTGGCAGAGGCTTAATTCTACGCTCTGTCCCAAAAGGTTAATTTTCTTCCGCACCCGCCACCTCTAGCTAACACAGCAGTTTTTCACCATGCCGGGTGGGTTCATCAGAAGGGAACCAACCGACTCAACCAAGCTAAGAGAGAATCCTGAGGTGGTGGAGCTATTCACACAAGCGCAATGGATGTCATTCTGCGACAAATTGCAGGGATATGATGATGAGGTGGCAGAGGAGTTTTTACAAGCTTTGAAGCCGAAATCGAAAACATTGGCCACCGTCAACTTCAGGGGTCTGAGTCTCAGACTCACCCCACAATTCATCAGCCGAGTTACTGAGCTCCCAATGGGGTTACCATGGGATAAAGAAGAGAGGAAATTGGGCCAGAAGGCTAAGAAGGAATTCTTCCCACCAGAGGAGCAATTCTCAAAAGATAAAAACGGGGTTCGTAGAACCAGCTTACTGCCACTTTGGAGTGAAGTTAGCCTTCAGATTATGAAGTACATCACCTGCGAAGGTTGGTTTAGCATTGTATATGGGTACCATTTTCGGTTACTCACAGAATTAAGGCATCAGATGGACCTACCTGTAGAGAACAAACTAAGTATCCCCTACTTTCTACTACAGTCTATGATTGAATGTGCCACCAAGTTGAAAGAAGGCACACCAGACCAGGTAGCCCACCATGGACTCATTAAACTCCTCATGGAGGATGCGCTCCACACATACAAGGTTCCTCTCTCGTGGGAAGCCTTCAGAAATTTGACCAAGGATGGCGATATAAAGATGTTGACCGAAGAGCTCGGTTCATCCAGCAGTGAGGAGAAGGAGTCAGTGCCCGCAGGGAAGAAAGAAAATGGCCAGAGACCCACGACCATAGAGCAGAAGAAAGAGCAAAAGAAGAAACAAGAGAAAAAGGGTGCCAAAGAGAAGGATGACACACCCATATTGACGGACAGAGAGAGGAGATTGCAAAGCAGGGTGGACAAGGCTGAGCAGGTCCACGTCAGCAAAGGCACCTCGACAGCAGCCGCAACCAAGTCAAAAAGCAAAACCCATTCAGCAAAGCAAACTAAAGCGGTGCCACCTGTTTCTATAGGAACACCAAAACCGGCTTCTACAGGAAGCCAGAAATCAGCCGAAAAAGGGTCTTCTACAGGAAGCCCTGAGAAAGCGAAACCCAAGGAGAAGAAAGCTGACATTCTTGCAAGGGAGGCAGCAGCCGTGCTGGTCGCCCTCAGTACACCTCCTAGGCCAAAGGATAAGAGAAAGAGGGAAGCCCCTCTATATTTTAAAGCTAGGAGAAGTGTGAGAATAAAAACGGGCAAGCCACAGCCTCCATCCAGCAGCCCAATCACTATAGAGGATGCCCCTACTTCGCCCAGGGAGAGGTCCCCCTCAAAGATATCAGTCACCTATGAGAGGGGGAGCCCGAAGAAAACTACTTGGAAAGATAGGTTGGACCAGTTGGCCTCAAAAGCCCGGCTACAGGATGCTGAGGATGCTCTACAGGAAACCTTAGCCCGGCTTAAGGAGACAGAGAGGATGGAAGGAGAAGCACCCTCATCACCACCGAGGGAGGGCGAAGTAGAGCCACCAAAAGAGGTAGAGAAAGAGCATATTCCAGAGCCTAGCCCTCAGCCAAGTCTGAGTTCATATTACAACTTCTTAGAGGCTGGCAAAATTATACCTCAGAAATTCACTGTGCCACTGTTCTTTGCATTGGAGGAAGAGCGAGTACGAACCCACACATGGATGAAAATAGCCAAATCAAAAGGTGTGGCAGACATAGGCCCCTTGGAGGAACAATTCAAGGAGGCTAGAAAGGAATTGGCTATGGCTAAACACGTGGAAAATTGCCAGCGGGTGTTCCTACAGGAAGAAAACGAAAAACTTAAACTGCAGCTACAAGAGCTGAGGAGAGGAACAGGCACACCCTCAGGGGACATCACAGCAGAACAACAAGGCAAAAAGGAACTGCAAATCGGTCTTGGGGAGCCAACCTTGCATCTACAGGAAGTAGAACAGCAAGCACAACTTGAGGTGCAAGCTCTCAGACAACAGCTGCAGCAGAAAGAGGCACAATTGGCCTGCATGGCCAGTTGGGCCATGGATGCTATACAATGCAGACAGCCGGCCAAATCCTATGGCCTGTACCTGAAAGACCAATGGCTGCAATTTCAAATCAATACCTTGGCGCAAAGGGGTATCTCTAAGCTCCAAGACCCGCAGCAGTTCACTGAGTTATGCAGTACCAGTTCATCAGAGGATAAGGCCAAATTAGCGGAGTTCTACCTCCATAAGTTGGCCCTGCCTAATGTAATTTCATGGGATCCCAACACGGCCTTAGGGGATATGCAATTAATGGCATTTTCCTCATGGTTGAACCATGAGGACAAAAGAGCAGCAGAAGCCAAAGCGGTCATGAACCGAGAGCTAAATGAGCCATTGCTAATTAGAGCAGAACCAAGGGATCCAGTTGCACTAATCTCGACACACCAACACTTGTCCACCAACCCTCAAGCTTCATTGAGATATATGGATCAGCAGGCCCAGGCCATAGCACATTTCGAGGACATGGAGAGATTGTTAGGAGACAACTCTGTCCAAGCTTGCACCCGCCGATGGAATACATTGGCCCACAGTCTGAAAATCAGAGAGTATCATACCCCAACTCGGATGAGGGAAGCTCTAGTACGGGTGCCCCTCTATAAGAAATCCATGCAAAACCTCCAGGCCAGCTGGATTGGCCTCAAGCTAAGCCCACCACTACTGTTAGGATTGATGGAAGGTAGCACAGAGAAAGATGAACATGAACAGTGGGAAGAGGTGAACAGAAAGGCTGGGTTCCATATCAGCAAAGAGGACACTACTACAGAGGCTTGGGATGTGAGGGTGGCAGTAAAGGCAATGAAGGATGAGGAGCTGGATTAGTTGCTCAAGGATGAACAATCATTTTAGCTGGGGGGTGATGATGAGCCCCAAATTTGGTAACATTTTGGGCAAATTTGGCCTCACTACCCTTGCTCAACCCTTCATTTTTCATGACTTATGCATCATTTTTTTAGTATATTTATTTTATTTGTATGAATGAAGGGCATACACTATTCCTAGGTGGCTAACACATGTTTATTTCAGGTTTTTGACATTTAATGGAGCAAAACCACGCAGATGGAGGCTAGGAGACAGCCAAGGTGGCATTGAGATTTTGTAGGAAGGTTGTCCACGGCATTGAATGGCCTTCCTCGTGATCTCCACCCACAACTCCGAGCTCCAACAGCCACCACCACCGAGCTAGAAGGCAGCCAAACGAATTTTGAAAGAACAGCAGATTACTTTTAGTTTGGTCAGCCAAGCCCCACTAATTTAGGAGGCCAGCTTGGCCCTTGTAATGTATAAATGTTGAGGCTGTAGCCTTCGATGGGGACTTTTGAAACTTTGTTGCAGATTCTGAATTACGAGCTTATAGCTCTGTTTTGCTCTTTGTAAGCCATTTTTGGCATGTTATCAGACTTTTGACTATTATCTTTTAATGAAAAAGCAGGCAGATTTGAGGCAACTCCGAGTTCTTAAAGGAGCTTAAGCTCTCAGGGTTGGGCCCAACCGGAGAGCCTAAGGCTTCCTTCTTTTCTATTGTTACTTTTCTTTCTTTCAACATTATATTTCTTTTCCTTTACATGCACTTGGAAACACAGTTTGCTGAGTTGACTGTTTTGGTGTGATTACGTAGGTTAGTTTTATGAACAAAGTTGCTTCAGTAGCTTAGATTAGAGTAGGGAGGTTGAAGTTAATTTGAGTTCCAAAAAGGGTTGAATGCACACTCACTTTCACCTCTGTTTGGGGACTGGAAGTGCAGACCGTGCCAACTACCAAAAACACTGTTTTACGAGTTCATGCAAGCTTTGATGTAGTATTTTCGGTTGTAGAAGTGTCCATGCATTTAGATCTTGTGGAATAACTCTTTGTTTCAGCACCATGCACGATTTCCCTTAAAAACGACATTGTTGTTCTTTGGTTTCTAATAAAACAGTTAGAATAGGTTGATGAAATTTCGGTTATATGCAAGACAGGGGTGATTTGTTTCATTTACACTGCGCAGCACCACTCTATCATTTCCTTATCCTTCTAAGCCGTGCCTAGGCCATCTACCCATCTCCCAGTTAAATCATTTGCCTCCCAACTCTTCTATTATCCACGTTGTTCAACCTTTTCGGCCTTCCATTGCCTCTACCCTCCTCCAGACCAACCAGCTTTGCACACCCCCTCTCCATCTCACCTCTCTATCCATAAGCCATCACAAGCTCCCCTCCTACCTCCCTATCCACCCATACCGCTCATTCACTCATCCATCACCCAAAACTCCGATTGCAGAACATCCTGTAGAAATTACGGGACTTCCTGTAGAAAACCTGAACTTCCTGTAAAACCCCTGCAGACATCCTGTAGAAGCTTGCAAACACGGTTGCCAGGCATCTGAACTTTGTGAACTCCTCGGGAATGATGTTAGGGATCCCTTAGACCCTCTCAGAGTCCTCCTGACCTTTTCCAAGCCTTCTTCCCCTTGATCTACCCCTGCACAGTCAAGACCAAGTAAGAAGCACAGTCATAATAACTCCAACAACTTGAGCAAAAATACAAAAACATGTTCTCTTCAGATGAAAGTAGTCTAGACACATGCATCTCATCTCAATAGAAGTAATGGCATCACTTCCAGTAGTTGCACCCCCACCGTTGCACCATAAGGATTAAGCTGGTAGAATTAGGGTTTACTAGGGTTTCCATGTCTTGTTGGCTTTCAGTTCATTTTTGCAAAGTAGGTTAATTTCCATTGAGATAGCTTTCATTCATCACTTAAAAAGCTTCTTCTGAGAACACATAGAAGTTGGCTTGAGCCCTAGTGGACTTGTGCCAGCTGACCAAGTGATAGCTGCGACAAGAGCTAGTACTTGTGCATACAGCATCGTTGCTTCCAAGTTTGTTACGAACTACCGGGTTGATAAAATTAGAGAAGGAAGCTCCAGGAGTTGTAGCATTATTGCTACAATACTGGAGCCCACCACATTGCCCTGTTTTGCATTCTCATAAAATATGGGTTCTGCACATTTGCACTTCCCTTTCAACAAATAACCACTCGTTCTACAGTGCCATACACACATTCTATCAATTGTTTACATATGTCAGACTACAATCCTTCCCTTCAACTTGAATTCTCAATTCTTTCAAAATCACAGGGTAAATCAACAAGTCGACTCAGCAAATCGACTTCTTTCATACATCAATTCACCCTTTCCAATGAACAATTGCCCATTAGAATGACCCTATGGTTAACTACTTCTCATTTATCCATGAGCTGCTTCTTGATCTATTTGATTTGCACTTTCCCTCTTTCCAATCGATTTCAAATCGATTCTACCAAGTTTCAAAATCCCAGCAAACCAAAATGTTATTACAGGATGAACAACAAATATTTTCTCTCACAGCAAACTACAGTGTTGTTACAGACCCTCTCAGCAAACTACAATTTTGTTACAGACTCTCACATCCAACTACGGTGATGTTACAAGACTCTCACAACAAAATACAGTGTTGTTACGGACTCTCACAGCAAACTACAGTGTTGTTACAGGAAGAACACATTGCTTTTTTTTTTAATCACGTAGTCTGTAAAAACACAGTTATATATCCCTTCGTAACTCCCAAACAAAGGATCCTTTTGAGAAATCGCTCATGGGTTACCAAATAGACCCCGCTTTGAACAAAACCCAGATGCTAGAATTTCGAAATTCATCTTCCTTTGATCAAAACTCGACCCGCAAATTTGGTGACGTTTTCTTTTACGAATTTTCTTTCTTTTGTTTGTTGGATATAGAGTGCTCTGTATTCTCGAATTTGAAATGTAAAATGATTCTTTCCAATACAAAATCTTGGATGAAAAATTATTGGATTAAAATATTAATTGAATATGATTCTCGGTTCTCATTTAAATGTAAATAACAGAGAAAACGTAGTGCAAGAATTCCTCATTCAACACAACAATTTAAAGGCCAAATCAATTTCAATATCCTGATATTAATATTATGGTTCATAAACCTCACAAACACATAAACAAATAACTATCTCACACACACTTATAGATTCAATTTGCTGCTACAAAAACCACTGGTCTAAGAAATGTTGTTTAATTACTTCAATCTCACACCAAAATTTACAACCTATCCATCCTCTCGGATTGAGTCCACTGAACTAACTTATTTTCCTAAGCTAGCTAACCTCGAAAATGATCCTCCAGATTACATTTATACTTGGATTTGATATTTCCAGCATAACACAACTACCCTTACAATTCTGTAACTGATTTCTAAACATAAACATTCATCCTCATATCCTCAATGACTCGTTACTCAAACTATGCTATCATACTCATTTCAGTTACATGATTTGCTCGATTGAATTGACACCTATCCTCATGACTCATTCTTAGAAACTTCTAAAAACCTACGACTTGTCTTTTCTAAAGCAAGTCTCAAACTATGGAATTTTTTTTTTTACAAATTATTTGCAATCATTTTTATAAACACATTCACAATCTAACTCTTCCTTGGACTTTCAGGAACCCTTGGTTCGATTAAACTTTGAAGTTTTCCCTAGAGATCATATGCTCTTGCATCAGAATCCCCGTGTAGGAAATTTATGACCTCCTGGTCATAAGTCTGGATAAGTAAGTCCTCCTAGATTCCAGACTTTGTTCTGTAGTCTGTCTTTTGGTTGTCTCTCTTCCTTTATGTTGTTTTGTTGCTGTTGTTGTTGTTTGTTGTTGTTCTCCAGGTCTCCATACTTTATGCTTCATTGCCCTACTAGCTATGCTCTCACAGTCTACTGTTGTCTTTTTCTTGCTTCTGCTTTGCTTTCTTGTTGTTTTCTTCTCCCTTTGAGACACTTTTCTCATCAATTCAATTTCTATGTCCAACTCATTTCTTTGTTGGACTTTTTTCTCTTCCTCTGTTACATATCCTTTGCAATCTTCATCAGGCTCTTTCTTCTCTACTAGTGCCTTCAGCCATTTCTCCAATAGCTCTAATTCTTTCTCCCATTCGTTGATCCTTTGATGAGATTTTAGTCCTTCTTATTTATTGACTGCCTCAACACCTTCCA
This sequence comes from Pinus tabuliformis, assembly GCA_031772625.1. Classification (NCBI taxonomy): domain Eukaryota; kingdom Viridiplantae; phylum Streptophyta; class Pinopsida; order Pinales; family Pinaceae; genus Pinus; species Pinus tabuliformis. Next base: position 372,203,386 of record CM062804.1, read on the forward strand.
TGGTTATCTCCGCTGTGCCTATTATCATGATCAACTGATGATCCTTCACTATGTTTTCAGCTAACAGTCTCTTCTTCAAGTTTGCCTTTAATCTTCTGTTGGTTACCTTCACTTTGGAGTTACTGGATCCTTACTACCACCCTTACATCCTTACACTCTTGTTGCTTCTGAACTTTTATCTCATCTCCAAATAACCTCTGTTCAATATCTTCGATCACAACATCACACTCATTCATTCTATTCATTGTTCCTGCAAACAAACTATTGGTTTGTAAATTAAAACACTCTTTTATCTCCATGACTATTAGAGACTCTCTGCTACAATCAAGTATTGTTGTAACCATTTCTTTTCTATTGCCATTTTCTCCTAGCAACTTCTCCAACAATTCAATCTCATCAAGCATTTTATCACAATGCTTTTCATTTCCAGCTTTATCCTTTATATAGTCAATATTGCTCAGTGATTCACTCTGATTGTCTTCCATAGACAATTCTATTTCAGTCATCTCCATAGAAATAAGTTCTTGTTCTCTCCTTACGTTTTCAAAAATCAATACTTCATCAACTCCATGCTCTGTAACAATAATTGAGAACTGTCCTCCTTCAACACTTATAATCCCTATATTCATCCAACAATTGTCAGTTTGAAAAATGTACGGCTCAACAGCCTCAACTGATGTTTCACATATAAGTTCTTCAGGCTGAACTTCATCTCCTTCTTCCACAAGGAATTGTCCTTGTTTTGTAACAACTCTAAATATCAACTCATCAATAAATTTTTTCTGCTGCAACAATTCAATATTTTCCTCATTCAAGAGGAATTCTGCATCATAATCTACTCTAGAATACTTATCTTCTGAGAAGTACTCTTCATCCTCTGTCAGCACATCAATATGTTGATCTGAGTTCTCCTCTGAACTCTGGTGACTTTTATCAAGTTTTATGACAACTTCATAAGATTTCCAATCCTCTACAAAACCTACAAACACACAAAAACTATTAGATTAAAAAATATAAGGCTTGATAGCCTCTTCTGCTACCTTTGTCCACATTTCCTCATGTTGCTTTGAACTATCCCAATAGTTCATGAGATCTTTAACTAATCTCCATTCTTCATCTTCACCCAGAACTTCACCCTGTTCTACTTCATAAATAGAAACTTCCATTTCCAACTCAGCTTCTCTAAGTTTTTCCACCAGCCACTTCATTTTCTTCTGTTGTAGCCTTCTCTATAACTTAGGCCACTTCATCTTTCTTCTCATAAGAAAACCACACCTCTGGTCTTTCTCATTCCTATGTAATAGTTCCATCAGTACTTCAAGATTGACTATTATCTCAACATTCTCCCTCTCATATTCTTCATCACTCATCTGCCTCCATATGCCATTTGCTTTCGCATCTTATTTCTTCACTTTGTGGTTGCTTCCTGAACCTCTGCTATGACTTTCAGTAGTCATCTTCCTCCTCATCTTCATGAGCTTCTCACACTCACTATGAACGGCACTAAGCCTCTGCAGTAACAAGTTCTCCCAGCTACAACTTACCTCACCAAGCTCTCCTCTATGCTTGGTCTTTTGGTAAGCACTGGTCCTTTGTCAAGAACCTCCTTGAGCATTTCTCTCTGCTCCTTCTAGGCTTACATGTACAACTCATCTATACTTGAGAACACAATTGTCCTCTTGTATTTCAATCACAATTGAAATTGTAGGTTTTGGCCACACTCTCTCAGAAACCCTTACTGGCTTCCTTCATCACTGCTCTTAAGGTTGTGATCTTATTGCTAAGATGCTTCACTAATTGTTGTTACCTGCATATCAATGATATTTAAAACAAAGACCATTCCCAAGCTTCCAAAAGCTTGCTGTTGCCAAATTTCTATGGCCACTTTAAAATGCTTCTGCTCAACTTCCTTTTGAGAACACTCTTGTTCTCTTTGTCCAACCTTCAGTCGGATTCTTCAGGTTCACTACCACTTTTTTTTTCCAGAGTCTTTCATTCACTTTGTTCCTTAGAACACATACAACTTTCCTTGTTTGTCTACTGCCATCAATCTTTAATCTGTCTTTAACCTGCAAAACTCAAACCAGAGTTAACATAAAACACTACCTACATGATTTCACAAGGCAGTATGCTTCCACTCTTCAACATTCGAATGGATATACATTCTTCATGAGAAATCTACCATCGCTTTGTTAGCCTTTACTGTCTGACTTTTCTTTCTGCATTTTCCTCCGCCTTTTCAGATTTACAATCTGATTTCTTCTCCTTTACAGACCTCTTCTCTGTCTTCTTTGTTCAAAAAGAATAACCTTCTTTAAGTTTATTCAAAAATATTTTAACCTACTTTAAGCTTTTCCTCAAAAATCTTTTACCTGCTCTGATACCAAATGATGCAAACCTAGTGCCCTAGGCCTGCCATATTCCAAATACCTTCCATGATGATCATTCCTTCCAGCGTTGCCCTGTTTCGCATTCTCATAAAATACAGGTTCTGCACATCTACACTTCTCTTTCAACAAATAACCACTCCTTCTCCAGTGCCATACACACGTATTATCAATTGTTTACATATCTCAGACTACAAACCTTCCCTTCAACTTGAATTCTCTACTCTTTCAGAATCGCAGGGTAAATCAACAAGTCGACTCAGCAAGTCGACTTCTTTCATACATCAATTCACCCTTTCCAATGAATAATTGCCCATTAGACTGACCCTATGGTAAACTAATTCTCATTTATCCACAAACTGCTTCTTGATCTTTTTGATTTGCACTTGCCCTCTTTCCAATCGATTACAAATCGATTCTACCAGGTCTCAAAATCCCAACAAACCAAAATGTTATTACAGGATGAACAACAAATATTTTCTCTCACAACAAACTACAGTGTTGTTACAGACCCTCTCAACAAACTACAATTTTGTTACAGACTCTCACATCCAACTACGATACTGTTACGGGACTCTCACAACAAACTATAGTGTTGTTACAGACTCTCACAGCAAACTACAATGTTGTTATAGGAAGAACACATTGTTTTTTTTTTAATCACGCAGTCTGTAAAAACACAATTTAGAATCCCTTCATAACCCCTAAACAAAGGATCCTTTTGGGAAATCGCTCGTGGTTACCAAATGGAACCCGCTCTGAACAAAACCTAGATGTGAGAATTTCAAAATTCGTCTTCCTTTGATCAAAAATCGACCCGCAAAATTGGTGACGGTTTTCTTTTACGAATTTTCTTTCTTCTATTTGCTGGATACAAAGTGCTCTGTATTCTTGAATCTGAAATGTAAAATGATTCTTTCCAATACACAATCTTGGATGCAAAAGTACTGGATTAAAATATTAACTAAATATGATTCTTTGGTTCTCATTTAAATGTAAATAACAGAGAAAACATAGTGCGAGAATTCCTCATTCAACACAACAATTTAAATACCAAATCAATTTCAATCTTCTGATATTAATATTATGGTTCATAAACCTCATAAACACATAAGCAAATAACTGTCTCACACACACTTACAAATTCAATTTGCTGCTACAAAAACCACTAGTCTAAGAAATGTTGTTTAATAACTTCAATCTCACACCAAAATTTACAGCCTATCCATCCTCTCGGATTGAGTCCACTGAACTAACTTCTTTTCCTAAGCTAGCTAACCTTGAAAATGATCCTCCAGTTTACATTTATACTTGGATTTGATATTGCTAGCATAACACAACTACCCTTACAATTCTGTAACTGATTTCTAAACATAGACATTCATCCTCATCTCCTCAATGACTCGTTACTCAAACTCTGCCATCATACTCATTTCAGTTACATGATTCATTAGATTGAATCGACACCTATCCTCATGACTCATTCTTAGAAACTTCTAAAAACCTACGACTTGTCTTTTCTAGAGCAAGTCTCAAACTATGGATTTTTTTTTTACAAATAATTTACAATCATTTTTATAAACACATTCACAATTTAACCCTTCCTTGGGCTTTCAAGAACCCTTGGTCCAATTAAACTTTGAAGTTTCCCTAGAGATCAGATGCTCCTGCATCAGCACCTTTCTCAACCCATGCTTCTTGATTCAGACATGTTGGCACCAATGTCTCCAGCATTCTGCAAGCCCCTCATGGCTTACAATATCTCACAACAGATCCCCATAAACACTACAAACTACCAGTGGCTCTGGTCAAATTTGTTGTTCTCTTCTTTTTCGCTGCAAATTTTCCCCATGGCTGCAGATCGCATGCCTCACCGACAACATTTACACATCCCGAAGATACATGATCAAGTTTCATCCACCACATCCACAACTTTCAGTATGGTGCATGGTTCTTTCATGCGAGTTGTGTGTTACCTCATTGTATTGACACTCTCCTTCCAACTTGCTTGAGAGCTTGCTTGGTACTGGTGGCCATCATGGTTAGGGCTTTGATGTAGTCCTCGTCAACAACCACCTTCTTGATCCACATGATTCTCCTCATCTGATTTCATCAGAACATAAACCCTTGGCAACATAAACGTCCCTTTGAAGTCAAAATGGTTTTGACACCAAATATAGAAAATAAAACGGAGATAAAAGCATATTTACTACGAGACACATTGAATTTACTGAGGGGAAAAACATTAACATAGCAACAATAATATAACATAATGTACAAAATATTTATCTTGGGAAAACCCCAACCCTGGGGAAAAACCCAACCCAATAAAATTTCATTGGCCAAAACCCTGGCCAACCTGGCCAAGTGAGCCTTCATCACTCACCTCCCTGGCCTTCATTACAGTGAAGTCCACTTAGCCTTTTAAAGGCTACATTACATGAAATACCATGGCTACGTTATACCACATGCCCAAAAAACCACTATTGTTTATCTTGGTCAACCTTGACTCTAATCTCGAGTAAATTTCACCTAACAGTCTTGGGGTTCATGGATACTTTGTAGACAAACTTGTGCGAGGACTCAGACCAGGGTACCGAAAAGTCAATTTTGAAGGGTTGTAGAGACAAATTGGCTTGGAATTCCTCTTCAACTTTGGCATCTCTTAAGGGGGTGATAATGTCATGAGATGGTTCAAAAACTACATGTGAAATGATGTAGTTGGTGTTGGAATGACGATGTAGTTCATCAAATATTTGGTCAAGAGTTGGCTTGTAGGGGAGTTCCTGGGGATCGACCTGAGATGAATTGCTATACCAGAATTTGGTATAATCTAGGCATAGTTGAATATGTGAATATGGGTCGAGGGATCGACAGACGTGCTGAGGCACTTTCCACTTATTAGATATGTTTTTAATATTCAATAACTAATTCCTGAAAATTTCTTTGGGGCCTAGAGACTAGGGTTTCCCTAACCAACTACTGAAAAATATTATGAAATTATACATAAGGAGTGTGTCTTTCTTTATGAAGTCCGCTTCCCCAACTAGTGGGTTCAACTTCATAACTATCTAGATTAACAAATAAGGAAAGAAAATATCCTCACTAAAATTTTGGCAGTCCTTGTAGTTGGCTTTAATAAGGTCTTCTACATGATCTACCTAGTTGTATTGAATTATAGACTTCGTTATCTCACTTAGGAAACATATTGACAAATTCGATAAACCATATTTCAAATGGTAATGAGGGAACTATGGAATGCAACATCATTTGATGTTTTGGTAGAGGTCAACTTGTTCTCTGGCATATATCACATTTATGTACCCGTTGTTGGTAATCACAGAATACTGTCGGCCACTAGAGACCAACTTATTTTTCGAGCATTCATGTCTTCTTGATAATGGCCTCCAACTCCCCCTCTGTGGGATTCGTCAATAATTGCTTCTCTTTCATGTTCCAGGACGCATTTTCGAAGTACTTCATCAATTCCCAATTTATATAATTGACCATTTATCAATGTATATGGCGTCACTTTGATTGCTAATATCTTTTTCTTTTTTTATGATAATCCTTCTAGTGCTCTACTTGTGTGTAGAAATTCTATTGTTTCAGCAAGTCCAGCTGGGACTGCTTCAATTCTAAATAAATGAGCGCTGAGAAGATCATCATCGATGTCTGGTGGTTCCTCTTTCGATTCTAGTCAGGCTAGGTGGTCAGGGCTGACATTGATTTTACTGGGTTAGACAACAACTTCAAATTCAAATTCCTGAAATAATAGTATCCATCAAAAAATTCTTCCTTGATTAATTGTTTTGTTTACAAGGTATTTTAATGCTTGATGGTTTGTCAAAAGGTAGTGCCGAAATTTCTGCAAGGCGAATATCATTGCTAAAAATTTGTGTTATGTCATTGAATAATTTCTTTCTACTTTGTTGAGCTTTCTACTGCCGACATAAGCGTTTGGATGGTCTATTAATTCATCATCGGGTTGTGCTAGGATTGCTCCAACTACAACATTTGATGCATCAACATAAACATGAAATTGTTTAGACCGGTACGGAAATTAAGCATTGGTGCCTTGACCAACTTCTTTTTTAATATTGGTAATGCTTTATAACATTCATCAAACTAAATGAAAGGAACACTTTTCTTTAAAACTTCGTCGATTGGGAATGTTATGTAAAAATAATGCTTGAAAAATATTCTATAATGTCATGTATGTCCTAAAAATATTTTAATTTATTTTTGGGTAACTGGAGGATTTAATCTAAAATTACCTTGATTTTTTCCATATCGACTTTAATTCCATGCTTTGAAACAACACAACCCAACGATATTCCAATTGGCATTGCGAAAATGCATTTTTTAATATTCATGGATAATCATATATGTCTGCATCTTTCAAGCACTAATATTAGCCATTGAATATGAACCTTTAATAACATGTATATTGTCTAATCGTCAAAATATACAACCATGGTCTTATAAATATATTCTTGAAACACTTTGACAATAATTCTCAAGAATATTACAGGTGCATTCTTTAGTCCGAACGACATCACTCTGTATGCAGAAGAGCCAAATTCAGTAACAAATGTCATTTTTTCTTGATCTTCTTCTACTATGGACACTTGATTGTACCCTGAGAACCCATATGTAAAAGAGTATCATTTGTGTCCCACGACTTCATTGATAATCTCAATGGTGAAGGGAGTTGGAAATGGATCAATAACTGTGAATTTATCCATTCCTCGATAGCCGACACAAATCCGTAGCCTTGTCGAATCATGCTTCTTCATTTTAACAAACATAGGGCTTTCCCATTATGATTTTTCTATGGGGTATATGATACCAAAGGCAAGCATTCCCTCTATTTATTTCTATACAATGAGTTTATATTTATGCGCTAACTTGTATGGTATTTTCTTTATTAGTTTAGCTCCAGGAATGAGATTGATATTCAGTTCACCCATTTCCTTGACTAATCCTTTTAGGTATTTATAATCCTGAGAAAATATGTCTAGGTATTCCTTAAGTAATTCGAAGAATTCAGTGATTTGTTTCTCCAACCAATAATCACCAAGTTGAGCAATTTTTGTTTGGTCATCATTCGATATGTCTACTTCTCATATTTTGATTTTTTCTTCCATCCAAACGGGTGCTTTTGATTCGTCAAGTCAGTGTTCTTCAACTTTTACTTCTTGATAAGCTGGCAAAAAATCTAACTTATCTGGTTTCTCTATGTCTTGTTTAGCGAATTTGAATACTGATTGAATTCTCTTGTGGTTTTCAGGATGATGCTTATTCAAAGAAAATCTTTGGCCGTCAATGGATATTTCTTGCATTTCTAATTGACTAGCCAACTTTTGGTTTGTGGTGTAAGCTACATAGTTGTAACTTACTAAACCATTAACTAAGGTATGTTGATCAGCTAGTTTTCCTGTGATGAAATATTTAATTTTCTGGACAGCGTCTTTTAAATTTGCTTCCTCTGGTTTGAATTGAAAATCCTTAATGAAGTTCTCTTTTAATTCTTTCCATTGGAGTGATTGGCATCTTGCTTCCTCTAACTTATACCACTTATTCAGTAGATCATCTAGGGTATTTGGGAACATATGCAACCAAACATGATCATCTTTATAACTAACTCTTTTCCATTCTGATTCGTAGTTTTTGATATGTTCAACAGGATCTTGGTCAACACTAAAAGTGGGTATGTTTTCTTGTGCAGATAATTTTTTTCCTCTGAATCGTTCAATAAAATAAGGTGTTGCAATCGTCCATATTTGGAGTTGGGATGAATGGGTATCCCACCATCTCGTTGTCTAATCCACAAAATTTTTTACTAAACTTTGCATTCGTCCCTTCTCACCAATAGATTTTGTTACTTGTTCTATGTGATTGACAAGGGATGCTCCTTCTTTAAAATGGATATTATTATTGAAGTCATTTGTTATATATGTTGGAAGTAAAGATGGTGTTTCTTGACATTTTTTTCCTTGTATAATTGGCACCACTTTGATAGAATAACACGATCGATTCTTTGATGTCGGAATAGCTTGGATTGTCCAACACTCTTTTTCCTTTGATTCATAGTTTTCAATCTTCCATTCATATAGCTCATCGTCCTATTTTTTTCTGATTGAGAGAGGTGACCCAATTAAAATTTCACCAGAGACATTTGACTCGACATTGTCGTGTTCATCATGTAAGACTCGATAAAGTTTCCTTATTTCAGTTTCTTCATCAGAAGCTTCCACCAATGGTTTACCTTCTCGAGGGTCTAAAGGAATAATAATATTTTTATTGTTTCCCTTTAGTTTGATTTTTTTCTTTTTCTAATGATATCGTTGCCTTCATTCTTCATCCCTAAGGTTGACCAACTAGCGTTGGGTAAGCAGGAATTTTGTCGACTAAGTTGATGACTTCGAAATCGACTGTCGTCGGGATCCTCATTATAGATGTTTGGACTTGTCATAGTATGGCAATTGGTTCAATAAATCTCTGGTGGGACAATGTAATATATTTAGATGTTTTGTGTAAGTTTGGTCCTCCCATTTTAATCCATGTTTCCCTTGGGAGAATATTTACTTGCGATCCCAAATCAACAAGAACTTGTTTAACCATATAGCCATTTATTTCCAAATCAACCTATGGATCATGATATTATATCTGATTATCTTGCAATAGTTGTCTGACGTCTTCCCTCTTCTCTATTTTCATTGCAGTTTTTCAACATACTTAGCAACTCTACAAGGCAAACAATAGAGTGTACTTCCTTTAAAAGTTCAAGCAATTCTTCTATGATTATATCCTTAGATAAATGTTGTTCTTCATTTCCTTTTATAAAGTAATCAATTGCTTTGGTCATTGTATCTTTTTGTCATTGGACATCCAGATATTTCGTCGTATTTTTAACTGGTCAGATCAATTCACTGTTATGTTCACTATTATCTTTTTCAACTCTTGAACTTGTAACTACATGAAGTTTTTTAGAATTTAGAATCTCATGTTTCAACAGCTTGTAGTAGATTGACAAATATTTTGTTTAAAACCTTTTCTATAATTTTAGGACAATCTTCCAAAGAATGGTGCCCAGACCACACATTACATAAGCATAAATCAATCTTGTCTTTTAAGGGGCATCAGTGGCAATATGTCCCTCTTGCTAGCAGGTATAACAATAAAATCGTCCTCGTCCTCGACCACGATCACAACCCCTCATTAATGAATTTTTTAGGTCTAAAATGGGCCTCCTAAGTAATATTTTAAAATAATAGTGGAAATAATAAAATAAGAGTAGATTACATCATCAAATTTTAGAGGGAAAAAAGAAAAAAACTAAAATTTCAACTTGTATTTCCAACTTATATCCTTATGGTTTTACTCAATTTTCAAGTGATAGCACTCGTTGGATGCGGAATTGAATTCCTCATTGAAGGAGGACCCATGTTGCATACTTTCGATGGACCCTACTACAAGAAAAATGAGAAATACATTAAAAAATGTGATTGCAATCATATTTTTCATGTATTTTTCATTTTTTTGTGTAGCAGGGTCTATCGAAAGTATGCAACATGGGTACTCCTTTGATGAGGAATTAAATTATGCATCCAACGAATTATCTCGCTCAAAAATTGAGTAAAATCATAGAAGATAAGTTGAAAAGTTGTTTTTTTATTTTTTAATCCTTTTACTTTTTTACTCCAAAAATTGTGAATCATCCCCCATGGTTGACATCATCATGTTGAATCCTATTGGTTTGTATAAAGTTTATTTTGGTTGTACATTTTTGTTTTGAGGCCCATTTTAGACCTAAAATTTCTCTAATGGCTATTATAACCGCCTTGACATCCTCCATAGCCTTCTTGGCCTCGTCCTCTTCCACTGAATGAGGATGATTCTGCAAGTTGGTCGATCGCCTGAGTATGGTAGACAATGTGGTAGTTAGGTTTAGTTTTCTCGTTCAATGGACATTCTTGAGTGGAATGTATGTTATCTTCGCAAATTTCACACCACATTGGTTTGGAGTTTGGTACATTGTATTGGTAGTATTTAGTGGAGTGATTAGAAGCAGTTTGATAAATATCACAATATACCTCAGTTTCTATTCTTCTAACATCTTGATCAAAATAATATAGGAACTTACAAGTGTCTTTTGTATGGCCTTCCATATGACAATTGGTACACCATAGATGATTCTTTTGAAGTGATAACTACATCAGAGAGTTTTGTAGTTGTTCTAATTTATCTTCAATCTTATTTTTGGTTGATGCGATGATTGATTGGCCTTTGTCGTCTTGTTTGATTCGTTGTGCTAATTTAAGGGCTTCTTCACATGTTTTGACTTCATGCATTCAGAGTGGTCCACGAATTTTTTGAAGTAAGCCAGCCACATACCATTGTACTAGAAGATTTTTGTCGGTGGTATATGGGATTTGGCATAGTAAGTTTTTGAATCTTTTTTCATACTCTCGTACAGATTCATTTGGTCTCTGCTTGATTTCCTTTAGTTCTTTCACTACCAAATGCTTAACGTCTTGGGCTTTGAAGAATGTAAGGAATCTAGTCTTGATCTCATCTTTTGTTTTATTTTATTTTTTTGTTAAGTTCATGAACTATGTTAGAGCATGTTTGGTTAAGGTTGCAACAAATTGCGCCATTTGCTTATCTTCATCATTGATGTCATTCGCAACCAAAAAAATTTCACAGACAAACTAATTCCTTTTCGGATATTCATCACCTTCATAGATGGGTATATGATTCAAGCCCATCTTGCTTGTATGGGGTACCATTGGATGAAATTGGTTATTTTGGTTAGTTTCCTCGTCATAGCTTATGTCTTTATTTTCCTCGTTATCATTGATGTCTTGATATAGTGACTCGTTGGTCTGACACACCCTATTATGTATTTTGTGAACCGACTTACTTGTGGTCGTGACTCTTCGTCAACCGATTTTGTACTTTTGGTTTCTTCAATGGATACAGGCTACAATGGAGGGGGGGGTATAATCATGAGATTAGTCACTTGGAGAAGTCTTTTTTCTAAATGATTGTTAATATTTAATTGATTTTGGATAACATTTTCATTTTCTTGATGGTTTCTTTGTTGGTCTTCGGTATGCCAGACTGCAGGTATGTTAGAATAATTTTGTGACTAAAGAAATTCTTGAACATTGGGACTTGATATAGATCTAATCAGAGTGTTACTTATTGTTGGACTAGAGTCATTGATTTCCATAGCGTCTACTTGCTCTTTAGGGGTTATCAGTAGACCTTCATTCTCCATCGGTGCAATCGATGCCACACCTTTCAACTCTTTTAAGGAGTCTATCTTCGCTCTCACACTCCCGATTCTTCATTATTTTCCTTGGGTATTCTTGTTCTCTAATTTTCTCCTATCGTTGTTGTCTCTTATCCCTTGCTATTTTTTGTACATCAGTCGATTGTTTATATTGTTGATCACTACTTGGTCGGTTATTTTCTTATTTTTGTTTCCTGACAAACGAATTCCTTCATTCCATCTTTGTCGGTTATAAGTACTTCTCCAACTTTATCTCTTTTGTTTTAATTTCCCTTCTTTATTTCTCACAATCCCTTAGCCCCCCATGCTAACCCAACTAGTGTCAGTTCGCCTCTTTTGTATCTTTATAGTGAGCGTCCAGGAATTTACGCCAACTTGTTTGTTCCTTCCTCCAGTCGGTCTTGGCTAGTGTCCCTAATATGGCATGCATCCTTATCAAGAATAAATTTGTGTAGTAGGGTTAAAATTGTGCAAAAGAAACTATCGTGTAAGTAGTCATAAAATCTAGTTTATATATGTACGACATAAGTTCGATCTTCTAGGGCTTGTTCTTCACAGTGGTCTTCCAAAATCAACTTGAGCCACTCATGTAAGTTCGTTCCACTGTTGTTCAACAATTTTAGTAACAGTTAGTCGTCAATTTTATTTTGAGGTTTGTTCATGGACGACGTTGTCGAGGAACCTTTTGATCTCTACTAGAACACCTTCTATAAAACGTTCATGTGCTTTGTGAAAAAGTAAGCTCTGACTTCCGCAATCGAAAATAGATTCCTCTGTGCATAGTTCTTCAAATAATTATTAATCTTTTCTTCCCACCATAACTGTATCTCATCTAGTGTTAACATTTATACTTGCATAAAATATGACTCGAGTTTTGACTACCGACAATGGAACCAATGTTGTAATCTAGCAAAAAGCATACATGTTACCAGTAGACAAACTTTGAGCAATTACATAGTAATCATATAAAGGTACGATAACTATAGTAATGGAGAGATAACCAAGACACATAGATCTATTATTTATTATGTATTGAATTAGGTTTCTACATTGTTATCCAGAGAAATATATATAGATTAATAGGACAATTATGTAGGTCTAACTGTGTAACTAATCGTGTTGCTTAATCTAGCATTAGTTCACCTTACATAACATTATAGACTCCACCAAACTAGTTAGTCAAACCGTCTAGCTCCTCCAACACTTCCCCAACTCCCTCGATTTAGCTATTGTGTTGCACCTTCATTTGTTGTTTCTCCACCTCCACCGTGTTGTTATAATAACAAGACAATGCCTCCCTTTGTGTGGTTACATGTGGGTAGACCCATATCATCGGTCAGGTCGACCTCCAACATTTCATCGATCGCTCACATGCTACGCCTATCTCGACCATTCTACTCGATGGTCATCTCGTCTCGATCAACATGCCCTCGACTAGATGTGCTTGTTCAACTAGTTCGGTCTTGGGGGCGCATGTCTTGTTCGTGCCACTAGGCCGACATGCTAAATCCCCTCTCTTGGTCGTTTGACACCTGCTCCTCGATTTAAAATTTTACCAAAGAGACAATAAAAATTATTGTGAGAAATAAATAACACAACCAACAACAATACAAACATTAACAATATGCACACAATTTTTACCCTTAGAAAACCTCAACTCCGTGAAAAAATCCAACCTAACAGAATTCCAGATTCCTTGGCCAAAACCCTAGCCAAGCTCGCTAAGTGAGTCTTCACCACTCGCCTCCCTGACCTACATTACAATGAAGTCTTCCCAACCTTTTAAAGGATCGATCACATGAATTCCATGGGAAAGTTACCATGAGCCACAGAAAAAACATGGGCCCAAAACTCCCACTAATGACCCGGGCAACTTTGACTCTTTCCTCGAGTCAAGTTTACCTAATATTTCCCCCCTTAAACCTTGACTTGGGGTTTCCTTAACTAAATCCAACCAAATATGCTCTCTTCCCTATGGCCTTTACCCGCCTCAAAGTTTATACCCGAGGTATCTGTTAACCTAGCATTCCCCTTATCACCTAGATCTAATCCCAAACTTTATCAGCAATTACCCAGGGGCACACATGCCTTACGAGGTCTTACAACAATATGCCCATTTACATGCAATAAATTTTTTTAAACTCCATTATAATTTTTTTTTGTTTTTATTTGACTTCCATTGTCTCGCCCAATGCTTTCTAACTTCTCATCTCCATAGCCACCTGCTTCATATCCATGCTTCATATCCATACACCATGGCTCATAAACATGAACTGGAGGCTCTTCCCTACGTCACACCCATTCATGTGCCGCTACATCAGAAAATGTAACAAAGTTGCTATACATCTCCACGCCTCTTAATATCATAAATCTCAGACCTGAGATGGATTCGAATCTGAATATCTGCCATTTTTTTACCACATTTATACAAATGCTTGCATCCAAATTCCTACTCTCACTTTCCAACGTCACCAGTGTAGGCAATCCTCAGAAAAGTCAGTCCGAGATGAGGTTTAGTCCAAACTCACCAACTAATTCACAACATAATCCCTTCCATAAACAGATGAGGGAGTTGTATGCAAATCTGCCTCACCAACAATTTGGTGTTCTCCATCACGGCCGCCAAAATTCTGCGACAAACTCTGGCCCATTAATCCTGTGCTCTTAGATTAAGCACGGGCTTTGCATTTTATTTTTCTGACGAGCCTCATTTAGATTAGATTAGGCAAGCCGTGCAAGGAGCTAGGGAAAGTTATAAGCATAATTTTTTAATTTTTTAACCGGTGTTTTATTTGCGGTTGCAGAAAGTTAAGAGTTTATTTTATTTTGGAGGAAATATGTTTAATGTTTTATTTATATTTTTAACAAAAGGAAAATTTGATTTAATTTATTTAAAGTTTACAAATTTATTTTGAAAAAATTATTAGAATTATAGTTTTTTAGAATTTAGATTTATTTTATTTGTTTCTTTATATTAATGGAAAAATAGTATTCTAAAATTTATTGATATAATCTCTATATTAGGATTCTAAATCTTTATTTATTTTCAGGGCTTTTATAAAAGATTTTGGAATAATTTAAACATGTATTTTTTTAATCATACTTTTTAAATGAGTTTTATTTAAATTTTGATTAGAAATAGTTGAAAAACAAATTTGAGTTGTTAAATTTATGTACCGAGTTTTTAATGACACTGATTTAAGTATGTGATTATGATTTATAGATGAAAAAATATATTTCAAATAATAGAAAATAATGGAATCATAATACAATTGTATGGTTAGATTCCAATGAAAAAGACAAAAACATAAATTTCACAAACATAAGATAACAAAAATATAGAATACCTAGACTTTGTCTTTGTATTATATTAAATATGTTCAGAGGCATGTTTGATAATAAGTGTTCAAATACCTATAGTCTATCTTATTTTAAAAATGAAAATGTAAAATGTACGATTGAGTGGTTGAAAGAAAAGAAAAGAATATATATATATATATATATATATATATATATATATATATATATATGACATTATTGACAACTTAAGCTCACATTAGCTAGTTTGGATTCTAATGACATAGTGTTAGAATTGATCACTTAATGATGATCTTCTGGAAGGGTTATCTAATGATAGTGATCCTCTTGAGAATCATACTCCATTCTAGCAAACACACAAATCTTGGATTGAAACTAAAGAGGAGTGAGAGAGACGTGACACTAGTGGCGACCATGAATTATGAAAGTATTCTATTTGCATTTTTCATTATGTTGATAGGTGCCCCTGTATTGGTTGGAAATGAGGTTTATAATATAGTATAGGTTCTATTAATAATAAATATTATGTGGATGACCAAAATTTAATCACTCACAATATTCTTTGTCCTTGCAAGAAAACATAGAATGAGATCAAACTCAAAATCTAATCTTGACACTTTTTTTCATTATTAATCTTTTCTTCTTGTAATTTTAAATATTTCCAATCGTGGCCAAGTGTCCAGGTATTTTATTCTAATTTCTTTTATTCTATTATCTACTAGTGCCCCTATATTGAAAATGAGGTTTTTGGAGTTTACGTTTATGTGAGATGAGTAATTTTGATATGAGACTTTAGGATCCATCACATTATGTTTTTTGGTTGACGTTTGGAGCCAACAAGTGTGGTTGATCATCAAGACAATGAGAAATTTGAACATGTTTGATTAGATAAATAGGTGAGAGATGCAAGGTGAAAATGGGGTTTTAGAATATAAATTCTATTAATAATAAATATTATGTGGATGTCCAAGATATAATGGACTCTGCATATTCTTAGTCATTGTAAAAAACAGAGGGATGAGATCAAACTCAAACAGAAACGTTGTTATCCTTCTCACCCTAATTCAATGAGTTCATGACATGTTGAGCTGATAATGAGTGTTTTTTTGAAATGAATTCAAGCCTTGTTGTTTGAGTAGCTTTTAGAGTATTGAAACATGTATATTCCTCATATATTGTAAGTGTATAAGGATATTTCTTCTCAAAAACAAATATTTGGGTATTTTGTATTTGGGTTTCCATTTCTCCATTTTTTTTTTTCCAATTTGACTTCTTCTTCTTCTTCTTTCCCTTTTTTTTCGTTCTCTACAAAATGTGTGACCATTCTTGGCTTTTCCCATTAAGTAAAAATTAAGTACAAGATTTTTTGTTTGTTTGTTGTTAATCTATAATATGATGATTAGTAGTACCACTCGTGGAAAGCAACTTGGATATCATAGGATTTACGACTTTATTCTATCACCCTGCTACTTTAAACTTTGAATTTAAGTCATGGTGATAAGTTCCAAGGACAAGAAATAAACTCTAGATTGATTCAATTAAATTACTCAATTCATCTATAATATATAACTATTTTATTTTTCATTTTTATACATAAAAATAATATTTATTTATTTATTTTTAACATAGTGGTGAAAAGTTAAAAATTAATAGTCGATACAAAATTATTTTTTAATGACAACATTACCTCATTACCTAATAGATATTTAAACTAAAAGTTATATATTTTGTGTAAAGCTATACATATAGTGTATTCAATAATGTTAGTCACCATATATCAAATTTCATTAATATATTTGTGCTAATATATATGTTCTTTTGTATTTGATATTTTCACTTATAGTATGGGAGATTTGTGTATATAATATATTTTGATTTGATTTTGAATACATCAAATCTTCTTTTGTATTTGACATTTTCACCTCTACTATGGGAGGATATTTGTCTATGTAATATATTTTAATATAATTTTGAATATAAAGTTTAAAATTTATAATTCTACTTTCGAAACTTCTATTTCATATATATTAAATATTATATTTTTTAGTAGGATTTGATAATATAATTAATCTAATAATTGATTGTATTAGCATTATAAATTGATTGTATTAACATTATATAAATATTAATTTCTATAAAATTTAACTATTTATTTAATATTTTTTTAAGTTATATATGTGTTTTATTATGTTCAATTTTGAGAGTAAATTTGTTCATTGTATACTTGCATGTGTGGTTTGTGATGGGTATTTTATATGTGTATTGTGTGTTTTTATTTTAGTATCATGTAGTTTATGATTAAGGTTTTATTTATATATAGTTAAGGTACATTGTTAGAATTTAAGTGATAAGCAGTATGGGAAATTGATTTTTTTTAGTATATATTATATTAATATTAAAGAATAAAAAAAAATTATAAAAGAAAAAATAGAGATTTAAAATTAGAATTTACTTTTTAATATTGAGATTGTATTAATAAATAAACATACTATTTTATTACTTTTTTATCAATAAATATTAAAATATAATTTTTTTAATTAAAAAAAAAAATTAATTTATTGAGTTTAAAGAAACCAATAAAATAAATACAAATAATTTTTTATTTTGTTAAATAAATAAATAAAACATTAAATATATCGCCCCTAAAATAAAATAAACTTTTAACTTTCTACAACAAGAAATAATCATAACTTTCCCTACCTCCCTGCACGGATGGCCTAATCTAATTTAAATGAGGAGGTTTCAGCTTGTCAGAAAAAGAAAATGCAAAGCCCGCGCTCAATCGAAGAGCACATGATACATGGGCCAGAGTTTGTTCATTTGTTTTGCAAGCACCACAATGTGACAAGTCATGCCCTAACTTATCCTCCATGATGTGGGCACCACAATCCACACGGTTACGTCTGGTACCGCGAACGGTCCATCGTAATTGACTGCAACGCTGACATTACATATATGTTGTTGGAGATTGGAAGGGTAGTCAGAGGCGAGCAATAGATCCTATGCTATACGATATTCAATGCATTAAGAGTACCATGACGGGACATCCCTTTAAACGGCTCTTATGTATGCAGTCTGACATAATACCATCAGACACGCATTGGAGATCACCATACCATGTGAAGTCGGCTAAAAATGAATGCAGCTCGGCCTAAAAATCTTCCACTGAATCTTATCTTGGGATGTCCCCCCTATTCCCGCCAGTTACTCTCAGCTCCATTCAACCATACCCTTACCCTTCCTGGTAGCGTCTGAAGAATGAGCATATGCACAGTAAAAACTAACTGGTAAATAACCATCATTTGTGTTTGCAGGGAGTGTCGTTTTTAACTTTCCACTCCACAAGATCTGCAATTGCCATCGTTTGCGTTTGCAGGGAGTGTCGTTTTCAACTTTCCACTCCACAAGATCCACATTTGCCATCGTTTTTGTTTGCAGGGAGTGTCGTTTTCAACTTTCCACTCCACAAGATTCACATATTAAGGTAATCAATGACGTTTTTACGTATTTTTTGCAATAACTCTGTTATAAGTATTTTTTGTTATAATTCACATTTCGTAAATGCACATTCCATAAATGATTTACTATGTTGATTTTTGACCCTTACAAATTCAGTTTCTCGTGAAACACATATTGCATTAACCCTGTAGCCTTCATTTCATTTACGAATAGATAATTTTTTTATTTTAGACATAAACAAAATTAAGAAAAGGATGTATATTAGCTAGCTCCTCTTTCGCAGGATCAATCTTCTCAGGCCGCAAAGTTTTTTTTATTATAACTTCGCATTTCGTAAATTGAGATGACTGATACAGTATTACAGGTTTGAGTTCCAAGAATATAGTTCCAGTAGAGTCTAGACCATATAAATTTTGGGATTCTTTGCAACCATCTACAACTTCAAATCCTAAAACAACTTGAAATTATATGTTTTACAAAGAAAATCATTTTTGGAAAAAAAAATTGAGATTCTTTGAGATCGTCCATTGAAATCCTGAAACTATTTTATAATTTTTTTACTTTTGGTCAAATTTCTGTTATATAACGTCAAGAGGAACCCATCATTGTTTAAATCATCCTTACCTACCATGGTCCTTCTGTAGCACATGGTGGTGGGATGGATGACCATATGGCCAACTACCCTTCCTGTATGCTCACGTATGTATGAATATATCCATGAATCCTCCATTAGAGTTACGGTCACAGTCACTGTCATGGTACTCTTAACACATTGAATATCATATAGCATAGGAAATATGGCTTGTCGTAGTCGTAGGCCAGACGGATGGGAACGTTAACAAGTGTATTAAAGGCTAGCCAACAGGTTGGTTATTTCTGGCCCTTCTTGTGCCACCATGTGGTTAGTACTGCATCCAAATAATCTAGTGTGTTTGTCACATCAAACCTAGACATCAACTAACTTGTAAATTGCACTTGAACTATACGTCCTCAGCCACGCTCAAGTCGATGGCCACACAGCCTCGCTCAGTCTCTGTGGCCATTGTCCTAACCTATGTGTCGTCTCCACATAGATCCTACCCTAAACCTTTCCACCACTTTCTCTTTTGGTTATTGACCATGCATCTTCGCTCTAAACTGTACATCCACAAATTCAACACTAGAGCCATTATCAGTCCACTCTTGTTAATGAGTCTAGGTTAATCTTGGTCATAAAGTTGTCCCTTTGAAACCAAAACTTGGGCATGATCCACTTTCAGCTCTGATACCATACGTAGAATTTTACAGACAATAAAAATTATTGCGAGAAATAAATAACACAACCAACAACAATACAAACATTAACAATATGCACACATTTTTTACCAAGTTGTCTTAAGTTAGACTTTTTGGAAGTTTTTCCAATGGGTTTTTTTGGTCTAATTTCTCTAAAATACAACATGAATTTATTGAAATCACAAGTTTGATGGGTAACCCCTGCACAATCGAAGTGCCGTAGGGGTTTTTCAGGGTGATGAATCCATATATACAGTAAAAAAACCAATTTAAATAACACAAATCAAGATTTCACCTCAAATTTTACCGCCAAATTTCGACACCGGAAAGTCCAAAAAGTCGCACTAAAGACAACTCCCACAATTTTTACCATGGGGAAAGCCTAGCCTAATGAAATTACATTATTCTTTGGCCAGAACCTTAGCCAAGACGACCAAGTGAGCATTCACTGCTCACCTCCCATGGCCTACACTACAATGAAGTCTTCCTAGCCTTTTAAAAGCTCCATCTCATGTATTCCACAAACAAATTACCATGAGCAACCAAAAAACCATGGTCCCAAAACCCCCACTAATGACTCAATCAACTTTAACTATTTCTCAAAGTCAAGTCAAATTTACCTAGTACTATGTAGCATCACATTTCTAACCTCACATTTCTGGTAATGCCTTCGTCACACTTCTTACAATGAGATACCACCCATGACACTCGCATTACAAGGTTTTCTAGGTACACATTTGGCTCATGAACAAGATGGAGGCACGCATTAGCATCTTACAATTGTGTTTCTATCTCACCTATTAAATATCATACTATTCTCATGCCAAGAACAAGTGGAAAAACAAATAAATCAATGATTATGGTGTTTAATATTTGTGTATTCAAACCACCTATCACACCCATCCTTGTACTAACATTGCCCTTAAATGCTTATAGATTTGACAATCATACTCGAAGTTATATCACATATGTGTCCTGGAATCCAGACCTACCTCTCATACTGTACAGAACGTAGATTAAAAGTAAAGTTGTTTTCTCAAGAACGAGTTAAAATCATAATATTATTTGTCTAGCCTGGACTTCACAGGCTCATATACCTACGAGTTCACCCAGTTAGCGTACATAGCTTTATTACTTTAGATTGTGACATTTAATACTGATGAGACATCACTAACCAAATCGTATCTCAGAAACAAAACCAGACCAGCCCCAACATAAACTTGGACGAAAGTTAAAAAGCCAAAGTCTTATCAAATCAGGTACAATCAACCGAAGAGGCAATATTTTCAAGGCACACATGCACTAAGACCTATGCTCATATCCCTACGAGTTGTACAACTTAGCGTACATAACTTTATCACTTCAATTTCCAAAACCAAGCAGGATAAACCAGTAAAAAACAAAACCAAAGCAGGATAAACTTGGAACTTAAAAGGAGAGGCACTATACCAAAAGAGTCTTGTAATCAAATCAAATACAATCAACCGTCGTTTCCAAGGCCCCATACAAAATACCCATACAATCAACCCATCAAATCAACTACAACCAGTCCTTGATGCAATATTTCCAAGGCCTAATACAAATACTCAAGTCTAAGGTTATATAGACTAAACAACCAATAAAAGTACCCAAAATGCAAATGTGAATTCGTTCGTACAACGAGTAGGAAATTGTTGAAGGTTGAAAATGGAGCATTTTATGAAGTGGATTTTGAAATGAAAACTTAAACATCTCCATTCTCAAACCTTAACAATATTCGTATCAGCAAGCATGTTCAAACACAATCAATAATCATAGTTCAAAAACTTCCCAAATTAACATTATATATAAATTACTATTATGAAAATCAATAATCATATTTCAAAAACTTCGCAAATTAACATTATATATAAATTACTATTAGTTTCTAAAATCTAACATTATATATAAATTACTATTATGAAAATCAATAATCATAGTTCAAAAACTTCGCAAATTAACATTATATATAAATTACTCTTAGTTTTTAAAATCCAAGTAAAATGAAATATTGATATCTCACTTATAATTTGGTATTTAGAGTTATTGTGTAAGGCATTTTTATTAATATTTTAGAAGTAGTGTTTTATTATTGTATTTAGTATATATTATATTATTTCTTTTTTATTACATTATTTTGAGGATAACTAAGTTTGTAATATACAATTCTTTCAAGTATATTATCAAATTGTAAGGGAATTGAAAAATTGGAAATAAATAATTAATCAATATTTAGTTACTCATCATTTTTAAAAGTCATAGACCATGCAATTTAGTAAAAGCATTGATTATAAATCTCATTAAGGAAATTTTGAGATTTTTATTGGATGCAAAATTTAATTCCTCTTCAAATGAGCGCCCACTTTGCATATTTTTTAGTAGATCCATAGTGAAAAAAATGAGAAGTACATGAGAAAATGTGTTTCTTGAATGAAACATGTATTTTCATGTATTTGAAAATCTTTTTTGGTGTGGGTCTACTCAAAAGTATGCATAGTGAGTGTTCATTGGATGCGAAATTAAATTCCGCATGCAAAGAGTACTTACACTTAAAATTTGAATAGACCTATAAGGAGATAAGTAGAAAATATAATAAAAAAATATGTTTTCTTTTTCCTCCAAAAACATTTACCCCTAGGGAAGACATCATCATCTTGAATCTTATTGGTTCTTTTAAAGTTCATTTTTGTTAGTACAAGTTTTTTGTTTCGAGGCCCATTTTTAATGTCAAAATTCCCCTAACAACTATTTTTCTTACCTAGAAGACCTAAGAATCAACAAGTGTTAGAGGAGTGACCAAAACTTTTGATTGAAAAATCTGAATGTAGTGAAACCCATGACATTGTATAGTAGACAAATTACATTGCTATAGGGTGGAATTTAAGATTCAAAGTTGTAGCAGATTTAGATTTACATTAGATATAGAGTTTTCTTGCAAAGTAATTCTTCAATAAGGAATAAAAATGTAGATTAACTTAAATTAACCTGACTCTTTATTGTAGGGTCAAATTGTGGTGAAAAAAAAAAAGGTATATTGGCAAATTATTTTGAAAATTGAGTTAAATATTGAATATTTAAGAAATCTAAAACCTAAAGAATTTTATTATACTTAAAATAAGAACCAATGGCAGTGTATGATTTTAAAGGAGATCATGATAAAATTGTGCATGGTTTGGATTGGAAAGGAAAATTCAAGACTTTATTTCTCTAGTGAAGCAAGAGACTAGTGGTTGAATATTGGTGAAGACGCCATAATGGTAACGTGTTCTTAAATAGATGGATTAACGACACAAAAATCTTAGAGATGCACATAACTCAAGATGAATTGAATGAGGTTGAAGAACAACTTTCTAAATTGTAGAAGGATAATGAAGAACTAAAAGAATATTTTACAAAGAAAGGTGATGAGTTCGTCAAAATGAAATAATTAATCAAGCATTTATAAAAGAGTTTCATAAATTAAAACAAGAAAATATTAGCGAAGAAAGAAAGAAAATGATGAGTCAAGAGAAGAATTGAAAAAAAATTGAAAAAAACAAAAAATTACATAAGCAAAATCAAACTTTCTTAATGAATTAGAGCCAGAATTAAAGAAATATGGTGCTATGACCGTAAAGATTAAAGAGAATACTACTCGACAAGTTGAAGAGGATATATGTAGTTCATGGCTAAAGAAACTCTAAATGGCAATGGGATAAAATAAAAAATACAATCCAAAATTGAAGAAAGACACAAGAATATGTTGGATGGCATCATGGATTACAACTTTAGAGGGAGGTGGAGGGGAAATTCCATAAGGTTACCAAAAAATACTTGTAAAAGTTAAGCTCCAACTTGAGAATCCACATTTCAAAGATGATGGTATTATCTCAAAGGCAAGAGTAGTTGAAGATCAAACATGTCTAATAGAGGATGTCATTATCCTCTAAAAAGAATATTGATGACATGGGTTTATATGGCGTGAAATTAAAAAATGTTAAAACTTATAACAAATTGGAGATGCTACAACAATGCATGATATAAAAAGAAAGGAAATCTATTAAGGATTGACATTGAAAATATTTGACTAGGTATGGATGGATAATCATCAATGATAGGAAAAGATTAAAAATATAATGATATCTTATTACTTGGTTCCATCACATATAAATACCTCAACCACAAACCTTTGAGGAAGGGTACTTTGTTATGACCTATCAAAGGTAAATGTGGGTTTAAATGTATATGTAATATAGGTCGACGTCCATGCGCAATGACTAACCATATGTATATATAGAGATCAATATAGTCATTATTGTAAACTGGGACTACTCGATTGATTTTTCATTATATTCCTTTCAATGTTACAATACATATATATACATTTTGAAGCATTCATAAACCCCAATCCATTAACCTTGGATTAGAACATAACCATGGTTCCCTTGACCGAATCCACAAAATACCATGGGTAGAAGACCAACATGCCCAAAACCATGTGCCAAACCCATGCACAAAAACATAGGCAAGTCTGCCCAGCTAATATAAGGTCCAAAAAAAAAAAATTGGGGTGTTGTCCCAGACACCGTGCAGGGGGGCTACTGCCCCCCTGAAACCCTCCAATAAGGAGGGTTACACCCCTCCTATGACCCCCCTGCTGCACCCGGCACAATGAATAGGGGGGACTATCGCTCCCGCCCCCCCGCACGTGCGACTAGTCATGGAAAGAATATAACACACACACAAAATATCCTTCTTCTCAAAGAGTACAGGAGCACCATCAAGAGATCAAGAAGGATGAATGAATCCAGCATATACCAACTCTATCAATTGACGCCTCAACCCATCCAAATCTAGTCCTAACAACTTGTAAGGAGATTGTACTAGTGGTGTTGCACTAGGCTCAATCTCAATGTGATGATTCACTACTCTTCTTAGCAGGAGCACTTTCAGAAACTCATCCAACATCCTATCTGCATACGTCTTCAACAACTTAGAAATCTTTGGTGGAATAGGCATCCCCCTGCCATTATCTCCTACTTCTTTGATCATTGCTTCATATATTTGGGCATTTGGCTTCCATGCTGCTCTCATCATGCTCAATGTAGACATAAGTCACACACTCTTCTTTTGTTTCTTTTGTGTGGTTGTGCACACAACCCACACCTTGTTGTAATCCAAGATAATGAGTTGATTCATCCATGGTATCATAACTACTCAATTTCCTACCAATAAATACTTTCCCAATATCACCTCAAAATCATCCATTTGTATCACTGTAAAATCCAAAAGTCCCTTCGAACCATCAATTTGAAGTAACACATCTACTTCCAATATGTTCATTGCTTTAGCCTTGGTGTTTAATGCTTTCACCATCGTCCTAGTCATGGTTACTTTTAACCCAAGCTAGTCTACTATACTTGCCTTCAAGAAATTGTGTGAGGCACCTGTATCAACAAGTGTTGGTACTGCATTCTTGTGAATTACTATGTTTACAAAGCACAACTTGTGCCTTCAGTTGTCTTGTTCCTTCCCCAAGACACCTATCCTCTTAACAAAATCTTTAAGAGAACAAGAACCATAAAAACCAGACACACCTTTTTGTTTGCACATCTCCATCTTAGCTGAATTTATGAGTCACTCAACTTCCACTTGCATGTTGAGTGGTAGCTTTGATACCACTTGTCACAACCCCAGGGCCTCCCATGGTTACAAGTAGCGAAAATTTTAGGGGCGAAATTTCACAAATGGGTTATTTTTTGGACTTTTTTTGAAAAAATATTCACTAATTTCATTAAAAATTCACCTATTTTTTACATATATATGATTAGATGGGTGATATTCACAAAAAAATTACCAATTTAAATAGTAAATTACATGTCTTTTATTGAATATTCACCTATATTATATATGTATGAATTTTTAAACCAGAATAGTCACCTACAACACTACATATGGGAAAAATAGTAACTCCTTAAAAATTCCCTAATACAAGATGCCTTGGTGGGTGCACTGCAATCCCTTAAGTGTGTGGCACTGACATGTTTCACCACTGCCTAGTTTAGCACAATGTTAATTCACCTAGAATATGCCTCACAATATATTACACGTGTCAATCTCTACATTATATTAAGTGTATAACTTCATCAATATAGAATAATAATCATATTGTCACTTCTACTTCTGTTAATCTTCATTCATTAACCAAACATGAGCAGCATACGCAAGACAATAAACCAACAACGTCATCATACACAAGAACAATATTTTAAGGGAATGCCCCTTCGATCTTTTTCTTAATTAGTAAACCATAAATGCAACAATTCACCGAGGCAATGGCTTGGATTCATAGAAATGCATAGCCACGAATCCAAAAAAACACAAAATAGAACCTTTCCCACTTGTCAGACCCTAATCAGGTCATTTCAACACCCCACTAACCCCACTTGGGTTAGTTTCTACGTTATGCAGTCTGTGTTCAATTCGGCTCCAAAACACATTCAGGTCTGCACAACTCCAGGGCTCAGACTACCTCTTTATCTCGATTCTCTCCATACTTTGTTGCAACTCTTCACAACTCTTCCTGTTGTAATCTAGTGAAAAGAATACATGTTACTAGTAGATAGACTTCAAGAAATTACACAATAAGAATATAAAGGTATGAGAGCTACAGTAATGGAGAGATAGACATGACACACATATATATTCTTTATTATGTATTGAATCATCCTATTACATTGTTATGCAGACAAATATAGATTGACAGGACAAATATGTAGGCCTAACTGTCCGACTAATCGTGCTACTTAATTTGTCATTAGTTAACCTTACATCACATTATAGACTACTGACTTTACTAGGGCTAGTTGGCTGGGACGAATAACACTTTTCCATCAGATTAATAACATCTCCCCCACCCTCAAAGCCTTCTTCGTCTCGAATAAGGGGAGAGTTGGAGTAAAACAAAAAGACAAAAGACAAAAGGAATTCTTACATCTCAGGTAAATAGTTTCTAAATACAAGTATTACAATGAAGAAAGATTAAATTAGGATAATTGGTGGATCAGGGCCCTGTGCCTCTATTATTGCAGTCAGAACCTCTGAAGCTAGCATAGATGACTAGTTCATTTGATTGGTCGACTTCCTCTTCATGAGATTGTTGTTATGAAGTGGTAGCAAACGTTGAAACACTGGGTGCATATAATTGATGGGTAGGTCGTTGTGGATGCGGTGATGCCAAACATGCTCGCGGTGGTGGAACTATGCCTAGGAAAGTAGTTTGGTAGATTACTGAAGCAAGAATCTGCAAGTCTTCATCGAAGATCGATCATTCTCTAACAGTCACTCTAACTTTAACATTGGACTCTATAGGATCAAACAAATTTTTCACATTTTCTTTCAGATATTTGTGGTTTGCTATCCTCTAAGTGAAAGGCTTGGCTCCTTCAATACTTACTATTTGTTGAAGAATTTGTTGCAAGAATTCAGACGTGTTTGAAGCTTCATGTTGAGAATTATTCCCCTCTCGTAACCACTAGTGATCTTGTTGCAGGAGCTCTGAGTAGTTTTCCCTTCCTTGTTCCAATTGGGTGTTAATTATCTGCTGGGATCTAAGATCCGAAGATTGTCTAGACGATAAATCTCTAATAAGCATCTCTTGAGCCCTTGTATTTGAATGAACATAAGCAAGGTAGGTAGGCCAATTATTTAATATAGTAGTAATATTATATCCTCTATCAAGTGTGGATTCTAAATTTTGTTTTGCTACTAAAAACTCACCATGGGCCTTTTGCAGAGCTTGTGTGAAACTGGGATTTGTGGCAATTGTGGGTCGGGTTTGCAACTCCAACACTTATGCATGAAGCTGGACATTATGGTCGATCAGTTGTTCTCCCATCTATTGAACAAAAACGAGATGATCCTCATTCTTGACTATATCTGGTATGCGTAATTTTTTTGTTGCCTCGCTTGGACACACCATCCAAGTCTCCTTTTCTTGTTCTTGTAAACGTTGAAGCTTGTTGGTATCTTTCATTCTCTTCTACAATCATTTCTTGGCAACTTTAACAAACTATTCAATAAATTTAAATAGTTTATTATCACTGGAAATTTTAATGTCAACATATTTGGTAGTAATATCAATAGGCTTCTTTATGTCTTTGGTTGCTGGAGGGGTTGTTGTAGTTGGTTTTTTAGTTGTTGAGTAGTCGGGACAAATTTGGTACCTAGATTGTTTATAGATGTTGTATTGATGACATGCACCTAATTTTCTTTTTCTTGTTGGCACTCAGTTGAAGCGCTCATTGTCTATTTGTTGTAGTCTATGATAATTTCATCGAATTAAGTCCACGTAGATGAATCATATTTGCAATTATGCTCTGAATTATTCTGAATATCCGATTGATTGTACTCCGATTGGCTCATATATAACTAGGATTTCCCCAACTGAGTATGCACTGATTGGTTTTCCTTCGAGTGGCCTTGTTCCGTTTGATGTATCTCAAAAAACTCTTCCTCAGATTGTTCTTTTTTTTATTTCTCTTCCACAGATTTCACTTTTTCAGAATGTTCTTTGTTAGTTTGGTCTCCTCTAGAGTGCTCCCTTTCAGACTTCTCCTGGCCAAATTGATTGTGTTCTTCTAAAATACGGGTCGATAAATGGACAAAAGTATCATTTGTTAAGTCAATCTCAGTGACTGTAGTAGACTGGCTTGTTTGATTATGAGATTGGTTTGCAACACCATTATGTTGCCATTGTTGTGAAGAAGAGCCAACATTATACTTATCTTTTTGAAGTAATTCATCCATTTCATGTTGGATGTTCTTAGCGAAAATGCCTTTTGAATTTTCTATGGCGTCACGGATGTGTGTCTTGATAGAAGGAGCTCTAGACTTGTGAGGTTTCTTGGTTGTTTTCTCTTTGCGCTGCAATTTTTTAATGACTTCTTACAAATGCTGTTTCTTTTCAGGATCATCTAGTTTAATTATTTTAAGCACTTTTTTTCCATTGAGATGACTTGGTTTTAGACAGGGTGGTCATTGTAGAAAATAAACCGGAGAGAAAAACATATTTACCACAAGAGACATTAAATTTACTAAGAGAAAAAAACATTAATATAGCAACAATAATATAACCTAATGCACAAAATATTTATCCCGGGAAAACCCCAACTTTGGGAAAAAACCTAACCCAATAAAATTTCATTAGCCTTGGCCAAAAGTCTGGCTAACCTGGCCAAGTGAGCTTTCCCTGCTCACCTCACTGGCCTTCATTACAGTGAAGTCCTCCCAACCTTTTAAAGGATACATTACATGAAACACCGTGGGTAGAAAACCATGGGTATGCTATACCACGTGCCCAAAAAACCACCACTCTTTAAACTGGTCAACCTTGACTCTAACCCCGAGTAAATTTTACCTAACATTCCCCCCTTAAACTTGAGATGGGATTCTATGACTAAATCCAACCAACCTTACCAAGTGAGTCAACCCATCCCTGATCACTCTGGCCCTTACCCCCTTAAAATTTTATACCAGTGTATCTGTTAACCTAACATCCCCTTATCACCTAGGTCTAACCTAGACTTTACTGGTAATTATCCAAGGGTATGCATGCCTTACCGGGTCTTACAACAGTGTGCCCATTTACATGCAATAAAATTTTATGACTCCATATATATATATATATATATATATATATATATATATATACCATTATTCCTCCCTTTTCTTTCATCCTCTCGCTTAATGCTTTCCAATGTCACATCTTCATATCCATAGGCTTGTTAGTCATCCACCATGGCTCATTCTCTTTCTTGAACCTCCCAGCACCACGAGTTCACTCCATGGTGTCAAGAGACCCGCTCAACCACCCTCGAGATGAGCTTTCTCTTGAGATCATAGGCTGAGTACATCAACGCAGAACCCCCACACAGTATTCTCCTCTTAGATCGAGTATGGGCACGACTTTTAAATACTACAAATCACACACCAACCTCTCCTTTTATCACTCATTCGAGCCACTGGTTGATACAATCTTCCAAAAAAAATATGCATTGCTCTCGGCCCCTTTCATCACCACCTGCACGATCTCTAGGTTGTGACCTTCTCAATAAAGTGTTCGTCCAACCAACACATGAGTGCCTTCAGTTTGTTCACCCTTCGTGGTCTCAAGGGCCTTCTGCAGCTCTGACATGTCACCAATATAGATCTCAGGGTGTTTCTAAGGAAGATTTGCTACATTATTATCATACTACTTGCATCGATGGGTCGTTTATCTCATTGTTTGTCATTCACTTGTGCCCGACAGAGTTGACTTGACGAATGTAGCTCAAACGACCCATTGTCGACCTCAGCGGTGGCCAGTGCCTCGACCACTCTAAGCTTTGTTAACGTGAGTCCTCGAGACCCTATGCCTACAAGCTCCTGATGGCATTATTGTGTAGCTTTCCCACCTATAGATGACATATTTGCAACTGTCTGCACACACCCCTGCGGCTCGTCAACCATTTCCTAGTATCTCGTGGCCTGTCGGCAACACACAATTATTGTTCGACCCATATTAAGCCTCTTGGAAGTTGTGATTGGTAGTTTCTATTTTTGGATCCCGTAACATGACACCTTTCTCAACCCATGCTTCTTGATTCAGACATGATAGCACCAACGTCTCCATCATTCCGCAAGCCCCTCATGGCTTCCAATATCTCACAACAAATCCCCATAAACACTAAAAACTACCAATGAGTCTGGTCGAATTTGTTGTTCTCTTCTATTCGCTGCAAATTTTTCCATGGCTGCAGATCACATGCCTCACCGACAACATTTACACATCCCGAAAATCCATGATCAAATTTCATCCACCGCATCCACAACTTTTAGTATAGTGCATGGTTCTTCCATGTGGGTTGTGCGTTACCGCATTGTATTGACACTCTCCTCCCAACTTGCTTGAGAGATCGCTTGGTATTGGTGGCCATCATGGTTAGGGCTTCGATGTAGTCCTCGTCAACAACCACCTTCTTTATCCACATGATTCTCCTCATCTACTTTCATCAGAACATAAACCCTTGGCAACATAAGCATCCCTTTGAAGTCAGAATGGTTTTGATACCAAATGTATAAAATAAAACAGAGAGAAAAACATATTTACTACGAGACACATTAAATTTACTAAGGGGAAAAACATTAACATAGAAACAATAATATAACATAATGCACAAAATTTTTTTATCTTGGGAAAACCCCAACTCCAAGGGAAACCCAACCAAATAAAATTTCATTAGCCTTGGCCAAAACCCTGGCCAACCTGACCAAGTGAGCCTTCATCACTCACCTCCCTGGCCTTCATTACAGTGAACTCCTCCTAGCCTTTTAAAGACCACATTACATGAAATACCATGGGTACGTTATACCACATGCCCAAAAAACTGCCATTGTTTAACCTAGTCAACTTTGACTCTAATCTCGAGTCAATTTTCCATAACAGTCTTGGGGTTGATGGATACTTTGCGGACAAACTTGTGCGAGGACTCAAACTAGGGTACCAACAAGTCAATTTTGAAGGGTTGCAGAGACAAAGTGGCTTGGACTTCCTCTTTTACTTTGGAATCTCTTAAGGGGGTGATAAGGTCATGAGATGGTTCAGAAGCTACAGGTGGAATGATGTAGTTGGTGTTGGACTGACGATGTAGTTCATCAAATATTTGGTCAATAGTTGGCTGGTAGGGGAGTTCTTGGGGATTGACTTGAGGCGAAATGTTATACCAAAATTTGGTATAATCTAGGCATAGTTGAATATGTGATTATGGCGCGAGGGATCGATAGACGTGCTAAGGCACTCTCCAATTATTAGATATGTTTTTAATATCCAATAACCAATTCCTAAAAATTACTTTGGGGCCTAGAGACTGGGGTTCCCCTCACCAACTACTAGAAAATATTATGAAATTATACATAAGGGGTGTGTGTTTCTTTATGAAGTCCACTTCCCCAACTAGTGGGTTCGACTTCATAGCTATCCAGATTAACAAAGAAGGAAAGAAAATATCCTTACTAAAATTTTGGTAGTCCTAGTAGTTGCCTTTAATAAGGTTTGCTACATGATTTGCCCAGTTGTATTGAATTCTGGACTTCGTTATCTTACAAATGGCTTCAAGCATTGTGAGATTGACATATCAGGCTCGACCTGCTGAGGTAAGACATAAGGAGACAATTGTGCATATCCATCTAGCCATAGGGTCTTGGATTTGATTGGTGTCCAGACCTCGTGAATTCTTCCCAAACACACCTCCAACAAACTTCGTCAGCCAGTCATTTACATCAGCTATGGTTGGTACCTTGGTTCCTTTGTAGGGTAGTCCGGTTATCATATGAATACTAGTACCAGAAATAAAATGTGGTTGATCCAGCCAAAGCTTTCCATTATGGTATCTGCTGAATAGGAATTTGACGATCTCCTATTTCATCCCTTGGAGGTTTGCAACTAATGGGGCACCTAGAATGTCACAGATTCCAGTTTTTTCTAAGAGGTAAGTTTGAGCATTCCATTGGTCTCCTATCTTGGCCCATTTAAGGAAGGCTTCAAAATGCTTCTCCCATGGAGATTCATTAACATTCACCTCCCTGATATTGTGCATGAAAATTTATAGCTTTGTTTTACAAGGTCAAATCATGCTTTGGTTTAGGGCTCCACTGTGATTTCTTCTTCATTTGTTCTGACCTTCCGCTTTGCCATAGAGTAATTGTCTCAGAATTATTCTGTTCGGAGGAAATCTAAGAGTTCTGAATCATAAATTACAGGGTTGGGTATATAGGGGATATTGTCTAAGTCACATGCGATGTCACTTGCGATTTCAAACAAGATTTTTAATAACCCAGGGAACTCCTTGATTTTTATAGAAGTGGAAATAAATGTGCCATCATTGTCGCTTGATTTCCTCCCCTCTTAATGTATCTTCAATTTATGATTGATTTTATGATCATCATCTTGCTTGTGCATGCCATCGGCTTGCCACCTTTCCTGTGGAGTGGGTAGTAATTGTGGAATATCTTGAAATGGCCTTTTCTGATCATCTGACGATGGTGGTATTGCGAAGTGTGAAACATGTCAGAGAGGGATGGCAATACTTGATTGCTCTAGTTTATGGGTCCCTCTTTTTTTTTTTATGGATAACTTTGTCAGAGTCACGCGCGAGGTATTTCTACATGACTACTTTTCTTGAACTTCTTCTCTGTAAATAGTCGATGTTTCCTTCTGGGTTTACTAATTTATGAAATTTCACTCTACGTTTTTGTTATGTCGAGTGTTTATTTTGTGACACAAGTCGGCTTCTCGCTTTGTATTTTGTATCTTGATCATCTTTGTATTATTGTCGTTTTGAACTTTGTTTTTCTCTTAAGAGATTGCAAAGGTCATTGTCCCACACCATAACGTTACTTGGTTTGGTTACCTAATGCATCCCTGCAATTGGTTTTTATTGGTATGCCGATTGTTATGTCAGTGATATTTGTAACTACTTTTTTGTTAATTTTATTAATTTAATTCTAATAGAAGAAAAAGAAAAGAACATAATAATAATAATAATTATTATTATTATTATTATTATTATTATTAGGAAATTAATACTTTACATATTAGTCAATTAGTTTTTTCCCTTAACAGTCTTACAACTAACCTATAGTAATTATTTTTATGAGATGTATTTTTTTAAATGGGCACCATTGACAAGAGACTTGAAAAGGTGACCATGTAATGTTTTTAATTGAACTTCTCCAGATGATCAAATATTCTCAATGACAAATGGACCGAGCAATGTAATTTCAAGTTTCTTTGGTTTTCCTTTGACTCAATTTTCGTACAATAGGACTAAATTACTAACTTGAAGATGTTTAACTTGAAGATTCTAGTTGTGCCATGCTTTTTTCTGGTCTTTGCTAATTTCTTGATGATATAATGCATACATTCGATCTTCCTCTAATTGATGTAACTGTCTAATGCGTTGTGCTTGTAAATTTCTATTTTATTTTAGTATAGTTGACACAATTTGTGCATTTGTTGAGTAGTGGAATGATACGACTGCTTCCTATCCATAGACAAGTTTAAATAGCGTTGACCCCGTCGACGACTTGTATTCTATACGATATTCCCATAAAATCATTGGAATTTTATTGTCCCAATCATCTTTGTCTATGTTACAAATTTTCAGTAATTCGTTATGGAGAGTTTTATTGAACGTTTCAACTACACCATTTTCCTAAGGGTGATATGTCGTAGTCTTCTTGTGTTTTATCATAAATTTCTTTGTTAATACTTTGATTGTGCCATTAACAAAATGTTTTCCCATATCACCGACGAGGACCAAGGGGCAGCCAAAATGCGTCACTATATTTTCGTATATGAAAATTTAGCTACTACTTCTTTAGTAGATGATGCTGCATGTTCTGCTTCTGCCCACTTTGTTACATATTCAATTACAATTGTGAGGTATTTTGCGCATGTTTGTTTATCTCTCTTAGGAAACGGATTGACGAATTTGATAAACCATATTTCAAATGGTAATGAGGGAACTATGGAATGCAACGTCATTCATGTTTTGGTAGAGGTCAACCTGTTCTCTGTCATATATCACATTTATGTACCCGTTGTTGGTAATCACAGAATACTGTCAACCACCAGAGACTAGCTTGCATCATTTTTCGAGCAGTCGTGTCTCCTTGATAATGGCCTCCAACTCCCCCTTTGTGGGCTTCGTTAATAATTGCTTCTCTTTCATGTTCCAAGGCACATTTTCGAAGTACTTCGTCAATTCCAAATTTATATAATTGACCATTTATCAATGCATATGGCGTCGCTTTGATTGCTAATATATTTTTATTTTTTTATGATAATCCTTCTAGTGCTCTACTTGTGTGTAGAAATTCTGCTATTTCAACAAGTCCAGCTGGGACTGCTTCAACTCTAAATAAATGAGCATCGATAAGATCATCATCGATGTTCAATGGTTCCTCTTTCGATTCTAGTCAGGATAGGTGATCAGGGCTGACATGGCTTTTACTAGGTTAGACAACAACTTCAAATTCAAATTCCTGAAATAATAGTATCCATCGACAAATTATTCCTTGATGAACTGGTTTGTTTACAAGGCATTTTAACGCTTGGTGGTTTGTCAAAAGGTAGTGCCAAAATTTCTGCAAGGCGAATATCATTGCTAAAACTTCGCGTTATATTGTTGAATAATTTATTTCTACTTTATTGAGCTTTTGACTGACAACATAAGCGTTTGGATGGTCTATTAATTTGTCATCGGATTGTGCTACGACTGCTCCAACTACAACATTTGATGCATCAACATGAACATGAAATTGTTTAGGCCGGTATGGAAATTAAGCATTGGTGCCTCGACCAACTTCTTTTTTAATAGTTGGAACGCTTTATCGCATTCATCAGACTAAATGAAAGGAATGCCTTTCTTTAAAAGTTCGTTGATTGGGAATGTTATGTCAGAATAATGCTTGATAAATCTTCTATAGTGTCATGTATGTCCTAAAAATACTTTAATTTTTTTTTTGGTTAACTAGAGGCTTTAATCTAAATTACCTTTATTTTTTCCATATCAACTTTAATTCCATCCTTTGAAACAACATGGCCCAACAATATTCTAATTGGCATTGCGAAAATACATTTTTTAATATTCATGGATAATCATATATGTCTGCATCTTTCAAGCATTAATATTATCCATTGAATATGATCCTTTAATAACATGTATATTGTCTAATCATCAAAATATACAACCATGATCTTATAAATATACTCCTAAAACACTTTGACAATGATTCTCAAGAACACTGCAGGTGCGTTCTTTAGTCCGAACAACATCACTCTGTATGTAAAAGAGCCAAATTCAATAACAAATATCGTTTTTTCACGATATTCTTCTTCTATGGAAACTTGATTGTACCCTGAGAACCCATATGTAAAATAGTATCATTTGTGTCCCACAACTTTATTGATAATCTCATCGGTGAAGGGAGTTGGGAATGGATTAGTAACTGTTAATTTCTACAATCCTCGATAGTCGACACAAATGTGTAGCCTCGTCAAATCATGCTTCTTCATTTTAACAAACATAGGGCTTTCCCATTATGATGTTTCTATGTGGTATATGATACCAAAGGAAAGCATTCCCTCTATTTCTTCTGTACAATGGATTTATGTTTATGCGCTAACTTATATGGTATTTTCTTTATTGGTTTAGCTCCAGGAATGAGATTTATATTCAGTTCTCGCATTTCCTTGACTAATAATTTTAGGTATTTATAATCCTGAGCAAATACGTCTAGGTATTCCTTAAGTAATTCGAAGAATTTAGCGATTTGTTTCTCTGACCAATAATCACCAAGTCGAGCAATTTTTGTTCGGTCATCATTCGATATGTCTACTTCTCATATTTTGATTTTTTCTTCCATCCAATCGGGTGCTTTTGATTCGTCAAGTCATTGTTCTTCAACTTATACTTCTTGATAAGCTGTTGAAAAATCTAACTTATTTGGTTTCTCTATGTCTTGTTTAGTGACTTTGAATATCGATTGAACTCTCTTGTGGTTTTCAGGATGATGCTTATTCAAAAAAAATCTTTGGCCATCGATGGATATTTCTTGCATTTCTACTCGACTAGCCAACTTTTCGTTTGTGGTGTAAGCTACATAGTTGAAACTTACTGAACCATTAACTAAGGTATGTTGATCAGCTAGTTTTTCAGTGATGAAATATTTAATTTTCTGGATTGTGTTTTTTAAATCTGCTTCATCTGGTTTGAATTAAAAATCCTTAATGAAGCTTTCTTTTAATTATTTCCATTGGAGTGATTGGCATCTTGCTTCCTCTAACTTATACCACTTATTCGGTAGATCATCTAGGGTATTTGGGAACATATGCGACCAAACATGATCATCTTTATAACTAATTCTTAGCCATTCTGATTCATAGTTTTTGATATGTTCAACAAGATCTTGGCCAACACTAACAGTGGGTATATTTTCTTGTTCTATGTGATTGTCTGATCTCGTTGTCTGATCCATAAAAGTTTTTACTAAACTTTGCATTCATTCCTTCTCACCAATAGATTTTGTTACTTGTTCTATGTGATTGATAGGGGATGCTCCTTCTTTAAAATGGATATTATTATTGAAGTCATTTGTTATATATGTTGGAAGTAAAGATGGTGTTTCTTGACATTTTTTTTCTTGTATAATTGGCACCACTTTGATAGAATAACATGGTTGAGTCTTTGATGTCGGAATAGCTTGGATTTTCCAACACTCTTTTTCCTTTGATTCATAGTTTTCAATCTTCCATTCATATAGCTCAGCGTCCAATTTTTTCCCGATTGAAAGAGGTGACCCAATTGAAATTTTACCAGAGACATTTGGCTTGACATTGTCGTGTTCATCATGTAAGACTTGGTAAAGTTTCCTGATTTCAGTTTCTTTATTAGAAGCTTCCACCAATGTTTTACCTTCTTGAGGGTCTAAAGGAATAATAATTTTTTTATTGTTTCCCTTTAGTTTGATTCTTTTTTTTTCTAATGATATCGTTGCCTTCATTCTTCGTCCCTAAGGTCAACCAACTAGAGCTGGGTAAGCAGGAATTTTGTCGACTAAGTTGATCACTTTGAAATTGACTATCATCAGGATCCTCATTATAAATGTTTGGACTTGTCATAGTATGGAAATTGGTTCAATAAATATTTGGTGGGACAATTTAATATAGTTAGATGTTCTATGTAAGTTTGGTAGTCCCATTTTAATCCATGTTTCTCTTGGGAGAATATTTACTTGTGATCCCAAATCAACAACAACTTGTTCAACCATATAACCATTTATTTCCAAATCAACCTACGGATTATGATCTTCTATCTGATTACCTTGCGATAGTTGTCCGACGTTCTTCCCTCTTTCTATATTTTCATTGCCGTTTTTCAACATGCGTAGCAACTCTACAAGGCGAACAACAGCATGTTCTTCCTTTAAAAGTTCAAGGAATTCTTCTATGATTATATCCTTAGATAGACGTTGTTCTTCATTTCCTTTTATAAAGAAATCAACTTCTTTGGTCATTGTATCATTTTGTCGTTGGACATCCAGATATTTTGTCGTATTTTTAACTGGTCGGAGCAATTCACTGTTATGTTTGTTATTATCTTTTTCGGCTCTCGAACTTGTAACTACATGAAGGTTTTTAGAATTTAGAATCTCATGTTTCAGAACAATTTGTAGTAGATTGACAAATATTTTGTTTAAGACTTTTTCTATAATTTTAGGACAATCTTCCAAAGAATGGGCGCCCAGAACACACATATTACATAAGCATAAATCAATCTTGTCTTTTAAGGGGCATCAGTCGCAATATGTCCCTCTTGCCAGCAGGTATAGCAATAAAATCATCCTCGGCCACGACCACAACCCCTCATTAATGAAATTTTTAGGTCTAAAATGGGCCTCCTAAGGAATATTATAAAATAATATTGGAAATAATAAAATAAGAGTAGATTACGTCATCAAATTTTAGAGGGAAAAAAGAAAAAAAGAAAAAACTAAATTTTCAACTTGTATTTCCAACTTATCCCCTTATGGTTTTACTCAAATTTCGAGTGAGAGCACTCTTTGGATGCGGAATTTAATTCTTCATCAAAGGAGTACCCATGTTGCATACTTTCGATGGACCTTGCTACACTAAAAATGAGAAATACATTAAAAAAATGTGATTGCAATCATATTTTTCATGTATTTCTCATTTTTCGTGTAGCAGGGTCCATCGAAAGTATGCAACATGGGTACTCCTTTGATGAGGAATTAAATTATGCATACAACGAATGCTCCCGCTCAAAAATTGAGTAAAACCATAGGAGATAAGTTGAAAAGTAGATTTTTTATTTTTTAATCCTTTTACTTTTTTACTCCAAAAATTGTGAATCATCCCCCATGGTTGACATCATCATGTTGAATCCTATTGGTTCATATAAAGTTTATTTTGGTTGTACATTTTTGTTTTGAGGCCCATTTTAGACCTAAAATTTGTCTAATGGTTATTATAACCACCTCGACATCCTCCATAGCCTTCTTGGCCTCATCCTCTTCCACTGAATGAGGATGATTTTGCAATTTGTTCGGTAGCCTAAGTATGGTAGACAACGTGGTAGTTAGGTTTAGTTTTCCTGTTTAGTGGACATTCCTGAGTGGAATATACGTTATCTTCATAGATTGCACACCACTTTGGTTTGGAATTTTGTACGTTGTATTGGCAGTCTTTAGTAGAGTGACTAGAAGCAGTTTGATAAATATTACAATATACCTCAGTTTCCATTCTTCTAATATCTTGATCAAAATAATATAGGAACTTACAAGTGTCTTTTTTATGGCCTTCCATATGACAATTGGTACACCATAGACAATTATTTTGAAGCGATAACTACATTAGAGAGTTTTGTAGTTTTTCTCAGTTTATCTTCAGTCTTATTTTTGGTTGGTACGAAGATTGATTGGCCTTCGTCATCTTGTTCGATTCGCTGTGCTAATTTAAGGGCTTCTTCACATGTTTTGAATTCATGCATTTAGAGTGGTCCACTAATTTTCTGAAGTAAGCCAGCCGCATATCATTGTCCTAGAAGATTTTCGTCGATGGTATATCGGATTTGGCTTAGTAAGTTTTTGAATCGTTTGTCATACTCTCGTACATATTCATTTGGTCCCTGCTTTTTTTCTTTTATTTTTTTCACTGCCAAATGCTTAACGTCTTGGGCTTTGAAGAATGTGAGAACTCTGGTCTTGATCTCATCTTTTGTTTTATTTTATTTTTTTGTTAAGTTCATGAACCATGTTAGAGCATGTTTCCTTAATGTTGCAACAAATTACACCATTTGCTTATCTTCATCATTGATGTCGTTTGTAGCCCAAAATTTTTCACAGACAAACCAAGTCCTTTTCAGATATTCATCACCTTCATAGATGGGTATATGATTCAAGCCCATCTTGCTTGTATGGGGTAACATTGGATGAAATTGGTCATTTTGGTTAGTTTCCTTGCCATAGCTTATGTCTTTATTTTCCTCACTATCGTTGATGTCTTGATATAGTGACTCGTTGGTTTGACACACCCTATTATGTATTCTATGAACCGACTTACTTGCAGTCGTGACTCTTTGTCGACCGATTTTGTACTTTTGGTTTCTTCAATGGATACAAGCTGTCACAGGGGGGGAGTACAATCGTGAGATTAGTCAGTCGGAGAAGTATTTGTTCTAAATGATTGTTAATATTTAATTGATTTTCGATAACATTTTCATTTTCTTGATGGTTTCTTTGTTGGTCTTCGGTATGCCAGACTGCAGGTATGTTAGAATAATTTTGCGACTAAAGAAATTCTCGAACATTGGGACTTGATATAGATATAATCAGAGTGTTACTTATTTCTGGACCAGAGTCATTGATTTCCATAGCATCTACTTGCTCTCTAGGGGTTATTAGTAGACCTTCATTCTCTGTCAATGCAACCGTGCTACACCTTTCAACTCTTTTAAGGAGTCTTGTGCATCTTCGCTCTCACGTTCCTGATTCTTCATTATTTTCCTCGGGTATTCTTGTTCTCTAATTTTCTCTAGTGGTTGTTGTCTCTTATCCCTTGTTATTGTTTGTATATCATTCGATTGTTTATATTGTTGATCACTAATTGGTTGGTTATTTTCTTATTTTTGTTTCTTGATAGACGACTTCCTTCATTCCATATTTTTCGGTTATAAGTACTTCTCCAACTTTATCTCTTTTGTTTTAATTTCCCTTCTTTATTTCTCATGATCCCTTACACCCCCATTCCAACCTGACTAGTGTCAGTTCGCAAGGGAGTATCCGTTGGCCATAATTATTTGCTTAAGAAATAGTCCCACACCCCTTTTGTATCTTTATAGTGAGCGTCAAGAAATTTATGCCAATTTTTTTGTTCCTTCCTCTAGTCGGCCTTGGCTGGTGTCCCTAACAATGGTTGGTACTCAACAATATGGCATGCATCCTTATCAAGAATAAATTTATGTAGTAGGGTTAGAAGTGTGCAAAAGAAACAATTATGTAAGTAGTCGTAAAATCTAGTTTTTATATGTACGAAAAAAGTTCTATCTTCTAGGGCTTGTTTTTTTGTAGTAGTCTTCCAGAATCAAATCATGCCACTCATGTAAGTTCGTTTGACTATTGTTTGACAATTTTGGTAACAATTAGTCATCAATTTCATTTTGAGGTTTGTTCATGGGCGACGTTGTCGAGGAACCTTTTGATCTCTACTAGAGAACCTTCTATAAAACATTCATGTGCTTTGTGAAAAAGTTAGCTCTGACTTCCGGAATCGAAAATAGATTCCTCTGTGTGTAGTTCTTCAAATAATTATTAATCTTTGCTTCCCACCATAACTGTATCTCGTCTAGTGTTAACATTTATACTTGCATAAAATATGACTCAAGTTTTGACTACCGACAATGGAACCAATGTTGTAGTCTAGAAAAAAGCATACATGTTACCAGTAGACAAAATTTGAGCAATTACATAGTAAGCATATAAAGGTACAAGAACTATAGTAATGGAGAGATAACCAAGACACATAGATCTATTGTTTATTATGTATTGAATTAACTTGCTACATTGTTATCTAGACAAATATATATAGACCAACGAGACAATTATGTAGGTCTAACTATCTGACTAATCATGCTGCTTAATCTATCATTAGTTAACCTTACATAACATTATAGATTAACGAATTTACTAGGGCTGGTTGGCTCGGCTGACTAGCCATTTTCCATCAAACTAGTTAGTCAAACCGACTAGCTCCTCCAACACTTCCCCAACTCCCTTGATTTAGTTATGTGTTACACCTTATTGTTGTTTCTCCACCTCCACCATGTTGTTATAATAATGGGACAATGCCTCCCTTTGTGTGGTTACATGTGGGTAGACCTATATCATCGGTCAAGCCGACCTCGAGCATTTCACCCATCGCTCACATGCTACACCTGTCTCGACCATTCTACTCGTTGGTCGTCTC
Source organism: Pinus tabuliformis (assembly GCA_031772625.1). Lineage (NCBI taxonomy): Eukaryota > Viridiplantae > Streptophyta > Pinopsida > Pinales > Pinaceae > Pinus > Pinus tabuliformis. The sequence continues at coordinate 372,245,210 of CM062804.1, forward strand.
GTATCAACCAATATTCCCTCGACTAAATGTGCTTGTTTAATTGGTTCGGTCTTGGGGGAACATGTCTTGGTTGTGCCACCAGGCTGACATGGTAAATCCCATCTCTTGGTCGTTTGTCACCGACTCCTCAATGTAAAATTTTACCAGAGAGACAATAAAAATTACTATGAGGAATAAATAACACAACCAACAACAATACAAACATTAACAATATGCACACAATTTTTACCCTTAGAAAACCCCAACTCCATGAAAAAATCCAACCTTACAAAATTCCATTAGTCCTAGGCCAAAACCCTAGCTAGGCTGGCTAAGTGAGTCTTCACCACTTGCCTCCCTAACCTACATTACAATGAATTCTTCCCAACCGTTTAAAGGATCCATCACATGAATTCCATGAGAAAATTACCGTGGGCAACCGAAAAACCATGGGCCCAAAACTCCCACTAATGACCCGGTTAACTTTGACTCTTTCCTCGAGTCAAGTTTACCTAATATTTCCCACCTTAAACCTTGACTTGGGGTTTCCTTAACTAAATCCAACAAAATATGCTCTACTCACTATGGCCCTTACCCGCCTCAAAGTTTATACCCAAGGTATTTGTTAACTTCGCATTCCCCTTATCACCTAGGTCTAATCCTAAACTTTATCAACAATTACCCAATGATTTCTAATTTCTCATCTCCATAGCCACCTGCTTCATAGCCCTACACCATGGCTCATAAACATGAATTGTAGGCTCTTCGCTATATCACACCCATTCATGTGTTGCTCCATTAGAAAACATAACAAAGCGGCTAGACGTCTCCATGCCTCTTAATATCAGAAATCTCAGACCTGAGATTGATTCCAGTCTAAATATCTATCATTTTTTTACCACATATGTACAAATGCTTGTATCCAACTTCCTACACTCACTTTCCAATGTCGCCAGTGCAAGCAATCCGAACTCACCAACTGATTCACAACTCAGTCCCAGATGAGGTTTATTCCAAACTCATCAACTGATTCACAACATAATCCCTTCCATAAACCCGAACAATATTATTACCCTTTTAGGTATTCATTGACCTGATCACTTGAGCCACCATGTCATCAAACCCTAGTTTTGGACCCCCTTCATCAGGTTTCAACAAAGTTCTGTAAACCTTGATGCACAAAGTGGCCTTCTCGTAAAACATATCAAACCTTGAATTACATAGACTAATCATGCAACATTTTGTGAGGGACTTTTCCATATTAGGGAGGGTGAACATTAACTTTGAGTGTTCTAGATACACACTCACCCTCTAGCACCTGGGGCAGGGAATATCTCAGGATTTGTGGCACTTTCATCCACGATCCTAATGCCCAGGGTTTGACATGGATGACTGAGAATAAATAAGGGCATTGGCGCAACTACTCTTCCATTCTCTAGCCAGGATGGCCTCAATTTCATAGCACAGGGTTGTTGAGGAGCCTCTGCAACTCCTCTCCATAATTGAGGCTCAACCTTCTTCCCAAAAGTTACAAGCACAACAAAGGGGTTTGTAGGGTCTGATCATGGAGTAGGTTGTTGCCCTGGTAGATGAGAAAACACAAAGGGTTGGAGATCTAAAGGACCAGGTATTCGACACCAGTCTTCATGGTGGAATATAAGGTCCAGGTTTGAGCTCATATGCCTTATGTGTCTCTTAAATACATGGAAAGTATTTGTATTGGTTGTAGCTTTATGTTGTTTTGACCCACCCTTTCTTCCTGCTTGGTTTCCTGGCATTGTCATCTAGGTATGCATTTTGGGTTCTATATCAGCGTTATATGGTCATAATTGTTTCATATTTTGATGTTATTTGTCATTGCCATTTTCATCCTATATCATATATACGCTGCTCACTGCACACCTCCTCCTAGGCGCCCATATGCATACGAGATATTATTCTTTCATAAGTTACTGTCTTCCTGAAACTCCTGGGGAGAACTCCTATCCGTATTCATTTAGTTTTCATTTACTCTGTCGAAAGTGTCATAACTCTTTCATTATTTCCTGGTCTTGTAGATACTTTGGTTTCCGTATATGCAATACCTGGTTGACATGTATGGGTTTTTATTGCTGCTGTTGTTGTGACGGTTTTTAGCTCCATTCCTTCCTTCTATCTGAGGTTTGGGGACTTTCTAGAATTTCCACCTGATGCGCCACCTCCATTATTCTCTCTGCAACTTGACTTTGGTTGTCTAAGTTTATACGGTACCAGATTCTGGTATTTCTCAGCGATATCATTATATCTCGGGGTGGTAGGTGGCTATATCTCCTAATACAGATCTTGGATCATGCCATATTAATCCATCTGCGATCTGGACTATAATCCATGTGATGTGGGATTCTCGACTTCCACCCCATATCTGACAATTTATTATTTTAATCTGACAAATCCTTTTTATCCTGTTTTGGACGTTGTTATGCCAACATCTTCTTTAAGTGGACTTTATTCCACGTACGTTTATTTACCTTGAGGCTCATGTATTTGTCAGTCTCGCACTTGGGCAGATAATTATGAATTATTCCTCATTAATGTGTCCATCTACCTGCTGTCATTCTCCTATGTCTCTGACATAGATACTTGCGCCAGTCTTATCTGTTGTGGTCGTTTGGGTCGGGGAGTATGGACATACTCGACTCGAACACGTCTGTAGGAATTTACAGGGTAAGTTCCTCAGGTAGAACACCAAAGGACACTGCTCACAAATAGATCACAAATCAATACACCGATATTCTTGATGTGGTTAAAACCCTCAAGGAGGGAAACAGTCCACGGCCTGAGCCAACGCGGCCACTTCAGGCAATTTATTAATATAGAAAGAAAAATTACATAAGCTTCTCTCATGAACGGTCACCCTACAAATGACCCTCCATGCTCTTTAAATAGAGATCATGGACCAATCGAGTGTTAAGCCAAAAATCAAGTGTCGGTAATACCGAGGAGAGAATGAACCGTCAGATCACTTCATGTCTAGTACATATCGTGACCGCCCTATTGTTAGTTACAAAAGTACATAGTAAAGAAACACACTTTACCTAACTCTACACTAGACCAAGTTATCTTAACTATTTCCTATGTGTCGGAATATCCTAACATCCCCCCTTAAGAACAACTTGGGATAGGATTGAAGGATGTACAACTATGACACAATAGGAGAAGGAAGGAGGCATTAGAGCCTACCCCCCCTTAGTTACAACTTCTTGAACTCCAACCATAAATCGAAGTTTGGTAAACTTCGCCTCTCTGAGAGCCTTTGTAAAGATGTCTTCAACTTGATCATCAATTGAACAATATTGCACTTCAAGAACATTGTCATGAATGAGATTTTTTATGAAGTGCATGTGTAGTTCAATGTGTTTGTTGCGCTGATCTTGGACTGGATCTTTGCATAGTTGAATGGCACTTTGACTATCACACCAAAGTGTAGTTAGATGCTGCTACTGAAAAGAAAACTCTGACAGGATCTGACGAAGCCACAGGGCTTCCTTACTAGCTTCTACAATGCCACGATACTCTGCTTCTACTGAAGAAAGAGAGATGGCACTTTGTTTCTTGCAAGCTCATGTAATAGGTCTAGAACGAAGAGTGAAGACATAACCGGCAATAGACTTTTGATCATCAGGGTCACCAACCCAATCGGAATTAGTGAAACCAACCAATAGAGGAGATGCTTCTGCACTGTAATGAATCCCAAACTGAACGGTACCTTGAACATAACGAAGTATTCTTTTAACTGCTTTCCAATGACTTTCATGTGGGTTTTGCATAAATCGAGCAATAAGGCCAACAACAAAGGAAAGGTCTGGATGATTATGGGTCAGATACAAAAGTTTTCCTACAAGTTGACGGTATAAGGTAGCATCAACTTTAGGGGAAGTACAAGTGACTGAAAGTTTGGCTCCCCACTGAAAGGGAGAAGGGGCTATCTTACAGTCTTCCATGTGAAAATGGCATAGAAGATCACAGGCATACTTGGACTAGCAAAGGGAAATACCTTCTTTGGATTGCAAGACTTGAAGACCAAGAAAATAATGCAAGTGTCCTAAGTCTGTCATTTCAAGCTTCTTTTTAAGGCTGGAATTCACATGGTTTATAAGGTTGGGATCACTACCAGGAAGGATAAGATCATCAACATAAAGAACAAGAATGATAAGAGACTTGCCCACTTTCTTGGTGTAGACAGTATTGCTAGAATGACACCTAGAAAAGTCAGTATCTAAAAGAAAGCTATCCATTTTGGCATACCAAGTCCGAGGGGCTTGCTTGAGACCATCAAGGGATTTCTTAAGCCGATATACAAGGCTGGAGTCTGTTTGTATAAAGCCAGTAGGTTGTTCCATATAGATTTATTCATGCAAGTCCCCATGCAAGAAGGTAGATTTAACATCCATCTGATGGACTTCCCATTTGAAAGAGGCAGCAAGTGAAAGAACAAGGCGGATAGAGTTCATTTTGGCAACAGGGGAGAAGGTTTCAGTATAGTCAATGCCTTCAACTTGTGAAAAACCTTTAACAACAAAACGAGCTTTATGTTTATCAACTTTTCTATCTGGTCCATACTTGGTTCTGTAAACCCATTTGCATCTAACAAGTTTTCGTCCCTTTGGAAGAGGAACAAGATCCCATGTATCATTTTCCAATAATGAACGATATTGTTCATTCATAGCTGCGTCCCAATTTGGATGGTCTGAAGCTTCTGCAAAGGTGTCAGGATCATAATTCGTTGAAGCTTGAGCCAGTAAAGAAGAGGCTCTATCGAACTGAGAACGTGTACGTCGTTGATCTGTAGGATTACCAGCAAGAGCACCTACTGCATCTCGAGTAGCACAGAGCCGTTTTGGAAGCTGAGGAGCTGAAGGAGGATCCTAAGAAGGTGGGGGAGGATTGTCATCCTCGCTGTCATCATCTGAAGAAGAAATATTTTCAGAAGTAGAAGGGATAGAGAGAGGTGGCACATCTGACAAACTAGGCTCGTAGGCTGATATATTTTCAGCAAACTTTACATATCTTCTAATGATAACATTTTTGGACTTAAGTGGAATAAGTTTATATCTTTTGACATCTTCAGAATATCCAACAAAAATACATTTTTCACTCTTAGGTTCTAAAGATTTATGTTTCTCATCTGGAATATGGGCCCATGCTTCACTTCGAAAAACACAAAAGTGACTTACATCTAGTTTAATTGAGCTCCATGCTTCTTCTGGAGTGATATTCTTTGAAACCTTAGTAGGAGTGAAATTTACTATGTAATTTTCATAGTTAATTTCTTCTGCCCAAAAATTAAGACTAAGTCCTTTATATTGAAGCATACAATTAGCCATTTCCTTTAAGGTGTGATTCTTCCTTTTAGCTACACCATTTTGTTGTGGAGTATATGGAATAATATGTTGCATTTGTATTCCATTCTCAGTGCAAAAGTTGATGAATTTGTTGTTAACATATTCTCCGCCATTATTAGATATTAGCTTAAGAATTTGATGTCCAGATTGTTTTTCAACAAAGGCCTTAAAGGCCAAGAACATGTTAAATACTTCACTCTTGAGTTTTAAGAAGTATACCCAAGTGCGTCTGGAGAAATCATCAATGAAAGTTAAGAAATACTTGTAGCCAAAGAATGAAACAACTGGAAGTGGACCACATAAATCACTATGCACAAGTTGTAAAGGCGCTGAGGCGTGCCAAGATGCATGTTTTTCAAAACTATCCCAATGATGTTTTCCGAGTACACATCCGGAATAAACACCATCTCTGCAAGATACCATTGGAAGACCTATCACCATATTTTCTTTACATAGATTCTGAAGGGAGCGATAGTTTAAGTGACCAAATCGTTCATGCCAAAATTTGCTCACTTCATCATTATGAGCAAAAAATACTGAGGGAAGATTTGATGACCCAAATTTGTTAAATTTATACAACCTTGTAGAATCATCAGCAATGCCAGTAGCTAAAATATGTCTAGGATCTCTTAGGTCCTTAATTACAACATCGTGAGGTGAAAATTCAACAATTTTACCTTCACCTGAATGAGTTATCTGATATACAGATAGAAGGTTGCTGGATAAGGTTGGAACACATAATACATCATTAAATTGACCATTGTCTACATGAACAGTTCGAGTCCCTACAACACTAAGAGATCTATCATCACGAACGTATATATTTTTGGTGTTACAATCATTTAAAGAAGAAAACATGGCTTTGTTTTTTGCCATGTGATAAGAAGCTCCAGAATCAATGAGCCACTCATGAGAATGAGAAGAAGAAGATACATTTAGTGCATAAGCAGACCGAGATGCTTGACAACCACATGCAGAAAGTGTTATTCCTGAAGATGAAGTTGAAGTTGAAGAGTGCTCCAAATGGATGTTATGCTTCTTCATTGTTGCTTCCAAGGCTTCCATCTTCTTAAAGCATTTGGATTCTAAGTGGCCATATCGATTACAAAAGTGGCAATGTCTATCCGTCTTCTTCCCTTTATTTTTATTTGCCTTATCCTTTTGTTGAAATGATTTTTCATTTCGAGACTGAAATTGCTTAGGACCCTTGTTTGGTTTAGGACCATTCTTTTTATGACACTGCTTCTTAGGATTCTTTGAATTTGGTTGCTGTTGGGTGGCTAAGGCTTTCTTAGAAGAGTTTCCAAGATTAAGAAGACCAATATAGAAGAGATTTTCTTGTTCTCTTATTAAAGAATCACAAAGGGCATCAAAAGAGGGGGACTTGTAGTCTTGCCCTTGACAAATAAAGGCTTCTCTAGTAGAATGGAAGGTGGAAACAAATACAGAGTAGGCTAGTCCCAACTTAGTAAGAATGGAATAGATAAGGCAACCATCTTCTTTCTTAACCTTAACACCTTCCAAGAGAAGTCTAAGGGTCTTGAACTTTGACAAAAAATCTTCAATGGAAAAAAAATTATTGGGGTCCAATGTAAGCAACTCATTTTCGAGTTGATGGGCTCTAATTTCATTTTTAATTCCAAAAACTTTAGTGAGTTGTTTCATTGCTTCATTAGGAGTATCAAGTTCTGCGATATGGAATCTAAGGTCTGGAGAAACAGACATCCCTATCAACCCAGTGCTTGATCTTGCCTATTTTCCCATTTGGCTACGTTATCTTCATCTTGAGGTTGGGTTTCTTCGCCTAAGGCTATTCTGCAAAGACATTTACTTCTAAGTAAATCCACAATGTAGGACCACCATTGGAAGTAGTTGGTGCTGTCAAGAATAACTTGGCATGGACATTCCATTTTAACATAAACTGAAGTTGTAAATGCTGAACTAAGTGTTCCAATGGAAATATCTCGAAAAAATAGGTTGATTAAAAAAAAACGGCTCTGAAATCCAAACTTAATCTAATTAACTCACTTTAAAAAAATTATGTGACCCACTTCTATAAATAAGTGAAAGTCACTTTTACAATGGTACTTTGTGAGCTACCCACTAAATTGTAACTTAAATAAAAGATAAAGAGACCTTAGAATTATAAGTGACTCACTTTTTATAATGGGTAAAAACACTTTTATATAAAGTAACTTTAAAACATAAATCACATGTGTTTTTTGAAAAAGTAACTCAACAAAAAGAAAGACTTGAACTCAAGACCTCTATTCTCATAAAGTAACTTTGGACCAAGTGAACTAGTTTAAAAAGTTAGTAATTTATTTATTTATTTATTTATTTTTCACTGAAGCTTTGGGGTGCATGCTTACTTCAAAAAGCTTTTTTTACCTACAAAACAAAAACCACAAACTATATATTTTCCTCAATGTCTGATTTTCTGAGATCACACTAAGGCACGACGGAAAAGAGCATACGCATGAAAAAAAAATCTTCTTTTTCGTTTCTGATTTGCCCAGATCGCACAGAGTCGCGGGACAAAGAACATATGCATGAATGAAAGGTATAGATCCGGTAATAAAAAAAATAGATAAATAAACCGAAAAAAACAGAGAGATAAATAACTAAAACTGAAAATAAAGACTGTATACCTCCAGATCTTAAAAATGACATAGCTAGGGCTACTGGAACCCTTTTCGCATGAAACGAAAGGGGTTCCTCACTGGAACATATGCTCTTAACACAATAGAGTAGTCCTCTCGGACCGAAAGCAGTCAGAAACAATAGATCTAGGAAATGGCAGTCGGATGTAGGTGTACCAGCTTCTGATTTGGATCACCAACAGATGCGGCCCTCAAATAGCTCTGATACCATGTAGGAATTTACAGGGTAAGTTCCTCAGATAGAACACCAGAGGACACCGCTCACAAATAGATTACAGATCAATACACCAGTATTCTTGACGTGGTTAAAACCCTCAAAGAGGGAAACAGTGCACGGCTTGAGCCAATGCGACCACTTCAAACAATTTATTAATAAAAGAAAGAAAATTTACATAAGCTTCTCTCATGAATGGTCACCCTACAAATGACCCTTCATGCTCTTTAAATAGAGATCATGGATCAATCGGGTGTTAAGCCATGGATCAAGTGTCGGTAATACCGAGGATAGAATGAACCGTCAGATCACTTCATGTCTAGAACATATCGTGACCGTCAGATTGTAAGTTACAAAAGTACATAGTAAAGAAACACATTTTACCTAACTCTACACTAGACCAGGTTATACTTAAATATTTCCTATGTGTCGGAATATCCTAACAACATCGGCCTAGGAGGCTTTTATTAAGGCCACCATGGAGGAGGAGTCACGCAGGCAAATTACTTCTGGCAGTTAGCATCAGAGCAGCACTCAGTCATTGGATGCCTGGCACAATATTCTAGGAGAGGCTTCTGTGCCAAATGGTGATCATGTGTCCCTTAATCAGCGGGGTGGCATGCATGCAGGATATGAACGACGATACAAACACCGATTTCGTTCTATTAAGACCTCTTCCCCGCCACCCGCTTTGGTTTTCGACATTGAGAAGTTGAATGACCGTATTACCAGTCTGTAAAAATGCACCCTTGTGGGTCGGTGGCATTTTTCGGTGCAAGGTGATGTATAAATAAGAATTTGGGTGGAAAAGAAGTGGAAAACCCTATTGGGATACATGCCGACTGTTGTGCGATTACTACGGGGATGGTATAGTTTCCATTTTCTTAACTAAGAAGATCTGCAAATGATCAACGCAATTCCATGGATTGATGGTCGTAGTTTTCTGGAATTACAGTCCTGGTTTATTGGCATTAATTCGCTAAACAACACTTCGCAAAATAAGCTTATATGGGCGAAATTTCTTGGTTTTCCAATTGAGCTTTGGACAAAGTAGGCCTTGATGGACATTGATAATACTATCAGGAAATTTGCTTATGTGCATCCCCGGTGTCTAGGGGCACCTGATAAACGAGTCATGTGGATCTTAATTGAGAAGGAGTATCGGGGAGGCTTCCCTGATCACATTGCATTACATTGGGGGGAGACTAATTTAACTCAATGACTAGATTATGGGGGGGTGCCATTTCGGTGTTCATTCTGTCATCATACTGGACATATTCTGGCTCACTATCCTCGCCGCCTGGGTGGTAGATTCCATGGTTGGAACTGTATGGACGCACTGGTGAAGTCTCAACACGGTGCTGCTCAATATCATGGCATGGCCCCTTGTCGTAAATCAGGTATTCATCATGAATCTCATACTTTCCTTCAATCTGTACATGTTTCCTTAAGATATGGCACTTCTCCCATCGCCATTCCATCATCCCCTTTATCCTCTGTTAAGTCTGACTTACCTGGAGCCAACTGTCCAAGTCAGAACATCCGACCCCCGCCACCGACAATCACTCCTCCCTGTCATGACATCCCCAACCTTTTTTTACCTCATGACGTCCCCTCTACATCATATGTTACTTACGTACCAACTTCGTCACCTCCGCATATTCCTAATCGATCTCAGGGGAACCGGAATAGTAGTACTCCACCAAACACGCCACTAGCCTCCCCCACCAACTTCGTGGGTAGTGACTTGGATTATTTCCTTCAAAGGAAGACTCTGCACTTGCGCACTATCACTATTCATAAGCCGTTCGGGTCATATTCTCCACATATTAGTCCCACCTCAGCTAGAAATATTATTGTCCACCGTAAGAATAACCGTGGCAGTCACCATTTTCGGGGTCGGGCCAGACAAAATCCTTTTACCACCCCCATTGACCGTTTTTTAATTGATGTGCCTATCACTGATGTACCTACTTCTCGGGCCCTTGGAGCATGGATGCCCGCACAAGGTTTGTCATGACTTCCATATTATCACTTAATATTTTGGGATTGGGGACCCCCATGAAGTTCCTGGCTCTTAAAAACCTTTTTCTCTCTATACATCCTTGCATTATTCTCCTTCAAGAAACTATGCATTTGGTCTCGCATGTCATTATATATTTTCGGAAAATGTTCCCGAATTGGCACATCACCGCCACGGCTGCTGCTGGTTTATCTAAAGGCCTTGTGGCATTATGGGATCCTCATTGGGTTTAGGCCAAGGCCTTCTCATGTTTTGTTGGGATCTTACTAGAAGGACATACTTTGGTCACAAGGATCGTATCCTCATCTTGAATTTATATGGACCCTATAGGAATAGGGTGGTTTTCTGGGAGAAGTTTATCTCATCTGAGATTATGGAGTTGGATTCTCTTATTATTACGGGGGACTTTAATTGCACTATTGGTTTGGATGAAGTATGGTGTGGTTCCACAAAAATTGACCCACTAGCGGGTATGATTCGCGAAGCAATTATAGACCACAACTTAGCTGATATATTTCCATAGAAGATGGTCCCCCCTTGGGATAATGGCAGAAAGAGTTCGGCATATGTTGCAAAGAGGTTGGACCATTTGTATTACATGAGCGCTTGGTGGAGTGTCTTGGCAATGTACATGCGGGGGTAATTAATAACCATCTCTCTGATCACACGCCCATTATTCCACAATTGTGGACGGAGGATTCCAAACACGGGATGCCATTTAAATTTAATGGTACATGGTTAGATGATCAGGATTTTAATTCATTAGTACACAAGATATGGACCCGAGAACACATACCGGGGATTTCCCCTATGGTTCAAATTTTGGATAAGTTGGCTATTCTTTGAAGGGAAGTAAAAGAATGTCAGAAACAGAAGGCTAAAGACTTGCATAGAGAATTATTTGATATCCAACAGGAACTAGATACATTACAGCCTTGGATGGTTTCTCATGATCTACCTGCTGATATCAAGACTCGTATTAAGGAATTAGAGTTCAAAAAGAAGGGAATAGTTTATGTTTATGAATCCACATGGCGCCTGAAGAGCAGGGCTTTATGGATTAAAGAGGGTGACAGAAACACAAAATTATTTCACCGGTATGCAAATCATAGACGCAAAATAAATTCCATTTGGGAAATTTATGATGATGATTTTCAGTGCTTTCAACTGCAGGAGGGTATAAGTAGGGCTGTTGTAGCACATATTCAAAAGGCATATGATCGAAAGGAGGGGGCTGATGTGGCGGCCATGCTACAGGCTGTGGAGCTTTATCCCACTATGTTCGATGATGATGATAATGAAAACCAATTTAAAGAGGTCTCTGAAGAGGAATTCCTGGAGGTCTTAAAATCCTTTAAGGAGACAAGAGTCCGGGTCCGGACGGATGGTCTATAGAAATCTTCACATACTTTTTCGACATATTTAAAAGAGACCTGCTGGATATGGTGGAAGAGTCGAGGATCATGGGGAACATCCACCTGCATATAAACTCAACGTATATCGCTCTCATCCTGAAGCGACGACCTTCTACTGTTTTCTCTGATTTTAGACCCATATCTTTATGCAATCTTATTTATAAGATCATCTCAAAAACTATTGCCAGTCGGATGAGGTCTACATTGTCCCGTTTCATTTCACCCGAACAATATGGCTTTCTTCAAGATCGACAAATCCATGATGTTGTTGCCATTGCACAAGAATGTATGCATTCGATCCATACCAAGCACTTAAAGGCTGCCATTATGAAGGTGGATCTTCAGAAGGCATACGACTGTTTAGGCTGGGGATATCTTAGATTGGTTCTGCATAAGATTGGTTTGTAGCCCAAAAGCGTGGCTTGGATTATGGCTTGTGTCACGAATATAAATTTTGCGGTGATTATTAATGGTTATCCTACTCGTTTCTTTGGGGTTGGTCGGGGTTTGAGATAGGGTTTCTCATTATCTCCTCTCTTATTTATCATGGCTATGGATGGTCTGAGCTTGCAAATAAAAAAAAGTGGTGATTGATGGATAGTTTCAAGCACTGGCTGTAGGGAACACATCAATATATCACATGGTTTTTTCATCGATGACGTGCTCATCATGGGTATGTTCAATTGTCTCGCATGGCTAAATCTTTTTCACATTTTTAATTTTTGCTAAAGCTACTAGTTTAAATATGAATTTGCAAAAATCTAGTTTATATTATGATATGAGCAATATGGAGGACATTGATTATATAAGAAACCTATTTGGAATTGAGGCGGAACAGATGCACACTGGCATGAAATACCTTGGATATCACATTAAAACAAGTTTCTATAGAAATATTGATTGGCAATGGTTGGTAGACCGGTTTTACAAAAGAGTGTCTGGGTGGGAATATCGGTGCTTGTCCCTGGGTGGACGCACTATCCTCACACAGGCCGTTCTTACCCAGCTGGGGGTATATTGGGCACACTTATTTCATATTCCACAATCTATCATTAATAGAATTAATCATATAATTGCTAATTTCATTTGAACAGGCTACAGTGGACAACATAAATATCACTTGGCAAAAATGTCTCACATATCTTGCCCAAAAAGAATGGGGGGCTAGGGTATTATGAACCTTTGGCTTTTCGGTTGTTCGTTGTTGATTAAATCCCTATGGCGGGGTTTATTTGGAACAGGCATATGGAGTAGGGTGATCAGACATAAATATTTAAAGGACCAGGAATTCCATTTCTGGTACTGAAAGGATTGCATTGGCACCCCGCATGGTTCAACTATATGGCATAGCTTTCAAAAGGTTGCTAAATTTTTTTTACAACATCTGGTTTGGACTATGGAATCGGGTCACTCAATTATCATTGGGGTGGATCATATACTGGGAGCTTGAGGGAGTGTTGTATATCTGAGGTACTCATGGGGTGTTTTTATGGGAAAGGCATATACTTATGGAATCAATTAATTTCTGCATGACAGAACCGATCTCCTATTTGGAAAACTACACATGAAGTGGTGCTGGTTGGACTTTTGGCGATGGAATGGAACCAAATATGTGCTAGCTTGAAAGCATTGGGCATATGTCGGGAGGCACAAAGTGACAGTCTGGTATGGTCGGGGAGAATGAAAGCTAGAAATATTATGGTTGATGATATATATATATTTCTCTTTGCGGAAGGGGAGCCCGATGTGTGGAAAATCCAATATTATCCTGTTATCCTGTTTACAAATTTATTTTGAAAAATTTATTAGAATTATAGTTTTTTAGAATTTAGATTTATTTTATTTGTTTCTTTAAATTGATGGAAAAATAGTATTCTAAAATTTATTGATATAATCTCAATATTAGGAAGTAAATTCTAGTTCTAAATCTTTATTTATTTTTAGGGCTTTTATAAAATATTTTAGTAAATTCTAGTTCTAAATCTTTATAAATTCTAGTTCTTTCTTTGGCTGGTTATTTATGTCTTCCCGATCTCTTGATCCCCCTTCTGATTTTTCCTCTGCGTTCGAACCCCCATCTTCTCCAAATATCCCCAACTTATTTCTTAGGACCGCAATGAGGAGGTTTACATTGCGGTTTATATATCCACAACTTGTTGTTCAAGCCACGAAAGCCTCACCTTTGCAGGATCACGAGGTTTGTTTACAGATTCATCGCCCATGATTAGGGTTTTATGATTTTCGGACCCACCGATCTAGATCCATGCAATCTCCACAAAATAACCAAAGAAACCTTCTCTGATACCAAATGATCCATAAACTGCCATAGATATTCCACTGGACAGTTCATCACAACAGATTTGATAATATTATATTTAAAATATGAGATTCTACAGTATTACAATTTATTAAACCTTAAGACTATGGATTTAACTGTAATTAGTGCATGCATGTGAATAGAAATTACACAGAAAAGTAGAGAACGAAAAAATAATCTCACACACACATAAGTCACAAGATACTTTCTTTAGGAAACTCTTTTAGGAGAAAACCTAGCTGGAAGGTGAGGTGGCTTCACTCTCTTTCTCTGTCTGGAAATATGGCTACATGTGCACAGAAGTAATGCCTGTGGCCTATGGGCTGCTAAAGTGTAAAAAGCCTCTCTATGTGCTCTACCTCCTATCTCTCTTGGCTATCTTTGCTCAGCTATGGAACAAAATTCTCTCAAAAGAATTGAATGTCTCTTCCTCCTAGTGCCCTGGTTATAACACAACCTGATAACCTGCTAGTGGTTAAGTTTGACTACATCAACTCTTAACTAAAGTTACAAAATAGACTCTTTTGGAGTATTTTACATCACAAACACGTGGCTAGCCACTTTTCCGTAAATAATGGGGGTTGATGCAGCATCCTCTCGAACTATAGGTGTGAAAACAGGAAGATCAACTTCTAAGTGGCATAACTTTTGTATACAGACTCTGATTGATGAACTTCTTGCGTCGTTGCAAATGTCTTTGTGTGTAGAATAGAATGAAAATGTACGGCACTAACGCGGAAAAATTTTACACCCAAAAAACGTCGTTTGATGCCTCAAATCTTTTCTTGGAAGTTTTCAGACCTCGTCGCCAAACCGGGTCTTGCCGATAAAAATGGTCCAGTGAAATGATTCCTCCACTTTTTCCACTCCAAATGCATCAATATGGATGAAAAAAAAATATAATGATCCAATTCAGATCACTAGAGGAAGCCATCAAAAATTTGAAGCACTGTTATGAGAAATTGAAGCCCAAAACTGAGTCTAAGAAAGATTGGAAGGTAATGATAAGAATAAGGGAAAGTAGGTTAAGAAGAGAGGAAAACCACATGATATAGATGACAAGGAGAATGCAAGACTACACAAGAAGTTCAATGTAGTTGATAGAGGATAGGGATTTTAGTCATAAGAGCAGAACAAGGATGATGGCAGGAACCCTTTACAGTGTTGGACTTGTGACAAGGATCATCACTAGAGAGATTGTCCACAACATCAAGGTGGAAAACTGTAGATCTACAATGCTCAGGAGGCACAGACAGTTAGGGATGTTGGACAAAGTATTCCTCAGATTTATGTAGCTTTGAATAATAGGTAGGCTGATCATAAGGCATCTATTATCGAGACGGAACGTAAGCTTTGTGATCAAGTTATTTCTATTTTGATTGACCCTAGATCTAACTATAGTTATATCAATCTTGAACTGGTGGATAAGTGTGGTTTGAATAAATAAGTGCATGCAAAATCTTGGATAGTGAAGTTGGATATAGGGTCCAATAAAATAGTTCATCATTGGGTAAGAGATTATGCATTTGAGTTGAATGGTATGTCTACATCAACACATCTAAATGTGTTTCCATTGGAATCATACATTATGTTGTTGGGTATGGATTGGTTGTACATTTATAGGACTAACGTGGATTTCTATGATAAGGTTATTGAGTGCTTGGATGACGACGAAGAAAAGAGAATCTTGCAAGGTAAGAATAATCCTACATTCAGTGAGGATGGTTATAGCTATGCAGACCAAGTGCAGTAGCAAGAAAGAATGTGTACGGTTTGTAGTTCATATTTCCAGTGATAAAGTGAAGGATGTTGAGGTTGCTAAGGTCTTGAAAAGGTATCCGGTTTTGCATCAGTTTTAGGATGTATTCCTAGCAGATATTTTAGAGTTACCAGCTCATAGTGAAGTGTACTTTTATATTGACTTGATGCTAGGAGCAACACCAACATCAAAGGCACCATACAGGATGAGCACTACAGAATTGGTGGAACTGAAGTTGCAACTGAAGGAAATGCTTGACAAGGGATACATTAGGCCAAGTGTGTCTCTTTGGGGTGCACGAGTGTTGTTTGTGAAGAAAAAGGATGTTACTCTTAGGTTATGTATTGATTACAGGCAGTTGAACAAGGTGACGATTAAGAACAAGTACCCTTTGCCACGAATTGATGACTTGTTTAATCAATTGAAGGGAGCTACATTGTTCTTGACGATTGATTTGAAATCATGATACTATATGGTACACACCAAAGAAGAGGACATATATAAGACTGCTTTTTGGACCAGGTATGGACATTATGAGTTTGTCATGGTTCCTTTTGGTTTGACTAATTCTCCAACTACTTTCATGTGTTTGATGAATAGTGTGGTGCATCCTTACCTAGACAAGTTTTTGATAGTATTCATTGATGACATATTGATATATTCTAAAAATGAGGAAGAACATGATGAACATTTGACAACAGTGTTAAGATTATTAAGAGAGCATTAGTTGTATGCCAAACTTAGTAAATGCAACTTCTTTCAGACAAAGGTACATTATTTGGGACATGTTGTTTCCAAGGAAGGTATAACAGTGGACCCAGAAAAGATTAGAGCTATCATGGAGTGGGAAACTCCTAGGAATGTGGATGAGGTCAAATCGTTCATGGGATTAGCAGGTTACTACAAGTAGATCATTAGGAACTTCTCACAGATTTCCTATCATATTACATCATTGCAACAAAAAGGGAAGGAATTTGAATAGACAGAGGAATCTGCAGCTAGTTTTGAGCAATTGAACCAATTGCTTATGCATGCTTCAGTTTTGAATATTGCATATCTAGATAAAGAGTTTTTGGTATGTACAGATGCTTGAAAAAGAGTACTTAGTGGGGTCCTGATGTAGGAAGGACAAGTAGTGTGCTATGAGTCAAGGAAATTGAATGAGCACGAGCAGAATTATGTGACTCGTGATCTTGAGTTGGCAGTGATCATCCATGCATTGAAGATGTGGAGACTCTATCTTCTTGGAAGGAGGTTCATCTTGATGAGCGATCATAGTGGATTGAGATACTTATTTGACCAACCTAATCTGAATGCCAGGCAAGCTAGGTGGTTAGCTACAATCAATGAGTTTGACTTTGAAATCAAGCACATTAAGGGTAAAGAGAAAAAGCTTCCAGATGTTGTTAGCAAAAGAGTACATGTAAGCCAAATAACAATTATGAGTTAATATGGGACAAATTTACAGTATCATATCTTGCAAGTGGGAGAACAAGACGACATGTACCAACAACTTAAGAACACGTTACAGTAGCACGGTATAGGTGAGCAGGATGTGGACTATCATCTCAAGGTAGATGGTTTGGTCAGATTTAGGGACAAGATCTATGTGTCAAACAATAGCGAGCTCAAGAATATTATCTTGAGGGAATTTCATGTTAAGTTTTATTTAGGTCACCTGGGGTATCAGGAGACATTGACAATGGTTAAGAAGTTATACCATTCATCGAACTTGAAGAAAGAGGTGGTTCAATTTGTTGTGAGATGTTTGGATTGTCAACAGGTAAGAGCAGAGTGTAGGAATTCAAATGGTTTACTGTAGTCGATTCTAATTCTAGAGTGGAAATGGGAGGTCATTTCCATGGACTCCATTACAATTTTACCAAGGACATCTAGAAAGAATGATCCTATTATGGTTATGGTTGACAGGTTGAATAAGGTAGTGCACTTCACTTTAGCAAAGTCTACGAATTCAGTTAGTGAGGTAGCACAAGTATTCATCAGGGAGATAGTGAGGTTGCATGGTATTCCTAGGAAGATTGTGTCAGACAAAGATGCCAAGTTCACTTCTAGGTTCTGGAAAGAGTTATTTGCAGGTTTGGGTACAAAGTTGGCCTTCAGTAAAACTTATCATCCGCAGAGAGATGGACAGACAGAGAGGGTCAACAAAATTCTTGAGGACATGTTGAGAATCAAGAATCTTAGAGGACGAGTCTATTTGAGACACTTTATGCGTGAAGTTGTAACACTCCCATCAGTTGGAGTGATCCAGTGAACATGGTATTGATTGGACCAGATATGTTGGTAAAGATGGAACAAGAAATGCAGGTTATCAAGAATAATTGAAAGGTAACACAGGACATGCAAAAGAGTTATACAGATCAACATAAGGTATTTAAGGAGTTTCAGGTTGGGGAACATGTGTACTTATGCATCAAGCCCAAGAAGAGCTATTTGAGGATTGGATCATGTGCAAGATGGCACCTCGGTATTGTGGGCCTTTAAAGATCCTCGAGAGGATTGGACCAGTAGCCTACCAACTTGCATTGCCTTCGATAGTGAAAGTCCATGATGTTTTCCATGTGTCATTGCTTAAGAAGTATGCAAAAGATGTGTGAAACATGTTGATCATGTGATTGACTGGTCTGTATTGCAGGTGGAACAAGAAGGAGAATTCTAGTCGGAACCTTAGTACATTTTGCAGTGAAAGATTCTCATGCTCTAGAATTGAGCAATCGAGCAAGTTAAAGTGCAATTGAGCAAGTTAAAGATTCTCATTCTCTATTCGTTGTTTGAGCATATGTACTTTGATATATGTTTTGATGTTGTGTTTTGGTTATGTCTATATATGCGTATGTATGTAAATACCACATGGACTTATGTTACAAAGCTCCAATCAGCAGTATAGTGTTCATAATATGTTGGTTATGTATTCAGCAGTATGATATGATGTAAATGTTGTGTCGAATTTTGTTATACAACTCCTTAGGAGGCATGTGTTTCCTGGTTTATAAGTGTCACTAAAAATCGAGAACGGTTTTCTCCCAAGGGGGAGGGGTTTGTAAATACCCGTGGTTGATTTCCTATGTAAATAAATAAAAATAATAACCAAGGTAACAGGACACCTATTCCAAGCTGAATGTTGGGAAAAACATAATGATGGGGATCAGTTGTGACTAGTTTATGGCTATGGAAATTGGCAAAGGCAAAGTGGCATTTATTTAGGAAAAAAAAAACGGAAAATAGGAGAAAAGGAAGATGAGAGGTCACATAATTGCATGTGAGAAAATTGAAGGAAAAATGAAGAAAATAGAGGCCTTAATGATAAAAAGGATTATGAGGATTAGTTCACATATTTTGTGAGTTTTAGCTTGGATCTCTCTCTCTATTCTCTTTCTCATACTCTTGTGCACTTAGATAAATCTTGGAGCATTGTTGGAGCATACTTGGATCACTCCAGTTTTCATTGGGTTTGGAGAAAGAAGGAAAAGGAAAGCAGGAAAGTGCAAGGGAATAGGTGGATCAACAACTACAACTGGATTGATTTGCAGGTAACAAGTTGCATGTGTGATTTTCCTTGTTGATTATGGATGCATGGTGTATGCATGTTATTATCAGGTTATGATATGTCATTGGCATGGAGGATTGCTTGGATTGAAAGTGGTTTTGCCTAGATTTTCCATTTCCTGGATAACCATGGTGTTGTGGGTTTTTCCATTGATTTGTTTTCTAATTGGTGGTTGTAATTCCTTATGTTTGTGGGTTGGAACAAATTTTCTAGAAGCCTTGGAACAACTTGGGTTGAGTTACTAGTCTTGGAGCCCTGGAGAGCTTGGGTAGAGACCGATCTAGTTAGTGTTAGTGATGTCCGACCGTGAAGTGGAATCACTGGTTGAGAGTTGAGGTGGTTTTGCCTTTGGAAGTCCTGGTTTGGTTTTGCTTGGTTTATTCCATGAGATCTCACACTCATGCTTAAAATAGGGCGGGGGGTGATTGCATGAAAGATGGATTTGGTTCAACCCAATCTATGGTCGAGTGGTACATGGAAGTCTCAAACTTGGTTGGTATTTCCTTATGTTAATAAGAGCTATTATTCCATTTTGATTCATGTTTATTTATTGGCAATGTGTTTGTGATATTATGGCAGATTTTTCGTGGTTTATATGCTAGTTGTTTTCTGGTTATATGTTGTTCATATGATGTGTATCTTCTATGGCTCTTGACATGAAACATTTAGCTATTGATGAGTGATGAATGTATGGACTAATCAGCGGCGTTGCAGCTATGTGGAGAGGGCATAGGGCCTTCTCAGTGATTCTTAGATGAATCTCATACTTTTATGATCATATATGCATTTATGACATGTAGCTTACTTGTTTGCAATATGTTTAATGAAATGTTTGTCGTGTTCTAGGAAGTCTAGGCCAAATTCTACCTTCAAACTTGTATGTCTAGCATTGTTGTTATGTCATTATTGACTCTGAGAAGTTACAAGAAGTTTTGGGCAGTGGTCTAGAGGCTGACCTAGGATCTAGGCTCAGATATGGGGACCACATACTCCTAATTGAGAAATTTGGGTTGCAACCACATGGATGCAATCTTGTGCATGTGGTTGGAGGCTTCCAGCTGCATGGAGGGCTTGTTGTGGGAGTGGTTGGGGACCCATGTTAGAGAAAAAGGTGTCCAATTCAGGTTTTTGCCACCTGGGGTGGTTAATCAGCCTCTGAGTGACCTGTAGCCCTGTAGAAAGTTATGAGATGTCACTTTATCTTCTGTGGTCAACCCCACTTCCTTAATGGAACAGAGGAGGTCAGGTCACGTCATAGTAGCTCCTCCTCTCATGTTTACCCTGGTAGGCTGGTGAAACTAGGTAAATGTGGGAGGGTGGTTACATAACCAATCCACTCTACAACTAAGAATGGCCCCTTGAACCTCCTCACCAATGATTTAGACATCCTGAAATGTGGTGGGAATTGCTCCTTGGTCATCTTGACGAAAACCATATTTCCCACATTGAATTATGCATCTCTTATTCTAGTCTTCCCACTTCTTCATCCTCTCCATTGTTTTTATCAAGTGCATTTAAGCCATCTCCAACATCTCCTACCAACAGTTCATGAACTTCAGAGCTAAGGGACTCCTCCCATAATAGCCTTGCAAGACCATATGTGGGGAAATAGGCATTTTCCCATTAACCAACTCGAATGGACTATATGCTATAGAAGCAATCTTCTGCAAGTTGTAACTGAATTGAGTTAAATCCAATAGGCTTAGCCAATTCTCCTGATTGGCTCTCACACAATTCTCGAGGTAATCTTCTAGTAAGGAGTCGATATGTTCCGTCTGTCCATCTGTATATGAATGAAAACTAGAGATGTGTAGCAATTGCATCCCCACAAGTTTGAATAGTGAGGTCCAAAACTTCCCTGTGAATATGGTATTTATATCCGACAGAATGTTCAACGAAAGACCCTGATATTTCACTACACTACAGAAGAGAGTTTATGTTGTTTCCTTTAGACTACATGGTACCTTCCTAGGTACAAATATGGCATACTTAGATAGTTAGTCCACTATGACCAACACTCCATTATACCCTTACACCACCAACAACTATGAGATGAAGTCCATCGAGACACTTTCCCATGGTCTCTTTGGAACCATTAAAGGTTGTAACAATCATGTTTGTCTTCTCGTGTCAATCTTATCCTACTAGTATATAATGCAAGTTTGTACATACTCCTCCACATCTGTCCTCATGCTTCCCTAAAAGTAACCTCTCTCCAATAATGCCAATGCTCTTCACTATCTTCGGTGGCCAACCTAAGACAAGTCATGACACTCCTTTAAGAGTTCCCTCTCGAGTCCACTTTTTTTCAGAACATAGATGCAGGATAGAACAAGAGATCATCCTGCAATGGGGACTTCCTTGTCTTTCCTTCACTTGTTTCATTACATTCTTCATTTTAGTGTTGTTTTGCACCCCATCACAAATTATTCTCTACGTCTCATCAATGAATTGAATATGACTCTATCTTGGAGTAGACATATTCTCTTCTCTTCCTCAAGTGTTGTCAATTGTGCCTTCCTGTTCAAGGCATCCACTATATTGATTTTCCCCGACCTATACTTAATCATCATGCCAAACTCACCCAACAATTCTTTCCATCGATCCTGCTTCAATGGCAACTTTAGTTGGGTAGCAAAGTAACTCGTTGCAATGTTATTTTTCTTCACAACAAACAACTTCCTTAATAGGTAGTGTCTCTATACCCTAAGATATTGCACTACTTCTCTCATATCTTTATGATGAATGGGATACCTCCTCTCCCGATCCTATAACTTCCTACTCTTGAAAGTTACGAGGTGACCATCTTGCATCAAAACTCCTCCCATGGAGAAATCAAATGCATCCATCTGCACCTCGAATGATATCTCATAATCTGGCAGTTTCAATACAGGAGCTATCACAATCCTATGTTTGAGCTCTTAAACACAAGTCTACTCTTCTCTATGCACTTCCATGGTTTGTCCTTCAGGAAGTCTATCAACAGGGAGGCCATCTTCAAATAGCCCTCCATGAAATTCGGATAATGGTTTTTTATTCCGGTGAAGACTCTCACATCAATCACATTGCAAGGTTCCTCCTAATATACTATCACTTTTATCTTCTTAGGGTCCATGTGAATACATCCTTGGCCAACCCAATGACCTAGATATGGCATATCCTTTTGGGTGAACATGCACTTGGTCTTCTTTAAGTACAAATAATTCTTCCTCAGTGCCTCAAAGACTTGTCCCAAATGCCTCTTATGTTCTTCTAAATCATCGTTGAACATTATGATATCATTGAAGTATATTGCGACAAACTTATCCAAGAACATATGCAATACCTCATTCATCAAGGTCAAAAGTATAACAGGAGCATTAAACAAACCAAAAGGCATAACTAGGAATTCATAAATTCCATACCTTGTTACCATGGTTGTCTTCGTTTCATCACCCTCTACTATTTGCACCTAGTAGTAACCCTATCTCAAATCTAGCTTCGTGAACACTTTGGCCTTGGCCAACTTGTCAAAGTGATCTACTACTACTGGAAGTGGATATTAATTCTTTACAGTCTACTTATTCAAGGCTCAGTGATCAATACACATCCGCATCTCATTTGTATCCTTCTTCTCAAAGAGTACAGGAGCACCATAAGGAGATCGAGAAGGATGAATGAATGCTGCATCTACCAACTCTGTAAATTGATGCCTCAACCCATCCAACTCTAGTCCTATCAACCTATAAGGAGATTGTGCTGGTGGTGGTGCACCAGGCTCAAGCTCAATGTGATGATCCGCTGCTCTTTTTAGTGGGAGAAATTTTAGAAACTCATCCAACATCCTATCTGCATACATCTTCAACAACTGAGAAAGCTTTGGTGCAGTAGGCGTCCCCATCCCAACATCTCCTATTTCTTTGATCATTCCTTCATATATCTGAGCATTTAGCTTATGTGTTTCTCTCATCATACTCAATGTAGACACAAATTGCGCACTCTCCTTTTGTTGTTTTCGTGTGGTTGTGCACACAACCCACGCCTTGTTGTCATCCCATATAATGAGTCAATTCATCCATCGTATCAGAACCACTCAATTTCCTACCAATAAATACTTTCCCAATATCACCTCAAAAGCATCCATTGGTATCATTGTAAATTCCAAAAGTCCCTTTGAACCATCAATTTGAAGTAACACATCTACTTCCAATATTTTCATTAATTTAGCCTTGGTGTTTAATTCTTTCACCATCATCCTACTCATGGTTACTTTCAACCTGAGCTAGTCTACTAAACTTGCCTTCAAGAAATTGTGTGAGGCACATGTATCAACAAGTGTTGGTACTACATTCCTACAAATTTCTACGTTTACAAATCAAAACTTGTTCCTTTGGTTGTCTTGTTCCTTCCCCAAGACACCTATCCTCTTAACAAAACCTTTAAGAAAACAAGAACCACAAAAACCAAACACACCTCTTTGTTTGCACATCTCCATCTTAGTTGAACTTATGACTTACTCAACTTCCACTTGCGTGTTGAGTGGTAGCTCTGATACCACCTGTCATGACCCCAAGGCCTCCTGCGGTTACAAGGTTCCTTGTTGGGAACATTGTAATCCCCTAAGTTTGTGGCACTAACGTATTTCACAACTACGCAGTGTATCGCAATGTTAATTCACCTAGACAATGATTCACAATATATTACCCGTGTCAATCTCTATATTATATTAAGTGTAGAATTTCATCAATATAGAACAATAATAGTATTGTCACTTCTACTTATGTTAATCTTCATTTATAAACATGACCATCATATGCAAGACAATAAACCAACAACATCATCATACACATGCACAAGATTTTAAGGGAATGGTCCTTAGATATTTTTCTTAATTAATAAACCATAAATACAACAGTTCACTGAGGCAATAGCTTGGATTGATAGAAGTACATAGCCAAGAATCCAAAAAAACAAAAAATAGAACCTTTCTCACCCGTCAGGCCCTAATAAGGCCTTTTCAATACCCCACCGACCCCACTCAAGTTAGTTTCTGCCCTATTCAGTCTGTGTTCAATTCGAATCCAAAACATGTTTAGGTCTGCACAATTGCAGGCCCTGAGCTACCTCTTTGTCTTAGTCCCCTCCATACTTTGTTGCAACTCTTCCCCAAATCCCTTGATTCAGTTATGTGTTGCATCTTCAATTGGTGTTTCTCTACCTCCATTGTGTTGTTATAATAATGGGACAATGCCTCCCTCTGTGTGGTTACACGGGGGTCGACTTGTCTCATGGTTTAGGCTGACCTCCGTCATTTCGCCCATCACTCACATGCCACACTTGTATCGGCCAGTCCGCTCGATTGTCGTCTCATTTCGGCCAACATGCCCTCAACTAAATGTGCTCGTTCGACAAGTTTGGTCTTGGGGGTACGTGTCTTGGTTGTGCCACCAAGCCAACATGGTAAAGCCCTTCTCTTGGTTTTTTAACACCTCCTCCTCCATGTAGAATTTTACTAGAGAGACAATAAAAATTCTTGTGAGAAATAAATAACACAACCAACAATAATACAAACATTAAAAATATATGCACACAATTTTTACCCTCAGAAAACCCCAACTTCATGAAAAAATCCAACCTAATAGAATTCCAATAATCTTTGGCCAAAACCCTAGCTAAGTTGGCTAAGTGAGCCTTCACCACTTGCCTCCTTGACCTATATTACAATGAAGTCTTCTCAACCTTTTAAAGGGTCCATCACATGAATTCCATGGAAAAATCACCATGGGCCCAAAACCCCCACTAATGAACCAATCAACTTTGACTCTTTCCGAGAGTCAAGTTTACCTAATATTCCCCCCTTAAACCTTGACTTAGGCTTTCCTTAACTAAATCCAACCAAATCTACCAAGTCTTTCAACTCTACTCACTCTAGCCTTTCTCCTCAAAGTTTATACCCGGGGTATTTATTAACCTATAATTCCCCTATCACCTAAGTCTAACCCCAAACTTTATCAACAATTACCCAGAGATGCATATGCCTTAAGAAGTCCTTCAACAATATGCCCATTTACATAAAATATTTTTTTCCTTAAACTCCATTATAGAAAAAATTGATTATTATTTCACTTCCATTTCCTAGCCGATTGCTTTGCTTTCTAATTTCTCATGTGCACAACCACCTACTTCATATCCATACACCATGGCTCATAAACATGAACCTACTTCACGTCCATACACCATGGCTCATAAACATGAACCGCAAGCTCTTCGCTACGTCACACCCATTCATGTACTGCTACATTAGAAAACGTAACAAAGTTGTTATACGTCTCCACGCCTCTTAATATCAGAAATCTCAGACCTGAGATTCTAAATATCTACCATTTTTAACCACATGTACAAATGCTTGTATCGAACTTCCTACACTCACTTTCCAACGTCACCAGTGAAGGCAATCCCGAGAAAAGTTTATCAGTCCCATATGAGGTTTTGTCAAAACTCACCAACTGATTCACAACATAATCCCTTCCATAAAACCGAACGATATTATTACCCTTCTAGGTATTCATCGACCTGATCGCTTGAGCCACCATGTCATCAAACCCTAGTTCTGGATCCCCTCCATCAAACCCTAGTTCTGGATCCCCTCCATCGGGTTTCAAAAAAGTTCTGTAAACCTTGATGCACAAAGTGGCCTTCTCGTAAAACATATCAAAACTTGAATCAGAATTGTACATAGACTAATAATACAACATTTTGTGAGGAAGGTGAACTTTGCCCGTTGAACAAGCAGGTGCCAAAATACCACCTTTTGTCACTGTACATCGTGCATTCCTTTGTCATCATCATTATAACCAAGGCTGCCAACGTTAAATGTAACCGTAAGTTGAGTCTCGACTTTTGTATTGATCTTCGAAGAGCGTTCAAACCTTTGTATTTATGGGCCAAAGCGTGTTGATCTACATTTGTGTTTCAGTAATATCTCTGTATGCCTCGCTTGACCTCTGCCTTCATCACCAAATTGTCGATCTCTACATTTTTTGCAGTAATTTTCAACTACTACCATAGTTTTCAATGTAGTTACTTCCATGACCGATGAGGGAGTTGTATGCAAATCTTCCTCACCAACAATTTGATGTTCTCCATGACCGTCGCCAAAATAAACATATGCCCCATGGCTCCCAGCTGCAACTCATTCACTTTCACAACCACAACTTCAAACTCGCCTACCATCCCTAGTTGACAATAATATTTTTGGTGGGCAAGCAATAACCAGCCCATGCAATAGACATACAGACAAACTCTGGCCCATGCATCCTGTGCTCTTAGATTGAGCGCAGGCTTTGCCTTTTGTTTTTCCGACGAGCCGACACATTATTTAGATTAGATTAGGCAAGTCGTTCAGGGAGGTAGGGAAAGTTATAAGCATAAATTTTTTATTTTTTAGCATGTGTTTTATTTCCTCTGGCACAAAGTTAAAAGTTTACAATTTATTTTGAAATTTTTATTAAAGTTCGTAATTTATTTTGAAATTTTTATTAGAATTATAAATTTTTAGAATTTAGAATTATTTTATTTGTTTCTTTAAATTAGGGGAAAAATAGTATTCTAAAATTTATTGATATAATCTCAATATTAGGAATTAAATTCCAGTTTTAAATATTTATTTATTTATTTTCGGGGTTTTATAAAGGATTTTGGAATAATTTAAATATGTATTTTTTCAATTATACAGTTTTATTCAAATTTTGATTAGAAATAGTTGAAATAGTAAATTTGAGTTGTTAAATTTATGTATCTAGTTTTTAACAACTATGGTTTAAGTATGCCATTATGATTTATAAATGCAAAAATATATTTCAAATAATAGAATCATAATATAATTGTATTGTATGGTCAGATTCCATTGAAAAAGATAAAAACATAAATTTCACAAACATAAACAACAAAAATATAAAATACTTAGACTTTGTCTTTGTATTATATTAAATATGTTTAGAGGCATGTTCGATAATAAGTGTTCAAATACATGTAGTCTATCTTATTTAAAAAATGAAGATGGAAGATTGAGTGGTTGAGAGAAAAGAAAAGATATATATATATATATATATATTGTTTTGTATAACATTATCGACAACATAAGTTCACATGAGCTAGTTTGAATTTTAATGATATAGTGTTAGAGTTGATCACTTAATGATGATGATCTTTTGGAAGGGTTATCTAATGATAGTGATCCTCTTGAGGATCATACTCCATACTAGCAAACACAGAGATCTTGGATTGGAACTAAAGAGGAGTAGGAAGATATAGGAGAGAGATGTGACATTAGTGGTGACCCTGAATTATGAAATTATTCTATTTACATTTTTAATTATGTTGATAGGTGCCCATGTATTGGTTGGAAATGAGGTTTAGAATATAATATAGGTTCTATTAATAATAAACATTATGTGGATGAACAAAATTTAATCACTCTCAATATTCTTTGTCCTTGCAAGAAAACACAAAATGAGATGAAACTCTAAACCTAATCTTGACATTTTTTTTTCATTATTAATTTTTTCTTCTTCTTGTAATTTTGAATATTTCTAATCGTGGCCAATTTTCCAGGTCTTTTATTCTATGATCCACTAGTGCCTCTATATTGAAAATGGGGTTTTTGGAGTTTAAGTTTATGTGAGATGAGTAATTTTGATATGAGACTTTAGGATCCATCACATTATGTTTTTGGTCGATGTTTCGAGCCAACAAGTGTGGTTAATCATCAAGACACTCTGATGAGAAATCTGAATACGTTTGATTAAATAAATAGGTGAGAGATGCAAGGTTAAAATGGGGTTTTAGAATATAAATTATATTAATAATAAATGTTATGTGGATGGCCAAGATATAATGAACTCCACATATTCTTAGTCATTGTAAAAAAACAGAGGGATGAGATCAAACTCAAACAGAAATGTTGTTATCCTTCTCACCCTAATTCAATGAGTTCATGACATGTTGAGCTCATAACGAGTGTTTTTTTGTAATGGATTCAAGCCTTGTTGTCTGAGTAGCTTTTAGAGTAATAAAACATGTATATTCCTCATATATTGTAAGTGTCTAAGGATATTTCTTCTCAAAAACAAATATTTGGGTAGTTTGCATTTGGGTTTCCATTTCTCCACTTTTTTTTCCAATTTGACTTTTTTTTCTCCGTTCTCTACTCATGCCTTTGTTTGCTTACTCTTGTAGGGGGGTTGGTGCAACCACTTCACTGCACAAATTAACAAAATGTGTGACCATTTTCAGCTTTTCCCATTAAGTAAAAGTTAACTACGATATGATGATTAGTAGTACCACTAGTGGAAAGCAACTTGGATATCATAAGATTTGCAACTTTATTCTGTCACAGTATGCTACTTTGAACTTCGAATTTATGTCAATGGCGACGAGTTCCGACAAGAAATAAACTCTAGATTAATTCAATTATTCCTATTATTATTGAATTACTCAATTCATCTATAATATATAACTATTTTATTTTTCATTTTTACATATTTATTTATTTATTTTGAACATCGTGATGAAAAATTAAAAATTAATAATTGACACAAAATTATTTTTTAACAATGATATTACATAATAAAAATTTAAACTAAAAATTATATATTTTGTGAAAAACTATACACATAATATATTGAATAATGTTAATCACCTTATATCAAATTTCATTAATATGTTTGTGCTAATATATATGTTCTTTCATATTTGACATTTTCACTTACACTATGGAGATTTGTCTATATAATATATTTTGATTTGATTTTTAACACATCAAATGTTGTTTTGTATTTGACATTTTCACCTTTATTGTGAGAGATTTGTCCATGTAATATATTTTTATTTAATTTTAAACCTGTCAAATCAAATAAAAAATTTATAATTTCATATATATTAAATATTATATTTTTTTATTTCTTTGATTGGATTTGATAATATAATTAATCTAATAATTGATTCTACTAACATTATAGATTGATTGTATTAACATTATATAAATACCAACTCCTATAAAGTTTAAATCTTTATTTAATATTTTTTTATTATATGTGTTTTATTATGTTCTCACTTTATATCTTTATTTAATATTTCTTTTATTATGTGTGTTTTATTATGTTCTATTTTGAGAGTAAATTTGTTCGTTGTATACGTGTATGTGTGGTTTGTGATGGATATTTTATCTGTGTATTGTGTGTTTTCTAATTTAGTATCATGTAGTTTATGATTAGGGTTTTATTTATATATAGTTAAGGAATGTTGTTAGAGTTTAAGTGATATTTACTATGGGAAATGGTTTTTTTAAATATATATTATATTAAAAATAAAGAATAAAAAATTAATAAAGGAAAAAAAATAGAGATTTAAAACTAGAATTTACTTCTTAATATTGAGATTGTTTCAATAAATAAAAATATTATTTTATTACTTCTTAATAATAAGATTGTATTAATAAATATTAAAATATATATATTTTTTTAATTAAAAAAAAAAACAAATAAAATAAATCTAATTTATTGATCTGAGACAAACCAATAAAATAAAATAAATATAAATAATTTTTTATTTTGTTAAAAAAAAAAAAAACATTAAACATATCACTTTTAAAATAAAATAAACTTTTAATTTTTTCGACAAGAAATAATTATAACTTTCCCTACCCCCTGCATGGATGACTTAATCTAATCTAAATGTGGAGGTGTCAAGTTATCAGAAAAATAAAATGCAAAGCTCGTGCTCAATCGAAGAGCACAAGATGCATGGGCCAGAGTTTATTCATCTGTTTTCCAAGCACCACAATGCGGCGAATCATGCCCCAACTTATCCTCCACGATGTGGGCACCACAATCCACACAGTTAACTCTGGTACCGCGAACGGTCCATCGTAATTGACTACAACACTGACATCACATATACGTTGTCGGAGATTGGAAGGGTAGTCGGAGGCAAGCAACAGATTCTATGCTATACGATATTCAATGCATTAAGAGTACTATAACGGGACCTCCCTTTAAACGGCTCTTATGTATGCAACCTAACATAAGACCATTAGACGTGCCCCATCAGAACATCACGATCCCATGCACATCGAAGATCACCACCCCATGCGAAGTCGGCCAGCAATGAATGCAGCTCAGCCTAAAAATCTTCCGCTGAATCTTATCTCAGGATGTCTCCCCCTATTCCCGCCAGTTACTCTTAGCTTCATTCAGCCATACCCTTACCGTTCCTGGTAGCGTCTGAAGAATGAGCATATGCACAGTAACAACTAACTGGTAAATAGACATCATTTGTGTTTGCAGGGAGTGTCGTTTTCAACTTTCCACTCCACAAGATCCATAGTTGCCATCATTTGTGTTTGCAGGGAGTGTCGTTTTCAACTTTTCACTCCACAAGATCCACAGTTGCCATCGTTTGCAATCCGTAGTTGCCATCATTTGTGTTTGCAGGGAATGTCGTTTTCAACTTTCCACTCCACAAGATCCGTAGTTGCCATTGTTTGTGTTTGCAAGGAGTGTTGTTTTCAACTTTCCATTCCACAAGAGCCACAGATTAAGGTAATTAACGATGTTTTTAAGTATTTTTTGCAATAACTCTGTTATAAGTATTTTTTTGTTATAATTCGCATTTCATAAATGCACATTCCGTAAATGATTTACTATGTTGATTTTTGACCCTTACAAATTCAGTTTCTCGTGAAACACATATTGCATTAACCCTGTAGCCTTCATTTTATTTACTGTGCTGATTTTTTACCCTTACAAATTCAGTTTCTCGTGAAACACATATTGCATTAACCCTGTAGCCTTCATTTTATTTACGAATAAATAATTTTTTGATTTTAGAAATAAACAAAATTAAGAAAATGATGTATATTAGCCTGCTGCTCTTTCATAGGATCAATCTTCTTAGGCCGCAAAATATTTTTTGTTATAACTTCGCATTTCGTAAATTGAGATGATTGATACAGTTTTACAGGTTTGAGTTCCAAGAATATAGTTCCAGTAGAGTCTAGACCATATAAATTTTGGGATTCTTTGCAACCATCTATAACTTCAAATCCTGAAACAACTTGAAATTATACGTTTTACAAAAAAATTCATTTTTGGAAAAAAATTGAGATTATTTGAGATCATCCATTGAAATCCTGAAACTATTTTATAAATTTTTTACTTTTGGTCAAATTTCTATTCTATAATGTCAGCAGGAACCCATCATTGTTTAAATTGTCCTTACCTGTCGCAGTCCTTCTGTAGCACATGGCGGCAGGATGGATGACCATATGGCCAACTACCCTTCCTGTATGCTCATGTATGTATGAAAATATCCATGAATCCTCCGCTAGAGCTACGGTCACCGTCACTGTCATGGTACTCTTAACACATTGAATATCGTATAGCATAGGAAATATGGCTCGCCGTAGTCGGAGGCCAGATGGGTGTGAACGTCAAGAGGTGTATTAAAGGCTGGCCAACGGCTAGCCCTTCTTGTGCCACCATGCGGTTAGTGTTGCATCCAAATCATCTAGTGTGATTGTCACATCAAACCTAGACATCAATTAACTTGTAAATTGCACTTGAACTGTATTGTCCTCAGCCACGCTCAAGTCGATGGCCACACAACCTCGCTCAGTCTTCGTGGCCACTGTCCTATCCTGTGTGTCGTCTCCACATAGATCCTACCCTAAACCTTTCCACCACTTGCTCTTTTGGTTATTGACCATGCATCTTCGCCCTAAACTATACATCCACAAATTCAACACTAGAGCGATTATCAACCCACTCTCGTAAAAGAGACTAGGTTAATCTTGGTCATAAAGTTATCCCTTTGAAACCAAAACTTGGACATGATCCACTTTCAGCTCTGATACCATACCTAGAATTTTACAAACAATAAAAAATATTGCGAGAAATAAATAACACAACCAACAACAATACAAACATTAACCATATGCACACAATTTTTACCAAGTTGTCTTAAGTTAGACTTTTTGGAAGTTTTTCCGATGGGTTTTTCTGGTCTAATTTCTCTAAATCCCGATAGGAATTTATTGAAATCACAAGCTTGATGGGTAACCCCTGCACAATCGAAGTGCCCTAGGGGTTTTTGAGGGTGCCAAATCCATATATACTGTCAAAAAACTAGTTTAAATAACACAAATCAAGATTTCACCTCAATTTTTTCCGCCAGATTTCGGCACCAGAAAGTCCAAAAAGTTGCACTAAAGACAACTCCCACAATTTTTACCATGGGGAAAACCCATCCCAATGAAATTCCAGTATTCTTTGGCCAAAACCTTAGCCAAGCAGACCAAGTGAGCATTCACTACTCACCTCCCATGGCCTACACTACAATGAAGTCTTCCTAGCCTTTTAAAAGCTCCATCACATGAATTCCCCAAACAAATTACCATGGGCAATAAAAAAACTATGGTCCCGAAACCCTCACTAATGACCCAATCAACTTTGACTATTTTCTCAGAGTCAAATTTAACTAATACTCTATAACATCACATTTCTTGTAATGCCTTCGTCACACTTCTTGTAATGAGATACCACCCATGACACTCGCCTCACAAGGTTTCCTAGGTACACATTTGGCTCATGAACGAGATGGAGGCACGCATTAGCGTCTTACAATTGTCTTTCTATCTCACCCATTAAATATCATACTATTCTCATGCCAAGAACAAGTGGAAAAACAATAAATCAATGATTATTGTGTTTAATATTTGTGTATTCAAACCACCTTTGACACCCATCCTTGTACTAACATTGCCCTTAAAGGCTTATAGATTTGACAATCATACTCGAAGTTATATCACATATGTCTCCTGCAACCCAGGGCTCTCATACTGTACAGAACATAGATTAAAAGTAAGGTTGTTTTCTCCAGAACGAGTAAAATCATAATATTATTTGTCTCGCCTGGACTTCACAGGCTCATATACATAGATTTATTACTTTAGATTGTGACATTTAATACTGATGAGACATCACTAACCAAATCATATCTCAGAAACAAAACCAGACCAGCCCCAACATAAACTTGGACGAAAGTTAAAAAGCCAAGCCAACGTCTTATCAAATCAGGTACAATCAACCGACGAGGCAATATTTTCAAGGCACACATGCACTAAGACCGATGCTCCCATACCTACGAGTTGTACAACTTAGCGTACATAGCTTTATCACTTCAATTTCCAAAACGAAAGCAGGATAAACCAGTAAAAAACAAAACGAAAGCAAGATAAACTTGGAACTTAAAAGGAGAGGCACTATACCAAAAGGGTCTTGTAATCAAATCAAATACAATCAACACTCGTTTCCAAGGCCCCATCAAATCCTTGATGCAATATTTCCAAGGCCTAATACAAATACTTAAGTCTAAGGTTATGAAGATTAAAAAATTTAAACAACCAGTTAAAGTATAATGGCTTCGAAATTGAATAGGAGTACCAAAAATGCAAATGTGAATTCGTTCGTACAACGAGTAGGAAATTGAAGGTTGAAAATGGAGCATTTTATGAAAGTGGATCTTGAAATGAAAACTTAAACATCTCCATTCTCAAACCTTAACCATATTCGTATCAGCAAGCATGTTCAAACATAATCAATAATCATAGTTCAAAATTTTTTAAAATTAACATTATATATAAATTACTATTATGAAAATCAATAATAATAGTTCAAAAACTTCGCAAATTAACATTATATATAAATTACTATTATTTTTTAAAATCTAAGTAAAATGAAATATTGATAGGTCACTCTTTTTTCAGAAGAAAAAGCGATATAAATTATATTAAGGCAATATAAGAAAAACACTGATAAGGTACATATAGTAGTATCCTGTGATTCCTCAAATCAGAGACAAAAACATGGGAAGAAAGCTACAGATATACAGATTTTGAAAAGTGCGAGAGAGCAACAAAACACATTGGACATATAACAAAAAGACTGAGAGAATTCAGTCACTAATTCAGGGCAGAATGCACAAAATAGATCAAGAACCCTGATGCATGCTGGAAATGTGTCTGTAAAGGCCAGACAACAATATAGTCATCAGAAGTCAATAGCAGAATATGACACCAGGTCCATGAGGGCAACCAAAACTTATTTAGGCATCCTCCTTGGGATCGAATCATAGAGAGCAGAGATGTTGTGCAGAATAGACTTGTAAGGGAGCTTTGAGTCTTCGAAAATCTTGTGGTTCCTCCATTTCCATGCACACCATAACATAATGGGAAGGAGGACGCGCTTAGTCTCTTCTTGCCTTCCCCACCATTCGAACGCTGCATGGATAGAAATAAAACCAAGGTGAGGAAAACCAAAAGAGATAGCTAAGTCATACCAGATTTGTTGGGAGGCCTTGCACTGGAAGAACATATGAAAATTTGTCTCCTCGTCAGCTTCGCACGTCATAACTTGGTATTTAGAGTTATTGTGTAAGGCATCTTTATTTTAGAAGTAGTGTTCTATTATTGTATTTAGTATATATTATATTATTTTTGTTTTATTACATTATTTTGAGGACAACTAAGATTGTAATAGATAAGTTTTCAAGCATATCATCAAATCGCACGGGAATTGAAAATTTGGAAAGAAATAATTAATCAATATTTAGCTACTCAATATCTTTAAAAGTCATAGACCATGCAATTTAGTAAAAGTGTTGATTATAAATCTTATTAAGGAAATTTTGAGGTTTAAAATGAGTTTCTTAAAAAAAAGGTTATGAATTTTTAAAAGAAAAGAAAGAAAACTATTTTTTTTTATTGTATTTTTAGCTTATTCATGTATAAGTTTATTCAAATGTCAAGCATAGGCACCTATTGGATGCAAAATTTAATTCTTCTTCAAACAAACGCCCACTTTGCATATTTTTTAGCAGATCCATAGTGGAAAAAATAAAAAAATACATGAAAAAATGTGTTTCTTGAATGAAACATGTTTTTTCATGTATTTGCAAATCTTTTTTGGTGTGAGTCTACTCAAAAGTATGCACAGTGGGTGCTCATTGGATGCAAAATTGAATTCTGCATGCAAAGAGTGTCTACACTTAAAATTTGAATAAACCTATAAGGAGATAAGCATAAAATATAATATATATATATATATATATATATATATATATATATATATATATATATATTCCTCCAAAAATATTTATTCCTAGGGAAGACATCATCATCTTGAATCTTATTGGTTCTTTTAAAGTTCATTTTTGTTAGTACAATTTTTTTTGTTTTGGGGCTTCTTGTAGCGGCTACAACCACCCTCCAAAATTTTCCTTTAGCTTCGTTTTGGAGCCTCCCTACCAACCATCCTCAGCAACGTGTCTAGCACTATCAAGTACATAAGCTTCAGTGGTTTTCTAGCAGATTGCTAGCTTGTGCATGATAGCTTGTTGCATCCTCCTCACAGGTTGTTTCCTCGGACTTGGTCCAGCTGCAATCTGAGCAGCTCCCTCAAGAAATTGCGCAATTTTGGAGGGGAGCCAGTCTTCTCGAACATTCTCAAACATTGGGACTTGATATAGATCTAATTAGAGTGTTAGTTATTGCTAGACCAGAGTCATTCATTTCCATAGCGTCTACTTGCTCTCTAGGGGTTATCAGTAGACCTTCATTCTCCGCCGGTGCGATCGGTGCCATACCTTTCAACTCTTTTAAGGAGTCTTGTGCATCTTCGCTCTCACGATCCCGATTCTTCATTATTTTCCTCGATTATTCTTGTTCTCTAATTTTCTCCTATCGTTGTTGTCTCTTATCCCTTGTTATTTTTTGTATATCAGTGGATTGTTTATATTGTTGATCACTACTTGGTCAATTATTTTCTTATTTTTGTTTCCTTACAGACGACTTCCTTCCTTCAATCTTTGTCGGTTATAAGTACTTCTCCAACTTTATCTCTTTTGTTTTAATTTCCCTTTTTTATTTCTCACGATCCCTTAGCCCCCCAGGCCAACTCGACTAGTGTCGGTTCGCCTCTTTTGTATCTTTATAGTGAGTGTCAAGGAATTTATGCCAACTTGTTTGTTCCTTCCTCCAGTCTGTCTTGGCTAGTGTCCCTAATATGGCATGCATCCTTATCAAGAAGAAATTTGTGTAGTAGGGTTAAAATTGTGCAAAAGAAACTATCGTGTAAGTAGTCATAAAATCTAGTTTTTATATGTACGACATAAGTTCGATCTTCTATGGCTTGTTCTTCGCAATAGCCTTCCAGAATCGACTTGAGCCACTCATGTAAGTTTGTTCAACTGTTGTTCAACAATTTTAGTAACAGTTAGTTGTCAATTTCATTTTGAGGTTTTTTCATGGGCAACGTTGTCGAGGAACCTTTTGATCTCTACTAGAACACCTTCTATAAAACGTTCATGTGCTTTGTGAAAAAGTTAGCGCTGAGTTCTTCAATCGAAAATAGATTCCTCTATTCGTAGTTCTTCAAATAATTATTAATTTTTTCTTACCATCATAACTGTATCTCATCTACTGTTAACATTTATACTTGCATAAAATATGACTCGAGTTTTGACTACCAACAATGGAACCAATGTTGTAATCTAGCAAAATGCATATATGTTACTAGTAGACAAACTTTGAGCAGTTACATAGTAATCATATAAAGGTACGAGAACTATAGTAATGGAGAGATAACCAAGACACATAGATCTATTATTTATTATGTATTGAATTAGGTTTCTACATTTCATCCGGAAAATATACAATTATGTAGGTCTAATTGTTTGACTAATCGTGTTGCTTAATCTAGCATTAGTTAACCTTACATAACATTATAGACTACTGAATTTACTGGGGCTAGTCGGTTGGGCCGACTAGCCATTTTCCACCAAACTAGTTAGTCAAACCGACTAGCTCCTCCAACACTTCCCCAACTCCCTCTATTTAACTATGTGTTGCACCTTCATTTGTTGTTTCTCCACCTCCACCGTGTTGTTATAATAATAGGACAATGCCTCCCTTTGTGTGGTTACATGTGGGTAGACCCTTATCATCAGTCTGGTCGACCTCCAACATTTCACCCATCGCTCACATGCTACGCCTATCTTGACCATTCTACTCGATGGTTGTCTCGTCTCGACCAACATGCCCTCGACTAAATGTGCTCATTCAACTAGTTCGGTCTTGGGGGCGCATGTCTTGGTCGTGCCACTAGGCCGACATGCTAAATCCCCTATCTTGGTCATTTGACCCCTGCTCCTCGATGTAAAACTTTACCGGAGAGACAATAAAAATTACTCTGAGAAATAAATAACACAACCAACAACAATACAAACATTAACAATATGCACACAATTTTTACCCTTAGAAAACACCAACTCCATGAAAAAATCCAACCTAACAAAATTCCATTAGTCCTTGACCAAAACCCTAGCTACGCTGGCTAAGTGAGTCTTCACCACTTGCCTCCCTGGCCTACATTACAATGAAGTCTTCCCAACCTTTTAAAGGATCTATCACATGAATTCCATGGAAAATTACCATGGACAACTGAAAAACCATGGGCCCAAAACTCCCACTAATGACCGGTCAACTTTAACTCTTTCCTCGTGTCAAGTTTACCTAATATTTCCCCCTTTAAACCTTGACTTGGAGTTTCCTTAACTAAATCCAACCAAATCTGCGCTGCTCACTATGGCCCTTACTCGCCTCGAAGTTTATACCCGAGGTATCTGTTAACTTAGCATTCCCCTTATCACCTAGGTCTAATCCCAAACTTTATCAACAATTACCCACGGGTACACATGCCTTACAAAGTCTTACAACAATATGCCCATTTACATGCAATAATTTTTTTTAACTCCATTATAATTTTTTTTGTTTCTATTTGACTTCCATTCTCTCGCCAAATGCTTTCTAACTCCTCATCGCCCAATGCTTTCTAACTTATCATCTCCATAGCCACCTGCTTCATATCCATACACCATGGCTCATGAACATGAATTGCAGGCTCTTCGCTACGTCACACCCATTCATCTGCCGCTACATTAGAAAATGTAACAAAGTTGTTATACATCTCCACGTCTCTTAATATCATAAATCTCAGACCTGAGATCGATTCCAGTCTGAATATCTGCCATTTTTTTACTACATTTATACAGATGCTTGCATCCAAATTCCTACTCGCTTTCCAACATCACCAGTGTAGGCAATCCTCAGAAAAGTCAGTCCCAGATGAGGTTTAGTCCAAACTCACCAACTAATTCACAACATAATCCCTTCCATAAACCGATGAGGGAGTTGTATGCAAATATGCCTCACCAACAATTTGGTGTTCTCCATCACCGCCGCCAAAATTCTGCGACAAACTCCTGTGCTCTTAGATTAAGCACGGGCTTTGCATTTTA
The DNA here is from genome assembly GCA_031772625.1 of Pinus tabuliformis. Taxonomy (NCBI): domain Eukaryota; kingdom Viridiplantae; phylum Streptophyta; class Pinopsida; order Pinales; family Pinaceae; genus Pinus; species Pinus tabuliformis. The sequence continues at coordinate 372,283,921 of CM062804.1, forward strand.
TTTTTCTGACGAGCCTCATTTAGATTAGATTAGGCAAGCCGTGCAAGGAGCTAGGGAAAGTTAAGAGTTTATTTTATTTTGGAGGAAATGTGTTTAATGTTTTATTTATATTTTTAACAAAAGGAAAATTTGATTTAATTTATTTAAAGTTTACAAATTTATTTTGAAAAAATTTATTAGAATTATAGTTTTTTAGAATTTAGATGTATTTTATTTGTTTCTTTATATTAATGGAAAAATAGTATTCTAAAATTTATTGATATAATCTCAATATTAGGATTCTAAATTTTTATTTATTTTCAGGGCTTTTATAAAAGATTTTGGAATAATTTAAACATGTATTTTTTTATCATACTTGTTAAATGAGTTTTATTTAAATTTTGATTAGAAATAATTGAAAAATAAATTTGAGTTGTTAAATTTATGTATCGAGTTTTTAATGACACTGTTTTAAGTATGTGATTATGATTTATAGATGAAAAAATATATTTCAAATAATATAAAATAATGGAATCATAATACAATTGTATGGTTAGATTCCAATGAAAAAGAGAAAAACATAAATTTCACAAACATAAGATAACAAAAATATAGAATACCTATATTTTGTCTTTGTATTATATTAAATATGTTCAGAGGCATGTTTGATAATAAGTGTTCAAATACCTATAGTCTATCTTATTTAAAAAATGAAAATGTAAAATGTATGATTGAGTGGTTGAGAGAAAAGAAAAGAATATATATATATATATATATATATATATATATATATATATATATATATATATAACATTATTGACAACTTAAGTTCACATTAGCTAGTTTGGATTCTAATGATATAGTGTTAGAATTGATCACTTAATGATGATCTTCTAGAAGGGTTATCTAATGATAGTGATCCTCTTGAGAATCATACTCCATTCTAGCAAACACACAAATCTTGGATTGAAACTAAAGAGGAGTAGGAAGATATAGGAGAGAGACGTGACACTAGTGGCGACCATGAATTATGAAATTATTCTATTTGCATTTTTAATTATGTTGATAGGTGCCCCTGTATTGGTTGGAAATGAGATTTATAATATAATATAGGTTCTATTAATAATAAATATTATGTGGAAGACCAAAATTTAATCACTCATAATATTCTTTGTCCTTGCAAGAAAACATAGAATGAGATCAAACTCAAAATCTAATCTTGACACTTTTTTTCATTATTAATCTTTTCTTCTTGTAATTTTAAATATTTCTAATCGTGGCCAAGTGTCCAGGTCTTCTATTCTAATTTCTTTTATTCTATTATCTACTAGTGCCCCTATATTGAAAATCAGGTTTTTGGAGTTTACGTTTATGTGAGATGAGTAATTTTGATATGAGACTTTAGGATCCATCACATTATGTTTTTTGGTTGACGTTTGGAGCCAACAAGTGTGGTTGATCATAAAGATGATGAGAAATTTGAACATGTTTGATTAGATAAATAGGTGAGAGATGCAAGGTGAAAATGGGGTTTTAGAATATAAATTCTATTAATAATAAATATTATGTGGATGTCCAAGATATAATGAACTCCGCATATTCTTAGTCATTGTAAAAAACAAAGGGATGAGATCAAACTCAAACAGAAACGTTGTTATCCTTCTCACCCTAATTCAATGAGTTCATGACATGTTGAGCTCATAATGAGTGTTTTTTTCAAATGAATTCAAGCCTTGTTGTTTGAGTAGCTTTTAGACTATTGAAACATGTATATTCCTCATATATTGTAAGTGTATAAGGATATTTCTTCTCAATTACTAATGTCTTTGTTTGCTTACTCTTGTATGAGGGTTGGTGCAACCACTTCATTGCACAAATTAATAAAATGTGTGACCATTCTCGGCTTTTCCCATTAAGTAAAAATTAAGTACAAGATTTTTTGTTTGTTTGTTGTTAATCTATAATATGATGATTAGTAGTACCACTCGTGGAAAGCAACTTGGATATCATTGGATTTACGACTTTATTCTATCACACTGCTACTTTAAACTTTGAATTTAAGTCATGGTGATAAGTTCCAAGAACAAGAAATAAACTCTAGATTGATTCAATTAAATTACTCAATTCATCTATAATATATAACTATTTTATTTTTCATTTTTATATGTAAAAATAATATTTATTTATTTATTTTTAACGTGGTGAAAAGTTAAAAATTGATAATTGATACAAAATTATTTTTTAACAATAACATTACCTAATAGATATTTAAACTAAAAAACATTACCTAATAGATATCTAAACTAAAAATTATATATTTTGTGTAAAGCTATACATATAGTGTATTCAACAATGTTAGTCACCATATATCAAATTTCATTAATATATTTATGCTAATATATATGTTCTTTTGTATTTGATATTTTCACTTATATGGGAGATTTGTGTATATAATATATTTTGATTTGATTTTGAACACATCAAATCTTCTTTTGTATTTGACATTTTCACCTCTACTATGGTAGGAGATTTGTCTATGTAATATATTTTAATATAATTTTGAATATATCAAATCAAATAAAAGTTTAAAATTTATAATTCTACTTTCGAAATTTCTATTTCATATATATTAAATATTATCTATTTCATATATATTAAATATTATATTTTCTGGTAGGATTTGATAATATAATTAATCTAATAATTGATTGTACTAGCATTATAAATTGATTGTATTAACATTATATAAATATTAATTTCTATTAAATCTAAATATTTATTTAATATTTTATTTTTTTATTATATATGTGTTTTATTATGTTCAATTTTGAGAGTAAATTTGTTCATTGTATACTTGTATGTGTGGTTTGTGATGGGTATTTTATATGTGTATTGTGTGTTTTTTATTTTAGTATCATGTAATTTATGATTAAGGTTTTATTTATATATAGTTAAGTTACGTTGTTAGAATTTAAGTGATAAGTAGTATGGGAAATTGATTTTTTTTATATATATTATATTAAAAATAAAGAATAAAAAAAAATTATAAAGGAAAAAATAGAGATTTAAAATTAGAATTTACTTTTTTAATATTGAGATTGTATCAATAAATAAATATACTATTTTATTACTTTTTATCAATAAATATTAAAATATTATTTTTTAATTAAAAAAAATTAATTTATTGAGTTTAAAGAAACCAATAAAATAAATACAAATAATTTTTTATTTTGTTAAATAAATAAATAAAACATTAAATATATCACCCCTAAAATAAAATAAACTTTTAACTTTCTGCAACAAGAAATAATTATAACTTTCCCTACCTCCCTCCACGGATGGCCTAATCTAATTTAAATAAGGAGGTGTCAGCTTGTCAGAAAAAGAAAATGCAAAGCCCGCGCTCAATCGAAGAGCACATGATACATGGGCCAGAGTTTGTTCATTTGTTTTTGCAAGCACCACAATGTGACAACTCGTGCCCTAACTTATCCTCCATGATGTGGGCACCACAGTCCACACGGTTACGTCTGGTACCGCGAACGGTCCATCGTAATTGACTGCAATGCTGACATCACATATACATTGTCGGAGATTGGAAGGGTAGTCAGAGGCAAGCAATAGATCCTATGCTATACGATATTCAATGCATTAAGAGTACCATGACGGGACATCCCTTTAAACGGCTCTTATGTATGCAATCTGACATAAGACCATCAAACGCGCATTGGAGATCACCATCCCATGTGAAGTCGGCTAGCAATGAATGCAGCTCGGCCCAAAAATCTTCAACTGAATCTTATCTTGCGATGTCCCCCCCTATTCCCACCAGTTACTCTCAGCTCCATTCAACCATACCCTTACCCTTCCTGGTAGCATCTGAAGAATGAGCATATGCACAGTAAAAACTAACTGGTAAATAACCATCATTTGTGTTTGCAGGGAGTGTCATTTTCAACTTTCCACTCCACAAGATCTGCGATTGCCATCGTTTGTGTTTGCAGGGAGTGTCGTTTTCAACTTTCCACTCCACAAGATCCGCATTTGCCATCGTTTGTGTTTGCAGGGAGTGTCGTTTTCAACTTTCCACTCCATAAGATTCACATATTAAGGTAATTAACGACGTTTTTAAGTATTTTTTGCAATAACTCTGTTATAAGTATTTTTTGTTATAATTCGCATTTCGTAAATGCACATTCCATAAATGATTTACTATGTTGATTTTTGACCCTTACAAATTCAGTTTCTCATGAAACACATATTGCATTAACCCTGTAGCCTTCATTTCATTTACGAGTAGACAATTTTTTTATTTTAGACATAAACAAAATTAAGAAAAGGATGTATATTAGCCAATTGCTCTTTCACAGGATCAATCTTCTCAGGCCGCAAAGTATTTTTTATTATAACTTCGCATTTTGTAAATTGAGATGACTAATACAGTGTTACAAGTTTGAGTTCCAAGAATATAGTTCCAGTAGAGTCTAAACCATATAAATTTTGGGATTCTTTGCAACCATCTATAATTTCAAATCCTAAAACAACTTGAAATTATATGTTTTACAAAAAAAAAGCATTTTTGGAAAAAAAATTGAGATTCTTTGAGATCGTCCATTGAAATCCTGAAACTATTTTATAATTTTTTTACTTTTGGTTAAATTTCTGTTATATAACGTCAAGAGGAATCCATCATTGTTTAAATCGTCCTTACCTACCATGTTCCTTCTGTAGCACATGGTGGTGGGATGGATGACCATATGGCCAACTACCCTTCCTATATGCTCACGTATGTATGAATATATCCATGAATCCTCCATTAGAGTTACGGTCACAGTCATTGTGATGGTACTCTTAACACATTGAATATTGTATAGCATAGGAAATATGACTCGTCGTAGTTGTAGGCCAGACGGGTGGGAACGTTAACAGGTGTATTAAAGGCTAGCCAACAGGCTGGTTATTGCTGGCCCTTCTTGTGCCACCATGTGTCACATCAAACCTAGACATCAACTAACTTGTAAATTGCACTTGAACTGTACTGTCCTTAGCCATGCTCAAGTCTATGGCCACACAGCCTCACTCAGTCTTCGTGGCCACTGTCCTAACCTATGTGTCGTCTCCACATAGATCCTACCCTAAACCTTTCCACCACTTGCTCTTCTGGTTATTGACCATGCATCTTCGCTCTAAACTGTACATCCACAAATTCAACACTAGAGCCATTATCAATCCACTCTCGTAAAAGAGTCTAGGTTAATCTTGGTCATAAAGTTGTCCCTTTGAAACCAAAACCTACACATGATCCACCTTCAGATATGATACCATATGTAGAATTTTACAGACAATAAAAATTATTGCGAGAAATAAATAACACAACCAACAACAATACAAACATTAATAATATGCACACAATTTTTATCGAGTCGTCTTTAGTGAGACTTTTTGGAAGCTTTTCCGGTGGGTTTTTCTGGTCTAATTTCTCTAAAATTCGGCAGGAATTTATTGAAATCATAAGCTTGATGGGTAAACCCTACACAATCGAAGTGCCCTAGGGGTTAAAAACCAGTTTAAATAACACAAACAAGATTTCACCTCAAATTTTTCCACAAGATTTCGGCACCGGAAAGTCCGAAAAGTTGAACTAAAGACAACCCCCACAATTTTTACCATGGGGAAACCCCAACTTCGAGAAAAACCCAGCCCAATGAAATTCCATTATCCTTTGGCCAGAACCCTAGCCAAGCCGATCAAGTGAGCATTCACTGCTCACCTCCCATGGCCTACACTACAATGAAGTCTTCCTAGCCTTTTAAAAGCTCCATCACATGTATTCCACAAACAAATTACCATGAGAAACCAAAAAACCATGGTCCCAAAACCCCCACTAATGACCTGATCAACTTTAACTATTTTCTCAAAGTCAAATTTACCTAGTACTATGTAACATCACATTTCTGGTAATGCTTTCGTCACACTTCTTACAATGAGATACCACGCATGACACTCGCCTTACAAGGTTTCCTAGGTACACATTTGGCTTATGAACAAGATGGAGGCACGCATTAGCGTCTTACAATTGTCATTCTATCTCACGTATTAAATATCATACTATTCTCATGCCAAGAACAAGTGGAAAAACAATAAATCAATGATTATGGTGTTTAATATTTGTGTATTCAAACGAACTATGACACCCATCCTTGTACTAACATTGCCCTTAAATGCTTATAGATTTGACAATCATACTCGAAGTTATATCACATATGTGTCCTGGAATCCAGACCTACCTCTCATACTGTACAGAACGTAGATTAAAAGTAAAGTTGTTTTCTCAAGAACGAGTTAAAATCATAATATTATTTGTCTAGCCTGGACTTCACAGGCTCATATACCTACGAGTTCACCCAGTTAGCGTACATAGCTTTATTACTTTAGATTGTGACATTTAATACTGATGAGACATCACTAACCAAATCATATCTAAGAAACAAAACCAGACCAGCCCCAACATAAACTTGGACGAAAGTTAAAAAGCCAAAGTCTTATCAACGGAAGAGGCAATATTTTCAAGGCACACCTGCACTAAGACCTATGCTCATATGCCTACGAGTTGTACAACTTAGCGTACATAGTTAATTTCCGTAACAAAACCAAAGCAAGATAAAAAACAAAACCAAAGCAAGATAAACTTGGAACTTAAAAGCAAGATAAACTTGGAACTTAAAAGGGGAGGCACTATATCAAAAGGGTCTTGTAATCAAATCAAATTCAATCAACCCTCGTTTCCAAGGCCCCATACAAAATACCCATACAATCAACCCATCAAATCAACTACAACCAATCCTTGATGCAATATTTCCAAGGCCTAATACAAATACTCAAGTCCAAGGTTATGAAGATTAAAAAATTTAAACAACCAATAAAATTATAATGGCTTCGAAATTGAATAGCGGTACCAAAAATGCAAATGTGAATTCGTTCGTACAACGAGTAGGAAATTGTTGAAGGTTGAAAATGGAGCATTTTATGAAGTGGATTTTGAAATGAAAACTTAAACATCTCCATTCTCAAACCTTAACAATATTCGTATCAGCAAGCATGTTCAAACACAATCAATAATCATAGTTCAAAAACTTCTCAAATTAACATTATATATAAATTACTATTATGAAAATCAATAATCATATTTCAAAAACTTGGCAAATTAACATTATATATAAATTACTATTATTTTTTAAAATCTAAGTAAAATGAAATATTGATATCTCATTTATAATTTGGTATTTAGAGTTATTGTGTAAGGCATTTTTATTAATATTTTAGAAGTAGTGTTCTATTAATGTATTTAGTGTATATTATATTATATTACTTTTTTTATATTATTTTGAGGATAACTAAGTTTGTAATAGACAATTCTTTCAAGTATATTATCAAATTGTAAGGGAATTGAAAAATTGGAAATAAATAATTAATCAATATTTAGTTATTCATGATTTTTAAAAGTCATAGACCATGAAATTTAGTAAAAGTATTGATCATAAATCTCATTAAGGAAATTTTGAGATTCTTATAGGATGCAAAATTTTGAGATTCTTATAGGATGCAAAATTTAATTCCTCTTCAAACGAGTGCCCACTTTGCATATTTTTTAGTAGATCCATAGTGAAAAAATGAAAAGTACATGAAAAAATGTGTTTCTTGAATGAAACATGTATTTTCATGTATTTGCAAATCTTTTTTGGTGTGGGTCTACTCAAAAGTATGCATAGTGAGTGTTCATTGGATGCAAAATTAAATTCCGCATGCAAAGAGTACCTACATTTAAAATTTGAATAAACCTATAAGGAGATAAGCAGAAAATATAATTAAAAAATATGTTTTCTTTTTCCTCCAAAAACATTTACCCCTAGGGAAGACATCATCATCTTGAATCTTATTGGTTCTTTTAAAGTTCATTTTTGTTAGTACAAGCTTTTTGTTTTGAGACCCATTTTTAATGTCAAAATTCCCCTAGCAACTATTTTTCTTACCTAGAAGACCTCAGAATCAACCAGTGTTAGAGGAGTGACCAAAACTTTTGATTGAAAAATCTGAACGTAGTGAAACCCGTGGAATTGTATAGTAGACAAATTACATTGCTATAGGGTGGAATTTAAGATTCAAAGTTGTAGCAGATTTAGATTTACATTAGATATAGAGTTTTCTTGCAAAGTAATTCTTCAATAAGGAATAAAAATGTAGGTTAACTTAAATTAACCCGACTCTTTATTGGAGGGTCAAATTGTGGTGAAAAAAAAAGAAAAAAGTATATTGGCAAATTATTTCGAAAATTGACTTAAATATTGAATATTTAAGGAATCTAAAACCTAAAGAAATTTATTATACTTAAAATAAGAACCAATGGCAATGTATGATTTAAAAGGAGATCATGATAAGATTGTGCATGGTTTGGATTGGAAAGGAAAATTCAAGAGTTTATTTCTCAAGTGAAGCAAGAGACTAGTGGTTGAATATTGTTGAAGACGCCATAATGGTAATGTGTTCTTAAATAGATGGATTAAGGACACAAAAATCTTAGAGATGCACATAACTCAAGATGAATTGAATGAGGTTGAAGAATAACTTTCTAAATTGTAGAAGGATAATGAAGAACTAAAAGAATAGTTTACAAAGAAAGGTGATGAGTTCGTCAAAATGCAATAATTAATCAAGCATTTATAAAGGAGCTTCATAAATTAAGACAATAAAATATTTGCGAAGAAAGAAACAAAATGATGAGTCAAGAGAATAATTGAAAAAACCAAAAAATTACATAAGCAAAATCAAACTTTCTTAATGAATTAGAGCCAGAATTAAAGAAATATGGTGCTATGACCGTAAAAATTAAAGAGAATACTACTCGACAAGTTGAAGAGGATATATGTGGTTCATGGCTAAAGAAACTCTAAATGGCAAAGGGATAAAATCAAAAATACAATCCAAAATTGAAGAAAGACACAAGAATATGTTGGATGGCATCATAGATTGCAACTTTAGAGGGAGGTGGAGGGGAAAATTCAAGAAGGTAACCAAAAAATACTTGTAAAAGTTAAGCTCCAACTTGAGAATGCACATTTCAAAGATGATGGTATTATCTCAAAGCCAAGAGTAGTTGAAGATAAAACATGTCTAATAGATCATGTCATTATCCTCTAAAAAGAATATTGATGACATGGGTTTATGTGGCGTGAAATTAAAAAATGTTAAAACTTATAACAAATTGGAGATGCTTCAACAATGCATGGTATAAGAAGAAAGGAAATCTATTAAGGATTGACATTGAAAATATTTGACTAGGTATGGATGGATAATCATCAATGATAGGAAAAGATTAAAAATATAATGATATCCTATTACTTGGTTCCATCACATACAAAAACCTCAACCACAAACCTTTGAGGAAGGGTACTTTGCTATGACCTATAAAAGGTAAATGTGGGTTTAAATGTATATGTAATATAGGTCAACATCTATGCGCAATGACTAACAATATGTATATATAGAGATCAATATAGTCATTATTGTAAACTGGGACTACTCGATTGATTTTTCATTATATTCCTTTCAATGTTACAATACATATATATACATGTTGAAGCATTCATAAACCCCAATCCATTAACCCTGGATTAGAACATAACCATAGTTCCCTTGACCAAATCCACAAAATACCATGGGTATAAAACCAACATGCCCAAAACCATGTGCCAAACCCATGCACAAAAACATAGGCAAGTGTACCCACCAAATATAAGGTCCAAAAAAAATTAAATTGGGGTGTTGTCCCAGACACCATGTAGGGGGGCTACCGCACCCCTGAAACCCTCCGATAAGGAGGGTTGCACCTCTCCTGTGACCCCCCTGCTGCACCTGACACAATGAGTAGGGGGGACTATCGCTCCCCACCTCCTCGTGCGTGCGACTAGTCATGGAAAGAATATAACACACACACAACATATCCTTCTTCTCAAAGAGTATAGGAGCACCATCAAGAGATCAAGAAGGATGAATGAATCCAACATCTACCAACTCTATCAATTGACGCCTCAACCCATCCAAATCTAGTCCTAACAACTTGTAAGGAGATTGTACTAGTGGTGTTGCACTAGGCTCAATCTCAATGTGATGATTCACTGCTCTTCTTAGCAGGAGCACTTTCAGAAACTCATCCAACATCCTATCTGCATACGTCTTCAACAACTTAGAAATTTTTGGTGGAATAGGCGTCCCCCTGCCATCATCTCCTACTTCTTTGATCATTGCTTCATATATTTGGGCATTTGGCTTCCATGCTGCTCTCATCATGCTCAATGTAGACATAGGTTGCACACTCTTCTTTTGTTTCTTTTGTGTGGTTGTGCACACAACCCACACCTTGTTGTCATCCAAGATAATGAGTTGATTCATCCATGGTATCATAACTACTCAATTTCCTACCAATAAATACTTTCCCAATATCACCTCAAAATCATCCATTCGTATCACTGTAAAATCCAAAATTCCCTTCGAACCATCAATTTGAAGTAACACATCTACTTCCAATATTTTCATTGCTTTAGCCTTGGTGTTTAATGCTTTCACCATCATCCTAGTCATGGTTACTTTCAACCCAAGCTACTCTACTATACTTGCCTTCAAGAAATTGTGCGAGGCACCTGTATCAACAAGTGTTGGTACTGCATTCTTGTGAATTTCTATGTTTACAAAGCACAACTTGTGCCTTCGGTTGTCTTGTTCCTTCCCCAAGACACCTATCCTCTTAACAAAATCTTTAAGAGAACAAGAACCACAAAAACCAGACACACCTATTTGTTTCCACATCTCCATCTTAGCTGAACTTATGAGTCACTCAACTTCCACTTGCATGTTGAGTGGTAGCTCTGATACCACTTGTCACAACCCTAGGGCCTCCTATGGTTAGAAGTAGCAAAAATTTTAGGGGCGAAATTTCACAAATGGGTTATTTTTTGGACCTTTTTTGAAAAAATATTCCTAATTTCATTAAAAATTCACCTATTTTTTATGTATATATGATTAGATGGGTCATATTCACAAAAAAATTACCAATTTAAATAGTAAACTACATGTTTTTTATTGAATATTCACCTATATTATATGTGTATGAATTTTTAAACCAGAATAGTCACCTACAACACTATATATGGGAAAAATAGTAACTCCTTAAAAAATTCCCTGTTACAAGATGCCTTGTTGGGCGCACTGCAATCCCTTAAGTGTGTGGCACTGACATGTTTCACAACTGCCTAGTGTAGCACAATGTTAATTCACCTAGACTATGCCTCACAATATATTACACGTGTTGATCTCTATATTATATTAAGTGTATAACTTCATCAATATAGAACAATAATCATATTGTCACTTCTACTTCTGTTAATCTTCATTCATCAACCAAACATGAGTAGCATATGCAAGACAATAAACCAACAACATCATCATACACAAGAACAATATTTTAAGGGATTGACCCTTCGATCTTTTTCTTAATTAATAAACCATAAATGCAACAATTCACCGAGGCAACGGCTTGGATTGATAGAAATGCATAGCCACGAATCCAAAAAACCACAAAATAGAACCTTTCCCACTTGTCAGACCCTAATCAGGTCGTTTCAACATCCCACTAACCCCACTTGAGTTAGTTTCTATGCTATGCAGTCTGTGTTCAATTCGGCTCCAAAACATGTTCAGGTCTGCACAACTCCAGGGCTCAGACTACCTCTTTGTCTCGATTCTCTCCATACTTTGTCGCAACTCTTCACAACTCTTCCTGTTGTAATCTAGCGAAAAGAATACATGTTACTAGTAGATAGACTTCAAGAAATTACACAATAAGAATATAAAGGTATGAGAGCTACAGTAATGGAGAGATAGACATGACACACATATATATTCTTTATTATGTATTGAATCATCCTATTACATTATTATGCAGACAAATATAGATTGACAGGACAAATATGTAGGCCTAACTGTCTGACTAATCGTGCTACTTAATTTGTTGTTAGTTAACCTTACATCACATTATAGACTACTGACTTTACTAGGGCTAGTTGGCTGGGACGAATAACAATTTTCCATCAGATTAATTGGTCAAATCAACTAGCTCCTCTAACATCTCCCCCACCCTCAAAGCCTTCTTCGTCTCAAATAAGGGGAGAGCTGGAGTAAAACAAAAAGACAAAAGACAAAAGGAATTTTTACATATCAGGTAAATAGTTTCTAAATACAAGTATTACAATGAAGAAAGATTAAATTAGGACAATTGGTGGATCAGGGCCCTGTGCCTCTATTGTTGCAGTCGGAACCTCTGAAGCTGGCATAGATGACTAGTTCATTGATTGGTCGACTTCCTCTTCATGAGATTGTTGTTATGAAGTGGTAGCAAACGTTGAAACACTAGGTGCATAGAATTGAAGGGTAGGTCGTTGTGGATGCAATGATGCCGAACATGCTCGCGGTGGTGGAACTATGCTTAGGAAAGTATTTTGGTAGATTACTGAAGCGGTGGTGGAACTATGCTTAGGAAAGTAGTTTGGTAGATTACTGAAGCAAGAATCTGCAGGTCTTCATCAAAGATCGATCATTCTCTAACTGTCACTCTAACTTTAACACTGGACTCTATAGGATCAAACAAATTTTTAACATTTTCTTTCAGATATTTGTGGTCTGCTATCCTCTAAGTGAAAGGCTTGGCCCCTTCAATACTCACAATTTGTTGAAGAATTTGTTGCAAGAATTCAAACATGTTTGAAGCTTCATGTTGAGACTTATTCCCCTCCTATAACCACTGGTGATCATGTTGCAGGAGCTCTGAGTAGTTTTCCCTTCCTTGTTCCAATTAGGTGTTAATTATCTGCTGGGATCTAAGATCCAAAGATTGTTTAGACGATAAATCTCCAATAAGCATCTCTTGAGCCCTTATATTTAAATGAACATAAGCAAGGTAGGTAAGCCAATTATCTAATATAGTAGTAATAGTATATCCTCTATCAAGTGTGGATTCTAAATTTTGTTTTGCTACTAAAAACTCACCATGGGCCTTCTGTAGAGCTTGTGTGAAACTGGGATTTGCGGAAAAGAGCATACGCATGAAAAAAAAAATCTTCTTTTTCGTTTCTGATTTGCCCAGATTGCACAGAGTCGCGGGACAAAGAACATATGCAGGAATGAAAGGTATAGATCCGGTAATAAAAAAAGAGATAAATAAACCAAAAAAACATAGAGATAAATAACTAAGACTGAAAATAAAGACTGTATACCTCCAGATCTTAAAAATGACATAGCTAGGGCTACCGGAACCCTTTTCGCATGAAACGAAAGGGGTTCCTCACTGGAACATATGCTCTTAACAAAATAGAGCAGTGCTCTCGGACCGAAAGCAGTCAGAAACAATAGATCTAGGAAATGACAGTCGGATGTAGTTGTACCAGCTTCCGATTTGGATCACCAATGGATGCGGCCCTCAAATAGCTCTGATACCATGTAGGAATTTACAGGGTAAGTTCCTCAGATAGAACACCAGAGGACACCACTCACAAATAGATCACAGATCAATACACCAGTATTCTTGACGTGGTTAAAACCCTCAAAGAGGGAAATAATCCACGGCTTGAGCCAACGCAACCACTTCAAACAATTTATTAATAAAAGAAAGAAAATTTACATAAGCTTCTCTCATGAACGATCACCCTACAAATGACCCTCCATGCTCTTTAAATAGAGATCATGGATCAATCGGGTGTTAAGCCATGGATCAAGTGTCGATAATACCGAGGATAGAATGAATCGTCAGATCACTTCATGTCTAGAACATATCGTGACCATCGGATTGTAAGTTACAAAAGTACATAGTAAAGAAACACACTTTACCTAACTCTACACTAGACCAGGTTATACTTAAATATTTCCTATGTGTCGGAATATCATAACAACGTCGGCCCAGGAGGCTTTTATTAAGGCCACCATGGAGGCTGAGTCACGCAGGCAACTTACTTCTGGCGGTTAGCATCAGAGCAGCACACAGTCACTGGATGCCTAGCACAATATTCTAGGAGAGGCTTCTGTGCCAAATGGTGATCATGTGTCCCTTGATCAACGGGGTGGCATGCATGCAGGATATGAACAACGATACAAACACCGATTTTGTTCTATTAAGACCTCTTCCCCGCCACCCGCTTTGGTTTTCGACATTGAGAAGTTGAATGACTGTATTACCAGTCTGTAGAAACGCACCCTTGTGGGTCGATGGCATTTTTCGGTGCAAGGTGATGCAGAAATGAGAATTTGGGTGGATAAGAAGTGGAAATCTCTATTGGGATACATGCCGACTGTTGTGCGGTTGCTTCGGGGATGGTATAGTTTCCATTTTCTTAGATAAGAAGATCTGCAGATGATCAAAGCAATTCCATGGATTGATGGTCGTAGTTTTTTGAAATTACAGTCCTAATTTATTGGCATTAATACGCTAAACAACACTTCGCAAATAAGCTTATATGGGCGAAATTTCTTGGTTTTCCAATTGAGCTTTGGACAAAGTAGGCCTTGATGGACATTGGTAATACTATTAGGAAATTTGTTTATGTGCATCCTCGATGTCTAGGGGCACTTGATAAACGAGTCGTGTGGATATTAATTGAGAAGGAGTATCGGGGAGGCTTCCTTGATCACATTGCATTACATTGGGGGGAGACTAATTTAACTCAATGACTAAATTACGGGGGGGGGGGGGTGCCATTTCGGTGTTCATTCTGTCATCATACTGGAAATATTCTGGCTCACTGTCCTCACCGCCTGGGTGGTATATTCCATGGTTGGAACTGTATGGACGCACTGGTGAAGTCTCAACACGGTGCTGCTCAATATCATGGCATGGCCCCTTGTTGTAAATCATGTATTCATCATGAATCTCATACTTTCCTTCAATCTGTACATGTTTCCTTGAGATATGGCACTTCGCCCATCACCATTCCGTCATCCCCTTTATCCTCTATTAAGTCCGACTTACCTGGAGCCAACTGTCCAAGTTAGAACATCCAACCCCCCCCCACCGGGAATCACTCCTCCCTGTCATGACATCCCCAACCTTTTTTTAGCTCATGACATCCCCTCTACATCATATGTTACTTACGTACCAACTTCGTCACCTCTGCATATTCCTAATCGATCTCAGGGGAACCGGAATAGTAGTACTCCACCAAACACGCCACTGGCCTCCCCCACCAACTTCGTGGGTAGTGACTTGGATTATTTCCTTCAAAGGAAGACTCTGCACTTGTGCACTATCACTATTCATAAGTCGTTTGGGTCATATTCTCCACATATTAGTCCCACCTCAGCTAGAAATATTATTGTCCACTGTAAGAATAACCGTGGCAGTCGCCATTTTCGGGGTCAGACCAGACAAAATCCTTTTACAACCCCCATTGACCGTTTTTTAATTGATGTGCCTATCACTGATGTACCTACTTCTCGGACCCTTGGAGCATGGATGCCTGCACAAGATTTGTCATGACTTCCATCTTATCACTCAATATTTGGGGATTGGGGACCCCCACGAAGTTCCTGGCTCTTAAAAACCTTTTTCTCTCTGTACATCCTTGCATTATTCTCCTTCAAGAAACTATGCATTTGGTCTTGCATGTCATTATATATTTATGGAAAATGAGCCCGAATATGCACATCACCGCCACGGCTGCTGCTGGTTTATCTAGAGGCCTTGTGGCATTATGGGATCCTCATTGGGTTCAGGCCAAGGCCTTCTCATGTTTTGTTGGGATTTTACTAGAAGGACATACCGTGGTCATAAGGATTGTATTTGCATCTTGAATTTATATGGACCCTATAGGAATAGGGTGGTTTTCTGGGAGAAGTTGATCTCATCTGAGATTATGGAGTTGGCTTCTCATATTATTACGGGGGACTTTAATTGCACTATTGGTTTGGATGAAGTATGGTGTGGTTCCACAAAAATTGACCCACTAGTGGGTATGATTTACGAAGCAATTATAGACCAAAACTTAGCTGATATATTTCCATAAAAGATTGTTCCCGCTTGGGATAATGGCAGAAAGAGTTCGGCATATCTTGCAAAGAGGTTGGACTGCTTGTATTACATGAGTGCTTGGTGGAGCGTCTTGGAAATGTACATGCGGGGGTAATTAATAACCATCTCTTTGATCACAAGCCCATTATTTTACAATTGTGGATGGAGGATTCCAGACACGGGATGCCATTTAAATTTAATCGTACATGGTTAGATGATCAGGATTTTAATTAGTTAGTACACAAGATATGGACCCGAGAACATATACCGGGGATTTCCCCTATGGTTCAAATATTGGATAAGTTGGCTATTCTTTGAAGGGAAGTAAAAGAATGTCAGAAACAGAAGGCTAAAGACTTGCATAGAGTTTTATTTGATATCCAACAGGAACTAGATACATTACAACCTTGGATGGTTTCTCATGATCTACCTGCTGATATCAAGACTCGTATTAAGGAATTAGAGTTCAAAAAGAAGGGAATAGTTTATGTTTATGAATCCACATGGTGCCTGAAGAGCAGGGCTTTATGGATTAAAGAGGGTGACAGAAACACAAAATTATTTCACCGGTATGCAAATCATAGATGCAAAATAAATTCCATTTGGGAAATTTATGATGATGATTTTCAGTGCTTTTAGCTGCAGGAGGGTATAAGTTGGGCTGTTGTAGCACATCTTCAAAAGGCATATGATCGAAAGGAGGGGGCCGATGTGGCGGCCATGCTACGGGCTGTGGAGCTTTATCCCACTATGTTCGATGATGATGATAATGAAAACCCATTTAAAGAGGTCTCTGAAGAGGAATTCCTGGAGGTCTTAAAATCTTTTAAGGAGACAAGAGTCTGGGTCCGGACGGATGGTCTATAGAAATCTTCACACACTTTTTCGACATATTTAAAAGAGACCTCCTGGATATGGTGGAAGAGTCGAGGATCATGGGGAACATCCACCTACATATAAACTCAATGTAAATCGCTCTCATCCTGAAGCGACGACCTTCTACTGTTTTCTCTGATTTCAAACCCATATCTTTATGCAATCTTATTTATAAGATCATCTCTAAAACCATTGCCAGTAGGATGAGGTCTACATTGTCCCGTTTCATTTCACCCGAACAATATGGCTTTCTTCAGGAACGACAAATCCATGATGTTGTTGCCATTGCACAAGAATGTATGCATTCAATCCATACCAAGCACTTAAAGGTTGCCATTATGAAGGTGGATCTTCAGAAGGCATACGACTGTTTAGACTGGGGATATCTTAGATTGGTTCTGCATAAGATTGGTTTGTAGCCCAAAAGCGTGGCTTGGATTATGGCTTGTGTCACGAATATAAATTTTGCGATGATTATCAATGGTTATCCTACTCGTTTCTTCGGGGCTGGTCAGGGTTTGAGATAGGGTTGCTCATTATCTCCTCTCTTATTTATCTTGGCTATGGATGGTCTGAGCTTGCAAATAAAAAAAAGTGGTGATTGATGGATAGTTTCAAGCACTGGCTGTAGGGAACAACATCAATATATCACATGGTTTTTTCATCGATGACGTGCTCATCATGGGTATGTTGAATTGTCTTGCATGGCTGAATCTTTTTCACATTTTTAATTTTTTGCTAAAGTTACTAGTTTAAATATGAATTTGCAAAAATCTATTTTATATCATGATATGAGCAATATGGAGGACATTGATTATATAATAAACCTATTTGGAATTGAGGCGGAACTGATGCAAACTGGCATGAAATACCTTGGATATCACATTAAAACAAGTTTCTATAGAAATATTGATTGGCAATGGTTGGTAGACCGGTTCTACAAAAGAGTTTCTGGGTGGGAATATCGGTGCTTGTCCCTGGGTGGATGCACTATCCTCACACAGGCCATTCTTACCCAGCTGGGGGTATATTAGGCACACTTATTTCATATTCCACAATCTATCATTAATAGAATTAATCGTATAATTGCTAATTTCATTTGGGCGGGCTGCAGTGGACAACATAAATACCACTTGGCAAAATGTCTCACATATCTTGCCCAAAAAGAATGGGGGGCTAGGGTATTATGAACCTTTGGCTTTTCATTTGTTCGTTGTTGATTAAATCCCTATGGTGGGGTTTATTTGGAACTGGCATATGGAGTAGGGTGATCAAACATAAATATTTAAAGGACCAGGAATTCCATTTCTGGTACCGAAAGGATTGCATTGGCACCCCGCATGGTTCAACTATATGGCATAGCTTTCAAAAGGTTGCTAATTTTTTTTTACAACATCTGGTTTGGACTATGGGATCGGGTCACTCAATTATCATTGGGGTGGATCATATACTGGGAGCTTGCAGGGAGTGTTGTATATCTGAGGTACTCATGGGGTGTTTTTATGGGAAAGGCATATACTTATGGAATCAATTAATTTCTGCATGGCGGAACCGATCTCCTATTTGGAAAACTACACATGAAGTGGGGCTGGTTGGACTTTTGGCAATGGAATGGAACCAAATATGCGCTGGCTTGAAAGCCTTGGGCATATGTCAGGAGGCACAAAGTGACAGTTTGGTATGGTCGGGGAGAATGAAAGCTAGAAATATTATGGTTGATGATATATATGTTTCTCTTTGCGGAAGGGGAGCCCAATGTGTGGAAAATCCAATATTATCCCAATTTTATCTTATTATCCTGTTTACAAATTTATTTTAAAAAATTTATTAGAATTATAGTTTTTTAGAATTTAGATTTATTTTATTTGTTTCTTTAAATTGATGGAAAAATAGTATTCTAAAATTTATTGATATAATCTCAATATTAGGAAGTAAATTCTAGTTCTAAATATTTATTTATTTTTAGGGCTTTTATAAAATATTTTAGTAAATTCTAGTTCTAAATCTTTATAAATTCTAGCTCTTTCTTTGGCTGGTTCTCCGTGTCTTCCCAATCTCTTGATTCCCCTTCTGATTTTTCCTCTGCATTTGAACCCCCATCTTCTCCAAATATCCCCAACTTATTTCTTAGGACTGTCATGAGGAGGTTTACATTGCGGTTTATATATCGACAACTTGTTGTTTGAGCCGCGAAAACCTCACCTTTGCAGGATCACGAGGTTTGTTTACAGATTCATCGCCCATGATTAGGGTTTTATGATTTTCGGCCCCACCGATCTAGATCCATGCAATATCCACAAAATAACCAAAGAAACCTTCTTTGATACCAAGTGATCCGTAAACTACCGTAGATATTCCACTGGACAATTCATCACAACAGATTTGATAATATTATATTTAAAATAGGAGATTCTACACTATTACAGTTTATTAAACCTTAAGACTATGGATTTAACTGTAATTAGTGCATGCATGTGAATAGAAATTATACAGAAAAGTAGAGAACGAAAAAATAATCTCACACACACATAAGACACAAGATATTCTCTTTGGGAAACTCTTTTAGGAGAAAACCTAGCTAGAAGGTGAGGTGGCTTCACTCTCTTTCTCTGTCTAGAAATATGGCTGCATGTGCACAGAAGTAATGCCTGTGGCCTATGGGCTGCTAAAGTGTAAAAATCCTCTCTATGTGCTCTACCTCCTATCTCTCTTGGCTATCTTTGCTCAGCTATGGAACAAAATTCTCTCAAAAGAATTGAATGTCTCTTCCTCCTAGTGCCCCGGTTATAACACAACCTGATAACCTGCTAGTGGTTAAGTTTGACTACATAACCTCTTAACTAAAGTTACAAAATAGATTCTTTTGGAGTATTTTACATCACAAACACGTGGCTAGCCACTTTTCCATAAATAATGGGGGTTGATGCAGCATCCTCTCGAACTATAGGTGTGAAAATAGGAAGATCAACTTCTAAATGGCATAACTTTTGTATACAGACTCTGATTGATGAACTTCTTGCGTCGTTGGAAATGTCTTTTTATGTAGAATAGAATGAAAATGTATGGCACTAACATAGAAAAATTTTACCCCCAAAAAACGTCGTTTGATGCCTCAAATCTTTTCTTGGAAGTTTTCAGACCTCGTCGCCAAACTGGGTCTTGCCGATAAAAATGGTCCTGTGAGCTGATTCCTCCACTTTTTCCACTCCAAATGCATCGATATGGATGACAAAAAATATAATGATCCAATTAAGATCACTAGAGGAAGTCATCAGAAACTTGAAGCACTGTTATGAGAAATTGAAGCCCAAAATTGAATCTAAGAAAGATTGGAAAGGTAATGATAAGAATAAGGGAAAGTAGGTTAAGAAGAGAGGAAAACCACATGATATAGATGACAAGGAGAATGCAAGACTACACAAGAAGTTCAATGCAGCTGATAGAGTATAGGGATTTTAGTCATAGGAGCAAAACAAGGATGATGACAGGAAGCCTTTATAGTGTTGGACTTGTGACAAGGATCATCACCAGAGAGATTGTCCACAACATCAAGGTGGAAAACTGTAGATCTACAATGCTCAGGAGGCACAGGCAGTTAGGGATGTTGGACAAAGTATTCCTCAGATTTATGCAGCTTTGGATAATAGGTAGGCTGATCATAAGGCATCTATTATCGAGATGGAACGTAAGCTTTGTGATCAAGTTATTTCTATTTTGATTGACCCTAGATCTAACTATAGTTATATCAATCTTGAACTGGTGGATAAGTATGGTTTGAATAAATAAGAGCATGCAAAATCTTGGATAGTGAAGTTGGATATAGGGGCCAATAAAAGAGTTCATCATTGGGAAATAGATTATGCGTTTGAGTTGAATGCTATGTCTACATCAACAATTCTAAATGTGTTTCCATTGGAATCATACATTATGTTGTTGGGTATGGATTGGTTGTACATTTATAGGACTAAGGTGGATTTCTATGATAAGGTTATTGAGTGCTTGGATGACAACGAAGAAAAGAGAATCTTGCAAGGTAAGAATAATCCCACATTCAGTGAGGATGGTTACAGCTATGCTGACCAAGTGCAGTACCAGGAAATAATGTGTACGGTTTGTAGTTCATATTTCCAGTGATAAATGTAAGGATGTTGAGGTTGCTAAGGTCTTGAAAAGGTATTCAGTTTTGCATCAGTTTTAGGATGTATTGCTAGCAGATATTTTAGAGTTACCAGCTCATAGTGAAGTATACTTTTATATTGACTTGATGCTAGGAGCAACACCAACATCAAAGGCACCATACAGGATGAGCACTATAGAATTGGTGGAACTGAAGTTGCAACTGAAGGAAATGCTTGACAAGGGATACATTAGGCCAAGTCTGTCTCTTTGGGGTGCACGAGTGTTGTTTGTGAAGAAAAGGGATGTTACTCTCAGGTTATGTATTGATTACAGGCAGTTGAACAAGGTGACGATTAAGAACAAGTACCCTTTGCCACGAATTGATGACTTGTTTAATCAATTGAAGAGAGCTACATTGTTCTTGACGATTGATTTGAAATCATGATACTATATGCTACACACCAAAGAAGAGGACATATATAAGACTGCTTTTTGGACCAGGTATGGACATTATGAGTTTGTCATGGTTACTTTTGGTTTGACTAATTCTCCAACTACTTTCATGTGTTTGATGAATAGTGTGGTGCATCCTTATCTAGACAAGTTTTTGATAGTATTCATTGCTGACATATTGATATATTCTAAAAATGACGAAGAACATGATGAACATTTGACAACAGTGTTAAGATTATTAAGAGAGCAACAGTTGTATGCCAAACTTAGTAAATGCAACTTCTTTCAGACAAAGGTACATTATTTGGGACATGTTGTTTCCAAGGAAGGTATAACAGTGGACCCAGAAAAGATTAGAGCTATCATGGAGTGGGAAACTCCTAGGAATGTGAATGAGGTCAAGTCATTCATGGGATTACCAGGTTACTATAAGCAGATCGTTAGGAACTTCTCACAGATTTCCTATCATATTACATCATTGCAACGAAAAGGGAAGAAATTTGAATAGACAGAGGAATCTGCAGCTAGTTTTGAGCAATTGAAGCAATTGCTTATGCATGCTCCAGTTTTGAATATTGCAGATCTAGATAAAGAGTTTTTGGTATGTACAGATGCTTGAAAAAGAGTACTTGGTGGGGTCTTGATGCAGGAAGGACAAGTAGTGTGCTATGACTTAAGGAAATTGAATGAGCACGAGCAGAATTATGTGACTCGTGATCTTGAGTTGGCAGTGATCATCCATGCATTGAAGATGTGGAGACTCTATCTTCTTGGAAGGAGGTTCATCTTGATGAGCGATCATAGTGGATTGAGATACTTATTTGACCAACCTAATTTGAATGCTAGGCAAGCTAGGTGGTTAGCTACAATCAATGAGTTTGACTTCGAAATCATGCACATTAAGGGTAAAGAGAAAAAGCTTCTAGATGTTGTTAGCAGAAGAGTACATGTAAGCCAAATAACAGTTATGAGTTAATATGTGACAAATTTACAGTATCATATCTTGCAAGTGGGAGAACAAGACGACATGTACCAACAACTTAAGAACACGTTACAGTAGCAAGGTCTAGGTGAGCTCGATGTGGACTATCATCTCAAGGTAGATGGTTTGGTCAGATTTAGGGACAAGATCTATGTGTCAGACAATAGCGAGCTCAAGAATATTATCTTGAGGGAATTTCATGTTAAGTTGTATTTAGGTCACCTAGGATATCAGGGGACATTGACAGTGGTTAAGAAGTTATACCATTCATCGAAATTGAAGAAAGAGGTGGTTCAATTTGTTGTGAGATGTTTGGATTGTCAACAAGTAAGAGCAGAGTGTAAGAATTCAAATGGTTTACTGTAGTCGATTCTAATTCTAGAGTGGAAACGTGATGTCATTTCCATGGAATTCATTACAAGTTTACCAAGGACATCTAGAAAGAATGATCCTATTATGGTTATGGTTGACAAGTTGAATAAGGTAGTGCACTTCATTTCAGCAAAGTCTACGAATTCAGCTAGTGAGGTAGCACAAGTATTCATCAGGGAGATAGTGAGGTTGCATGGTATTCCTAGGAAGATTGTGTCGGACAAAGATGCCAAGTTCACTTCTAGGTTCTAGAAAGAGTTATTTGCAGGTTTGGGTACAAAGTTGGCCTTCAGTAAAACTTATCATCCGCAGAGAGATGGATAGACAGAGAGGGTCAACAAGATTCTTGAGGACATGTTGAGAATCAAGAATCTTTGAGGACGAGTCTATTTGAGACACTTTATGCGTGAAGTTGTAACACTCCCATCAGTTGGAGTGATCCAGTGAACATGGTATTGATTGTACCAGATATGTTGGTAAAGATGGAACAAGAAATGCAGGTTATCAAGAATAATTGAAAGGTAACACAGGCATGCAAAAGAGTTATACAAATCAACATAAGGTATTTAAGGAGTTTCAGGTTGGGGAACATGTGTACTTATGCATCAAGCCCAAGAAGAGCTCTTTGAGGATTGGATCATGTGCAAGATGGCACCTCGGTATTGTGGGCCTTTAAAGATCCTTGAGAGGATTGGACAAGTAGCCTACCAACTTCAATTGCCTTTGATAGTGAAAGTCCATGATGTTTTCCATGTGTCATTGCTTAAGAAGTATGCAAAAGATGTGTGAAAAATGTTGATCATGTGATTGACTGGTCTGTATTGCAGGTGGAACAAGAAGAATAATTCTAGTCGGAACCTTAGTGCATTTTGCAGTGAAAGATTCTCATGCTCTAGAATTGAGCAATCGAGCAAGTTAAAGTGCAGTTGAGCAAGTTAAAGATTCTCATTCTCTATTCGTTTCTTGAGCAGATGTACTTTGATATATGTTTTGATGTTGTGTTTTGGTTATGTCTATATATGTGTATGTATGTAAATACCACATGGAGTTATGTTACAAATCTCCAATAAGCAGTATAGTGTTCATAATATGTTGGCTATGTATTCAGCAGTATGATATGATGTAAATGTTGTGTCGAATTTTGTTATACAACTCCATAGGAAGCATGTGTTTCCTGGTTTATAAGTGTCACTAAAAATCGAGAACGGTTTTCCCACAAGGGGGAGGGTTTGTAAATACCCGTGGTTGATTTCCTATGTAAATAAATAAAAATAATAACCAAGGTCATGGGACACCTATTCCAAGCTGAATGTTTGGAAAAACATAATGATGGGGATCAGTTGTGACTAGTTTATGGCTATGGAAATTGGCAAAGGCGAAGTGGCATTTATTTATGAAAAAAATGGAAAATAGGAGAAAAGGAAGATGAGAGGTCACATAATTGCGTGTGCGAAAATTGAAGGAAAAATGAAGAAAATAGAGGCCTTAATGATAAAAAGGATTATGAGGATTAGTTCACATATTTTGTGAGTTTTAGCTTGGATCTCTCTCTCTATTCTCTCTCTCATACTCTTGTACACTTAGATAAATCTCGGAGCATTGTTGGAGCATACTTGGATCACTCCAATTTTCATTGGGTTTGGAGAAAGAAGGAAAAGGAAAGCAGGAAAGTGCAAGGGAATAGGTGGATCAACAACTACAACTGGATTGATTTGCAGGTAACAAGTTGCATGTGTGATTTTCCTTGTTGATTATGGATGCATGGTATATGCATGTTATTATCAAGTTATCATATGTCATTGGCATGGAGGATTGCTTGGATTGAAAGTGGTTTTGCCTAGATTTTCCATTTCCTGGATAACCATGGTGTTGTGGGTTCTTCCATTGATTTTTTTTCTAATTGGTGGTTGTAAATCCTTATGGTTGTGGGTTGGAACAAATTTTCTAGAAGCCTTGGAACAACTTGGGTTGAGTTACTAGTCTTGGAGCCCTGGAGAGCTTGGTAGAGACCGATCTAGTTAGTGTTAGTGATGTCCGACCGTGAAGTGGAATCACTGGTTGAGAGTTGAGGTGGTTTTTCCTTTGGAAGTCCTGGTTTGGTTTTGCTTGGTTTATTCCATGAGATCTCACACTCATGCTTAAAATATGGCGGGGGTGATTGCATGAAAGAGGGATTTGGTTCAGCCCAATCTATGGTCGAGTGGTACATGGAAGTCTCAGACTTGGTTGGTATTTCCTTATGTTAATAAGAGCTATTATTCCATTTTGATTCATGTTTATTTATTGGCAATGTGTTTGTGATATTATGGCAGATTTGTCGTGGTTTATATGCTAGTTGTTTTCTGGTTATATGTTGTTCATATGATGTGTATCTTCTATGGTTCTTGACATGAAACATTTAGCTATTGATGAGTGATGAATGTATGGACTACTCAGTGGCGTTGCAGCTATGTGGAGAGGGCATAGGGCCTTCTCGGTGATTCTTAGATGAATCTCATACTTTTATGATCAGATATGCATTTATGACCTGTAGCTTACTTGTTTGCAATATGTTTAATGAAATGTTTGTCGTGTTCTAGGAAGTCTAGGCCAAGTTCTACCTTCAAACTTGTATGTCTAGCATTGTTGTCATGTCATTATTGATTCTGAGAAGTTATAAGAAGTTTTGGGCAGTGGTCTAGAGGCTGACCTAGGATCTAGGCTAAAATATGGGACCACATACTCCTAACTGATAAATTTGGGTTGCAACTGCATGGATGCAATCTTGTGCATGTGGTTGGAGGCTTCTAACTACATGGAGGGCTTGTTGTGGGAGTGGTTGGGGACCCATGTTAGAGAAAAAGGTGTCCAACTCAGGTTTTTGCCACCTGGGGTGGTTACTCAGCCTCTGAGTGACCTGTAGCCCTGTAGAAAGTTATGAGATGTCACTTTATCTTCTGTGATCGGCCCCACTTCCTTAATGGAATAGAGGAGGTCAGGTCACGTCATAGTAGCTCCTCCTCTCATGTTTACCCTGGTAGGCTGGTGAAACTAGGTGAATGCGAGAGGGTGGTTACATAACCAATCCACTCTACAACTAAGAATGGCCCCTTGAACCTCCTCACCAATGATTTAGACATCCTGAAATGTGGTGGGAATTGCTCCTTGGTCATCTTGATGAAAACCATATTTCCCACAATGAATTATGCATCTCTCTTATTCTAGTCTTCCCACTTCTTCATCCTCTCCATTGTTTTTATCAAGCGCACTTAAGCCATCTCCAACATCTCCTACCAACAGTTCATGAACTTCAGAGCTAAGGGACTCCTCCCATAGTAGCCTTGCAAGACCATATGTGGGGAAATAGGCATTTTCCCATTAACCAACTTGAATGGACTATATGCTATAGAAGCAATCTTCTGCAAGTTGTAACTGAATTGAGTTAAATCCAATAGGCTTAGCCAATTCTCCTGATTGGCTCTCACACAATTCTCGAGGTAATCTTCTAGTAAGGAGTCGATACACTCCGTCTATCCATCTGTCTATGAATGAAAACTGGAGATGTGTAGCAATTGCGTCCCCACAAGTTTGAATAGTGAGGTCCAAAACTTCCCTGTGAATATGGTATTTATATCCGACAGAATGTTTAATGAAAGACCCTGATATTTCACTACACTACAGAAGAGAGTTTATGTTGTTTCCTTTAGACTACATGGTACCTTCCTAGGTACAAATATGGCATACTTAGATAGTCGGTCCACTATGACCAACACTGCATTATACCTTTACACCACCAACAACTATGAGATGAAGTCCATCGAGACACTTTCCCATGGTCTCTTTGGAACCATTAAAGGTTGTAACAATCATGTTTGTCTTCTCGTGTCAAACTTATCCTACTGGTATATAATGCAAGTATGTACATACTCCTCCACATCTTTCCTCATGCTTCCCTAAAAGTAACCTCTCTCCAATAATGCCAATGTTCTTCACTATCTTGGGTGGCCAACCTAAGACAAGTCATGACACTCCTTTAAGAGTTCCCTCTCGAGTCCACTTTTTTTCAGAACATAGATGTAGGATAGAACAAGAGATCATCCTGCAATGGGGACTTCCTTGTCTTTCCTTCACTTGTTTCATTACATTTTTCATTTTAGTGTTGTTTTGCAGCCCATCACAAATTATTCTCGACATCTCATCAATGAATTGAATCTGACTCTATCTTGGAGTAGACATATTCTCTTCTCTTCCTCAAGTGTTGTCAATTGTGCCTTCCTATTCAAGGCATCCACTATATCGATTTTCCCTGACCTATACTTAATCATCATGCCAAAATCACCCAACAATTCTTTCCATCAATCCTGCTTCAATGGCAACTTTAGTTGGGTAGCAAAGTAACTCGTTGCAATGTTATTTTTCTTCACAACAAACAACTTCCCTAATAGGTAGTGTCTCTATACCCTAAGATATTGCACTACTTCTCTCATATCTTTATGATGAATGGGACACCTCCTCTCCCGATCCTATAACTTCCTACTCTCAAAATTTTCGAGGTGACCATATTGCATCAAAACTCCTCCCATGGAGAAATAAAATGCATCCATCAACTCGAATGATATCTCATAATCTGGCAGTTTCAATACAGGAGCTATCACAATCCAACGTTTGAGCTCCGTAAACACAAGTCTACTCTTCTCTATGCACTTCCATGGTTTGTCCTTCAGCAAGTCTATCAACAGGGAGGCCATCTTCAAATAGCCCTCCATGAACTTTGGATAATGGTTTTTCATTCCGGTGAAGACCCTCACATCAATCACATTGCAAGGTTCCTCCTAATATACTATCACTTTTATCTTCTTAGGGTCCATGTGAATACATCCTTGGCCAACCCAATGACCTAGATATGGCATCTCCTTTTGGGTGAACATGCACTTGGTCTTCTTTAAGTACAAATAATTCTTCCTTAGTGCCTCAAAGACTTGTCCCAAATGCCTCTTATGTTCTTCCAAATCATCATTGAACATTATGATATCATTGAAGTATATTGCGACAAACTTATCCAAGAACATATGCAATACCTCATTCATTAAGGTCGAAAGTATAACAGGAGCATTAAACAAACCAAAAGGAATAACTAGGAATTCATAAATTCCATACCTTGTTACCATGGTTGTCTTCATTTCATCACCCTCTACTATTTGTACCTAGTAGTAACCCTATCTCAAATCTAGCTTCGTGAACACTTTGGCCTTGGCCAACTTTTTAAAGTGATCTACTGCTACTGGAAGTGGATATTAATTCTTTACAGTCTACTTATTCAAGGCTCAGTGATCAATACACATCCGCATCTCATTTGTATCCTTCTTCTCAAAGAGTACAGGAGCACCATAAGGAGATCGAGAAGGATGAATGAATGTTGCATCTACCAACTCTGTCAATTGATGCCTCAACCCACCCAACTCTAGTCCTATCAACCTATAAGGAGATTGTGCTGGTGGTGGTGCACCAGGCTCAAGCTCAATGTGATGATTTGCTGCTCTTTTTAGTGGGAGAACTTTTAGAAACTCATCCAACATCCTATCTGCATACATCTTCAACAACAGAGAAAGCTTTGGTGCAGTAGGCGTCCCCATCGCAACATCTCCTATTTCTTTGATCATTGCTTCATATATCTGAGCATTTAGCTTATGTGTTTCTCTCATCATACTCAATGTAGACACAAATTATGCACTCTCCTTTTGTTGTTTTCGTGTGGTTGTGCACACAACCCACGCCTTGTTGTCATCCCATATAATGAGTCAATTCATCCATTGTATCAGAACCACTCAATTTCCTACCAATAAATACTTTCCCAATATCACCTCAAAAGCATCCATTGGTATCATTATAAAATCCAAAAGTCCCTTTGAACCATCAATTTGAAGTAACACATCTACTTCCAATATTTTCATTAATTTAGCCTTGGTGTTTAATTCTTTCACCATCGTCCTACTCATGGTTACTTTCAACCCGAGCTAGTCTACTAAACTTGCCTTCAAGAAATTGTGCGAAGCACATGTATCAACAAATGTTGGTACTACATTCCTACAAATTTCTACATTTACAAATCAAAACTTGTGCCTTGGGTTGTCTTGTTCCTTCCCCAAGACACCTATCCTCTTAACAAAACCTTTAAGAAAACAAGAACCACAAAAACTAGACACACCTCTTTGTTTGCACATCTCCAGCTTAGTTGAACTTATGACTTGCTCAACTTCCACTTGCGTGTTGAGTGGTAGCTCTGATACCACCTGTCATGACCCCATGGCCTCCTGCGATTACAAGGTTCCTTGTTGGGAACATTGTAATCCCCTAAGTTTGTGGCACTAATGTATTTCACAACTGCGTAGTGTATCGCAATGTTAATTCACCTAGACTATGCCTCACAATATATTACCCATGTCAATCTCTATATTATATTAAGTGTAGAATTTCATCAATATAGAACAATAATAGTATTGTCACTTCTACTTGTGTTAATCTTCATTTATAAACATGACCATCATATGCAAGACAATAAACCAACAACATCATCATACACATGCACAAGATTTTAAGGGAATGGTCTTTCGATATTTTACTTAATTAATAAACCATAAATACAATAGTTCACCGAGGCAATGGCTTGGATTGATAGAAGTACATAGCCAAGAATCCAAAAAACAAAAAATAGAACCTTTCTCACCCGTCAGGCCCTAATAAGGCCTTTTCAATACCCCACTGACCCCACTTAGGTTAGCTTCTGCCCTATTCAGTCTGTGTTCAATTCGGATCCAAAACATGTTTAGGTCTGCACAATTGCAAGCCCTGAGCTACCTCTTTGTCTTAGTCCCCTCCATACTTTGTTGCAACTCTTCCCCAACTCCCTTGATTCAGTTATATGTTGCATCTTCAATTGGTGTTTCTCCACCTCCATTGTGTTGTTATAATAATGGGACAATGCCTCCCTTTGTGTGGTTACACGGGGGTTGGCTTGTCTCATGGTTTAGGCTGACCTCCGTCATTTCGCCCATCACTCACATGCCACACCTGTATCGCCAGTCCGCTCGATGGTCGTCTCATTTCAGCCAACATGCCCTCGAATAAATGTGCTCGTTTGACTAGTTCGGTCTTGGGGGTACATGTCTTGGTTGTGCCACCAAGCCGACATGCTAAAGCCCTTCTCTTGGTTTTTTAACACCTCCTCCTCCATGTAGAATTTTACTAGAGAGACAATAAAAATTCTTGTGAGAAATAAATAACACAACCAACAACAATACAAACATTAAAAATATATGCACACAATTTTTACCCTCAAAAAACCCCAACTTCGTGAAAAAATCCATACTGATAGAATTCCAATAATCTTTGGCCAAAACCCTAGCTAAGTTGGCTAAGTGAGCCTTCACCACTCACCTCTCTGACCTATATTACAATGAAGTCTTCTCAACCTTTTAAAGGGTCCATCACATGAATTCCATGGAAAAATCACCATGGGCCCAAAACCCCCACTAATGACCCAATCAACTTTGACTCTTTCCGGGAGTCAAGTTTACCTAATATTCCCCCCTTAAACCTTGACTTAGGCTTTCCTTAACTAAATCCAACCAAATCTGCCAAATGTGTCAACTCTACTCACTTTAGCCTTTCGCCTCAAAGTTTATACCCCGGGTATTTATTAACCTATAATTTCCCCTATCACCTAAGTCTAACCCCAAACTTTATCAACAATTACCCAAAAATGCATATGCCTTAAGAAGTCCTTCAACCATATGCCCATTTACCTAAAATAATTTTTTTTTTAAACTCCATTATAAAATAAAAAAAAAATATTATTATTTCACTTCCATTCCCTAGCCGATTGCTTTGCTTTCTAATTTCTCATGTGCACAACCACCTATTTCATATGCATACACCATGGCTCATAAACATGAACCTACTTCACATCCATTCACCATGGCTCATAAACATGAACCGCAAGCTCTTCGCTACGTCACACCCATTCATCTACTGCTACATTAGAAAACGTAACAAAGTTGTTATACGTCTCCACGCCTCTTAATATCAGAAATCTCAGCCCTGAGATTCTAAATATCTACCATTTTTTTACCACATGTACAAATGCTTGTATCTAACTTCCTACACTCACTTTCCAACGTCACCAGTGAAGGCAATCCCGAGAAAAGTTTATCAGTCCCAGATGAGGTTTTGTCAAAACTCACCAACTGATTCACAACATAATCCCTTCCATAAAACCGAACGATATTATTACTCTTCTAGGTATTCATCGACCTGATCGCTTGAGCCACCATGTCATCAAACCCTAGTTCTGGATCCCCTCCATCAAACCCTAGTTCTGGATCCCCTCCATCGGGTTTCAAAAAAGTTCTGTAAACCTTGATGCACAAAGTGGCCTTCTCGTAAAACATATCAAACCTTGAATCAGAATTGTACATAGACTAATAATGCAACATTTTGTGAGGAAGGTGAACTTTGCCCGTTGAACAAGCAGGTGCCAAAATACCACCTTTTGTCACTGTACATCGTGCATTCCTTCGTCATCATCATTATAACCAAGGCTGCCAACGTTAAATGTAACCGTAAGTTGAGTCTCGACTTTTGTATTGATCTTCGAAGAGCGTTCAAACCTTTGTATTTATGGGCCAAAGCGTGTTGATCTACATTTGTGTTTTAGTAATATCTCTGTATGCTTTGCTTGACCTCTGCCTTCATGACCAAATTGTCGATCTCTACATTTTTTGCAGTAATTTTCAACTACTACCATAGTTTTCAATGTAGTTACTTCCATGACCGATGAGGGAGTTGTATGCAAATCTTCCTCACCAACAATTTGATGTTACTGCCATGACCGTCGCCAAAATAAACATATGCCCCATGGCTTCCAACTGCAACTCATTCACTTTCACAACCACAACTTCAAGCTCGCCTACCATCCCTAGTTGACAATAATATTTTTGGTGGGCAAGCAATAACCAGCCCATGCAATAGACATACAGACAAACTCTGGCCCATGCATCCTGTGCTCTTAGATTGAGCGCAGGCTTTGCCTTTTGTTTTTCTAACGAGCAGACACATTATTTAGATTAGATTAGGCGAGTCGTTCAGGGAGGTAGTGAAAGTTATAAGCATAAATTTTTAATTTTTTAACATGTGTTTTATTTCCTCTGGCACAAAGTTAAAAGTTTACAATTTATTTTGAAATTTTTATTAAAGTTTGTAATTTATTTTGAAATTTTTATTAGAATTATAAATTTTTAGAATGTAGATTTATTTTATTTGTTTCTTTCAATTAGGGGAAAAATAGTATTCTAAAATTTATTGATATAATCTCAATATTACGAATTAAATTCCAGTTTTAAATATTTATTTATTTATTTTAGGGGATTTTATAAAGGATTTTGGAATAATTTAAATATGTATTTTTTTAATTATACAGTTCTATTCAAATTTTGATTAGAAATAGTTGAAATAGTAAATTTGAGTTGTTAAATTTATGTATCTTGTTTTTAACAACTCTGATTTAAGTATGCCATTATGATTTATAAATGCAAAAATATATTTCAAATAATAGAATCATAATATAATTGTATTGTATGGTCAGATTCCATTGAAAAAGACAAAAACATAAATTTCACAAACATAAACAACAAAAATATAAAATACTTAGACTTTGTCTTTGTATTATATTAAATATGTTTAGAGGCATGTTCAATAATAAGTGTTCAAATACATGTAGTCTATCTTATTTAAAAATGAAGATGGAAGATTGAGTGGTTGAGAGAAAAGAGATATATATATATATATATATATATAATATATATATATATATATATATATATATATATATATATATATAGATATATAGTTTTGTATAACATTATCGACAACATAAGTTCACATTAGCTAGTCTGAATTTTAATGATATAGTGTTAGAGTTGGTCACTTAATGATGATGATCTTTTGGAAGGGTTATCTAATGATAGTGATCCTCTTGAGGATCATACTCCATACTAGCAAACACGGAGATCTTGGATTGGAACTAAAGAGGAGTAGGAAGATATAGGAGAGAGTTGTGACATTAGTGGCGACCATGAATTATGAAATTATTCTATTTACATTTTTAATTATGTTGATAGGTGCCCCTGTATTGGTTGGAAATGAGGTGCCCCTATATTGGTTGGAAATGAGGTTTAGAATATAATATAGGTTCTATTAATAATAAACATTATGTGGATGACCAAAATTTAATCACTCTCAATATTCTTTGTCCTTGCAAGAAAACACAAAATGAGATCAAACTCTAAACCTAATCTTCACATTTTTTTTCATTATTAATTTTTTCTTCTTCTTGTAATTTTGAATATTTCTAATCGTGGCCAATTTTCCAAGTCTTTTATTCTATGATCTACTAGTGCCTCTATATTGAAAATGGGGTTTTTGGAGTTTAAGTTTATGTGAGATGAGTAATTTTGATATGAGACTTTAGGATCCATCACATTATGTTTTTTGGTCGATGTTTCGAGCCAACAAGTGTGGTTAATCATCAAGACACTTTGATGAGAAATCTGAATACGTTTGACTAGATAAATACGTGAGAGATGCAATGTGAAAATGGGGTTTTAAAATATAAATTCTATTAATAATAAATGTTATGTGGATGGCCAAGATATAATGAACTCCACATATTCTTAGTCATTGTAAAAAACAGAGGGATGAGATCAAACTCAAACAGAAATGTTGTTATCCTTCTCACGCTAATTCAATGAGTTCATGACATGTTGAGCTCATAACGAGTGTTTTTTTAATAATGGATTCAAGCCTTGTTGTCTGAGTAGCTTTTAGAGTAATAAAACATGTATATTCCTCATATATTGTAAGTGTATAAGGATATTTCTTCTCAAAAACAAATATTTGGGTAGTTTGCATTTGGGTTTCCATTTCTCCATTTTTTTTCCAATTTGACTTTTTTTTCTCCGTTCTCTACTCATGCCTTTGTTTGCTTACTCTTGTAGGGGGGTTGGTGCAACCACTTCACTGCACAAATTAACAAAATGTGTGAACATTTTCAGCTTTCCCCATTAAGTAAAAGTTAACTACGATATGATGATTAGTAGTACCGCTAGTGGAAATCAACTTGGATATCATAAGATTTGCAACTTTATTTTGTCACACTATGCTACTTTGAACTTTGAATTTATGTCGATGGCAATGAGTTCCAATGACAAGAAATAAACTCTAGATTAATTCAATTATTCCTATTCTTATTGAATTACTCAATTCATCTATAATATATAACTATTTTATTTTCTTTTTACTTATTTATTTATTTATTTTTAACATAGTGATGAAAAATTAAAATTAATAATTAACACAAAATTATTTTTTAACAATGATATTACATAATACAAATTTAAACTAAAAACTATATATTTTGTGAAAAGCTATACACATAATGTATTGAATAATGTTAATCACCTTATATCAAATTTCATTAATATGTTTATGCTAATATATATGTTCTTTTATATTTAACATTTTCACTTATACTATGAGAGATATGTCTATATAATATATTTTGATTTTGATTTTTAACACATCAAATGTTCTTTTGTATTTGACATTTTCACCTTTATTGTGAGAGATTTGTGCACGTAATATATTTTAATTTAATTTTAAACATATCAAATCAAATAAAAAATTTATAATTTATAATTCTACTTTTTAAACTTCTATTTCATATATATATTAAATATTTTCTTATTTCTTTGATTGCATTTGATAATATAATTAATCTAATAATTGATTCTATTAACATTATAGATTGATTGTATTAACATTATATAAATATTAACTTCTATAAAGTTTAAATCTTTATTTAATATTTTTTTTATTATATGTGTTTTATTATGAGAGTAAATTTGTTCATTGTATACGTGTATGTGTGGTTTGTGATGGATATTTTATCTGTGTATTGTGTGTTTTCTAATTTAGTATCATGTAGTTTATGATTAGGGTTTTATTTATATATAGTTAAGGAATGTTGTTAGAATTTAAGTAATAATTAGTATGGGAAATGGTTTTTTTTAAATATATATTATATTTAAAAATAAAGAATAAAAATTAATAAAGGAAAAAGAAAGATTTAAAACTAGAATTTACTTCTCAATATTGAGATTGTTTCAATAAATAAAAAAATTATTTTTATTACTTCTTAATAATGAGATTGTTTCAATAAATAAATAAAAAAATTTATTACTTCTTATAATAAGATTGTATTAATAAATATTAATATATATATATATATATATATCTATATATATATATATATTTAAAAAAAAAACAAATAAAATAAATCTAATTTATTGATTTTAAAGAAACCAATAATATAAAATAAATATAAATAAATTTTTATTTTGTTAAAAAAAAAACATTAAACATATCACTTTTAAAATAAAATAAATTTTTAACTTTTTGCAACAAGAAATAATTATAACTTTCCCTACCCCCTGCATGGATGACTTAATCTAATCTAAATGTGGAGGTGTCAGGTTATCAGAAAAATAAAATGCAAAGCTCGTGCTCAATTGAAGAGCACAAGATGCGTGGGCCAGAGTTTATTCATCTGTTTTCCAAGCACCACAATGCGACGACTCGTGCCCCAACTTATCCTCCACGATGTGGGCACCACAATCCACACGGTTAAGTCTGGTACCACGAACGGTCCATCGTAATTGACTACAACACTGACATCACATATACTTGGTCGAAGATTGGAAGGGTAGTCGGACGCAAGCAATAGATCCTATGCTATACGATATTCAATGCATTAAGAGTACTATGATGAGACCTCCCTTTAAATGGCTCTTATTTATGCAGTCTAACATAAGACCATCAGACGTGCCCCATCAGAACATCACAATCCCATGCACATCGGAGATCACCACCCCATGCAAAGTCGGCCAGCAATGAATGCAACTCGGTCTAAAAATCTTCTGTTGAATCTTATCTCAGGATGTCTCCCCCTATTCTCGCTAGTTACTCTTAGCTTCATTCAACCATACCCTTACCCTTCCTGGTAGCATATGAAGAATGAGCATATGCACAGTAACAACTAACTAGTAAATAGACATCATTTGTGTTTGCAGGGAGTGTCGTTTTCAACTTTCCACTCCACAAGATCCATAGTTGCCATCATTTGTGTTTGCAGGGAGTGTCATTTTCAAGTTTTCACTCCACAAGATTCGCAATTGCCATCGTTTGCAATCCGCAATTGCCATCATTTGTGTTTGTAGGGAGTGTCGTTTTCAACTTTCCACTCCACAAGATTCGTAGTTGCCATTGTTTGTGTTTGCAGGGATTGTCGTTTTCAACTTTCCACTCCACAAGAGCCACAGATTAAGCTAATTAATGACGTTTTTAAGTATTTTTTGCAATAACTCTGTTATAAGTATTTTTTTGTTATAATTCGCATTTCATAAATGCACATTTCGTAAATGATTTACTGTGTGATTTTTGACCCTTACAAATTCAATTTCTCGTGAAATACATATTGCATTAACCCTGTAGCCTTCATTTTATTTACGAATAGATAATTTTTTGATTTTAGACATAAACAAAATTAAGAAAAGGATGTATATTAGCCCACTGCTCTTTCATAGGATCAATCTTCTTAGGCTGCAAAGTATTTTTTGTTATAACTTCGCATTTCGTAAATTGAGATGATTGATACAGTTTTACAGGTTTGAGTTCCAAGAATATAGTTCCAATAGAGTCTAGACCATATAAATTTTGGGATTCTTTGCAACCATCTATAACTTCAAATCCTGAAACAACTTGAAATTATATGTTTTACAAAAAAAGTCATTTTTGGAAAAAAATTGAGATTATTTGACATCGTCCATTGAAATCCTGAAACTATTTTATAAATTTTTTATTTTTGGAACCCATCATTGTTTAAATTGTCCTTACCTGTCGCGGTCCTTTTGTAGCACATGGCGGCAGGATGGATGACGATATGGCCAACTACCCTTCCTATATGCTCATGTATGTATGAATATATCCATGAATCCTCCGCTAGAGTTACGGTCACCGTCACTGTCATGGTACTCTTAGCACATTGAATATCATATAGCATAGGAAATATGGCTCGCCATAATCGGAGACCAGATGGGTGTGAACGTCAAGGGGTGTATTAAAGGCTGGCCAACGGGTTGGTTATTGCTAGCCCTTCTTGTGCCACCATGCGGTTAGTGTTGAATCCAAATCATCTAGTGTGATTGTCACATCAAACCTAGACATCAACTAACTTGTAAATTGCACTTGAACTATACTGTCCTCAGCCATGCTCAAGTCAATGGCCACACAACCTCTCTCGGTCTTCGTGGCCACTGTCCTAACCTGTGTGTCGTCTCCACATAGATCCTACCCTAAACCTTTCCACCACTTGCTCTTTTGGTTATTGACCATGCATCTTCACTCTAAATTGTACATCCACAAATTCAACACTAGAGCCATTATCAACCCACTCTCATAAAAAGAACTAGGTTAAACTTGGTCATAAAGCTATCCCTTTGAAACCAAA